>CM064544.1:24532151-25081593 GCA_032716605.1 Paralithodes platypus | reverse complement strand
ACCACCACCACCATAGTTCATTCTCTCCTACACCACCCTCACCCCTCCTCTCCTCCACCCACCCCCACATGTTCATTCTACAACCCCTCCCTCCTCACCACCACCATCATGTTCATAGATCTACACCTCCCTCTCCCACCACCACCCTCCCCACCACCATGTCTTCAATCTACCCCCCCATCTCCCCTCCCTCCAACCACCACCATCACATTCTACACCCTCCCTCTCCACCACCACCACCATAGTTCAATTCTTCAAATTCTACACACCTCCCCGCTCCTCTCCTCCACCAACACCACCACCAATGTTCATATTCTATATTCCACACATTTCCCTGCCTCCACCACCACCATCATGTTCATGCTACTACAACAACCCCCTGTCCCGGTGGTTCCCTCCTCCACCACCATTTCCATTCTACAATCTACCCCCCCTCCCCTCCCTCCACCACCACCATCAGCGTTCATTCTACAACCCTCCATCCTCCACCACCACCATCATGTTCATTTCTACATCTAACACCCCTCCCTCCTCCAACTCCACCACACCCACCCCATGTTCATCATTCTACACTACCAATACACCCTTTGCCCCTCCCTCCCTCCACCACACCACCATCATGTTCACAAATTCTAATTCTACCAACTACAACCCTCCCTAACCTCCTTCCAACAACAAACACCAACCACATCATGTTCATTCTAATCTACAACAACCACAAATACTACTAACAAATTCTACAAAATCTCAATTTACAACCCCTCCCTCCTCCATCAACCACAACCACCATCATTGTTCAGTATAATTCTAAACACCCTCCCTCCTCCACCACCAACACCTCACTTGTTTCATTTCTAACAACACAACACCCCAGAAAAACCCCCTACCCTCCTCCACCCCCACCATCATGTTCATCTAATCTAAACACAAAATTCTAAACACCCTCCCTCCTCCAACCACCACCAGCCATGTTCATTTCGTAAACAAAAACATAAAAAACCCTCCCTCCCCACTGTGTCCTCCTCCACCACCCCCATCATGTTTCATATAATCCCTATCTACAAAACCATTCTATAATTTTCTACACCCCTCCCTCCTCCAACCAACCACCATCATGTTCATTCTCCGACAAACCCTCCCTCCTCCACCAACCACCATCATGTTCATTCTACACCCTCCCTCCTCCACAACCACCATCATGTTCTTTCTACCCCTCAGCATCTCCCTCCTCCACTCACCACCCACCACCCTCATGTCATCATTCTACAACAACCCTCCTCCCTCCTCCACCACCACCATCATGTTCAAATTCTACACCCATCCTCCCGCCAACCACCGACCATCATGTTCATTCTACAAAAACCATACCCTCCCTCCTCCACGACCCCACCATCATGTTCCTATCTACACCCCCTCCCATTCCTCCCAACCACCACCATCATGTTCATTGGGTCTACAAACCCTAAACAAACCTCCCTCCTCCACCACCACCATCATGTTCATTCTACACCCTCCCTCCTCCAACACCCCATCATTCTTCCTAACAAAAAAAAAAACCCTCCCCTCCTGTCCACCACCCAAGCACCATCATGTTTCATTCTACACCCTCTACCCCCTCCCTCCTCCACCACCACCATCATGTTCGTTCATCTACAACATACCTAAACTCCAGTTATTCTACACCCTAGCCCTCCTCCACCACCACCAATCATGTTCTTTTCTACACCCTCCCGCCTCCAAACTATCACCCTCCCCTGGCCTCCACCACCACCACCACATGTCAATTCTACAAACAAATTCTACACCCTCCCTCCCAACCAGCCACCATCATGGTTCATTGTTCTATTCATTTCTACAAACCCGCCCTCCTCCACCACCACCATCATGTTCCTATCTACACACCCTCCCTCTAACTTCTCCCTCCTCCACACCCCCTCATGTTTCATATACAGTCTACACTCCGCGCTACTCTCTACACTCCCCACACATGTTATCTTCATTTAACCCCCCCCCCCAGCCCCCCCCTATCATCTCTCTCACCTTCGTCTCTCGTCTATATATATATATGAGTAGACGGTATATAGATAATATATATCTACCACTTGTGGGTGGGGGACAATGCCCCTTCTTGTTATCCTCATAATTCCGTTGCCTTCCACTTTGTATCCAATTCTATGTTAGCATTAAGGGTTCCGGACTTCCCTAATAGGACTGCAAGGTCTGTGTGCATTCTGGTGGTATCTATGTAACCTAACATCTTTGTCACACAGAATGAGGGTAATACCTTGCTGCTGCTTGGCTAAGGGGTCCCTATGAATTGGTACAGCGGCGAACACATCCCAAAGTATCCAAAGGTAAATAAGGTAAGTCTTGAACACTAACAAATATACATCAGTTTTTGAATAATTTACTGTGTAAAGCCAAGTTCTGGAGGCATCTAGAAACTAATTAATTGTTATAGTGATCTTTCGTTTGTGTTCAATCAACGGGATAGGGGTGGGCGTCCATGTTGTTGTCTACCACTCTACAACCTGGTTGATGAGAAAGAGGAGAGAGAGAGAGAGAGACTGTGATGACTGCACTGTGTTGGCAGCCATCTGTTTAATGACTTTGCCGACTCTCATGTCGGGGGTTGTGTGTGTGTGTGTGCATGCATACATACATACATATATGTGTGCAACAACTATGTGTGTGTGTGCGTAAGTGAAGACAGGTCCATGTGCAACTATGCGCGTGTGTGTGTAAGGGCAGACATACATGGTGCAAGACTATGCTTGTGGTGTGTGTGTGTGTAAAGGCAGACATACAAATGTAACTATAATATTTTTTTATGTGTATGTGTGTGTAAGGAAAGTCATACATGTGCAACTATGTGCGTATCCGTCCTACGACCCTTGGTCTGGCGGTGCCTGCCTATTTGAGCGTAGTTGTTGGCCCAGAGAGAGAGAGAGCGAGAGAGAGAAGAGAAAAGAGATAGAGAGAGGATAACCCATATCAGTATCCACGGTTCTGTTATTGTTTACCCCCGTCTTGCTATCACTGGGGGACTTTTTACAGCTAAGGAATGATGTGTAGGGCCATTTAAGGTGTGACAGGACAATAGACGCTAACTCCCCTAGACTCTTTCTCCTCTTAATGAAATTTAAAAAAAAAAAAAACCTAATGATAGTCATAGTCAGAATACAACTTTAATGAAGATTGTATATTATTAATAAGTCAGAATTAAGGAGGGATGGCGTATTTATTTGTTCATTTGTGTTTCTTTTCATTTCTTATTTATTTTTAGTTGTCCTTCCCGTAGTCCTCTCCAACAAGCTTAAAAAAACACCCCTCCTCAAGACCCCTCCTTTAAGATAAATTTGTAGATTTTTCGATAGAAAAAATTGTCCCGACCGAAGGGCCGTTTCCCCATCTTAAAAACACAAGGCTCGCCATCGCCCTCGCCAGACAAAATCGACATCTAAATGACACGAAGCAGTCTAATATTTGGGGGGGGGAAAAAAAAAAACAAAAAAAAAAAAAAAAAAAAAAAACAAAAAAAAAAAACAAAAAAATAAAAAACAAATGGGGGAACGAAAAGCTTGAAATTCGCCAAACTAATGATTGGCTGAACGTCTAAAACTGCTGAAAACTAATAGGGTTTAATCAAGAAGGGGGTATCCAGAAAAACTCCCATCTCCCCTTAAAAAAAAAGCCTGCGTCAGTGGCAACAGAAACTGGAAGGATTAAGAGAGGGAGTGTCGAGTTAGGAAGTGGTGTATAACAGGGATACAGGGTGTTTTTCTGGACCCCTCCCCTTCCTCCCTCATGTTTTATCCCCATTTAGTTTTGAATGAGGGGGGAGGATTTTATGACGAATCGCCCCATTAGTTTTGGAGATTTAAAGACGATCGCGGCCCCCATTAGTTTTTTGATGATTTTTAGACTTGTCGCGCCATTTTGTTGTCAATGTTAATACATTTCGTACCGGGGGGGGGGGTGGCAGATCATTTAAGTGGTTGTCGAATTTTTTTTTTTCTTTTTGTTTTCCCCGGCGAACGATCTTATTGCGATCCTAAAATTTATTGCTGAATCGGCCTTTGGCTTGAGCATTTTTGGTTAAACCTTATGCGTTGAAATTTGGATCATCGAGGGGGATATTTGGGTAATCTTGATAACGATGGGGATATTTTGGCATTTGAATATCGAGGGGGATAATTTGGGTAATTTGATATCGAGGGGGATATTTGGGAACGATAATTTGATATCGAGTGGGATAATTTGGGATAATATGATATCGAGGGGGATATTTGGGTAATTTGAAGCTTGGTATAGGGCCTAGTGAAAGAAACATCTTAATGGGTTTGTAAAAAGCCTGATGTTATTGAACCCAGGATAATTATTCAATAACTGTAGAAGTACCGGTACTTTAGATAGTTTCTTTAAAATACAAGTACTGTACTGTACATCTCGGCGCTACGGAAGTCATTTCCCCGAGCTGTCATTATAACGTTTGGCCTTGTTCTGTACTGGTAATGTCTGTCAGATGTTTGAATAGTGCGGGTAGGTGTACGAAGATGTTTGTAATATTTCACTTCGATATGAATAAATGGAACTTAGATATCGCTGAGACCAATTATTGATCAACACATACTTGGGGCCGGCCTGTACATGACTTATTAGCGAGATTGTAAATAGATCCTTGGGTGTATGGTCCAATGAATCACGCTTTCTATTATTATAATAAATTGGCTTATTACTTACATTATGTACACCTTATTACATCCCTTATTTTATCATTATGTATATACGTAGTATTTTACCTACCGGTATCTATTTTATAATTATAATTAGAAGCTATATTATGGACACTCTAATTCCTCCCTGTTCAATAACCTCTTTAAGAGCACATATTTTGTTTTCCAGTGAATGGAGATGATTAAGGGGAGGTTTTTAAAGGTTTGATTCCCTAGACTTCCATCAAACTTAGCATTATCACCCCTAGAACCCCCGCTTTCAAGATAAATTTGTACATTTTTTTTCGGTAGAAAAATGGTCCCGGCCGAAGGCCGATTCCCGATTAAATTTTACAGGCGTCGTCTGGCTGGGTCGCTCCGCCAGGAAAAAAAAATCGACACCTAATGGCACGAATGGTCCCGTAAATATATTTGACAGAAATGGGGCGAGGGTTCTTAAAATCATCAGATATCCCCGCCAAACTCAGATGGGCCGAAAAACGCCTTAAAATCTCAAAAGCAATGTAGGCTAAACATATGATGGAGAAAGTGCGTCCAAGAAAAAAAATCCCTCAAGTGGAAATATCCCCTTAAGAGAAACGTGACAAATAAATGAATAGAAGATAAATGTTGTGTGGTGCGTGACAAGGAAACACGTGGGCGGAAGTGATGACTCAGGGGTATATAGAATGGTGAGAGAGAGAGAGACTGAGTGAGAGTGAGTGTGAGTTATATTTACACAGATACAGGCTGACATACACAGAGAGAGAGAGAGAGAGTGTTACATTTACACAGATACAGGCTGACACACACATACACAGATAGAGAGAGTGAGAGTGAGTTACATTTACACAGATACAGGCTGACACATAAGAACCCTATTGCACATACCGATAGAAGAGAGAGATAGAGTTTACAGGCGTTTACAACGATACTGGCTGAACACAAACACAGATAGAGAGTGAGAGTGAGTTACATTTACACAGAACAGCTGACACATACACAAGCAAACACACACCAGATAAGAGATAGAGATAGAGGTCAGAGAGAGTGAGAGGGGGGAGAGAGAGAGAGGAGAGAGAGAGAGAGAGAGAGAGAGAGAGATAGAGGAGAGAGAGAGAGCCTGGCGAGAGAGAGATGAGGATAGAGCGATATAGAAGAGAGAGAGAGAGAGAGCGGAGAATGGAGGAGAAGAGAGTCGGGAGAGAGAGAGAGAGAAAGAGAGTCCCCCCAGAGAGAACCACAGTTCCATGTACAGTTTTCATCCAGGGTTGAGTTGTAGTTACAGCTAGCTAATTAACAACCTCATCCACATCAACCACCACCATCATCATCATCATTACTATTACACATAAGGCCTTCACTTTCACTATTATTATCATCACTATCTTATCCTCATCATCCATATCATTATTATCCACATCCATTAATCTTACCTCACCATCCATCCACACCGCCACCTATAATCATCAGTATCTCATCCACCATCATCCTCATCATCAATATTCTCCTCCACATCATCAATATCCACATTCACCAACCTCTCCTCACTATCCACACCTTCTTTAATCATCACTATCTCATCCACCATCATCCACATCCACTAACTTCCCTTCTCCATCCACACTGTCATGCTCACTATCATGACAGCATGACATACAATGAATGTTACGTTGATATTATTACCGGTATTCTGCGCGTCTCGTCTGGCGTGAAGTGCAAGGTGTTGTTTGTATCGTTGTGTATGTGTGTCTGTCTATATGTATGTGTGTGTGTGTGTGTGTGTGTCTATGTGTAAGTGTGTCTGTTAGTCTGTGTTTCTGTGTGTGTGCGTGTGCGTTCGCAAAATATGTCGAGAACAAAATAATGGATTTTGACGAGATTTGGTCAGTCCCTTCATTTAAGACCTTTCGTGCCATTTATATTTAGTTTTTTTTCCTGGCGAGCGATAGCGACCCCTGTATTTTTTTAGGAATCGGCCTTCGGCCGGGAAATATATTTTACCGATAGATATATACCAGTAAATATATATCAAAGGGGAATTTTGGGATTTTTTTTTTTTTTTTTTTTTGCTTGATGGAATTGTTGGGAGGAAACTAAAATAAAATAGTAAATAAATAAATAAGGAATAAATAGACAAGACAATAAATAAACCTTACCCCACTTTACCCCGGCGCCACACGAGCATTAATTGTATCCCACAATCTCTATAGGAGTCTGGTGTCCGCAGTGACTTAACACCTTCAGTACCGGTGACAGCCTTTTTATTATAATCGACGATGTTATTCAGTTAAAGAAGCGCCTCAAGCAATTAACAGGCTTCAAAATACAGGGTATATCACTTAACCCTTTTTGCTACCACAGATCCTTCTTAAACTGCTCACATTCGTCTAATTATAGTTAGAATAAAATTAAAAAGACGTCGCCGGTACTCGGTACAGGAGGGGTTAATAGGCAAATGCTGTAGTATTTGGGTGATTGACTGTATTCGTGTTTCAAGGTTTCTGTTCCTGATGTTTAGCTACAAACTTTATAATATTGTCAAAATGGAAGTAACATTGGTCGAACAACAGCCTATTCTTTACTATATTTGGAATCTGATAAAGAAAACGGAGCCTAGTGTGGCGCAGCCTTAAATATTTTCTAACTTAACCCTTTGGTGGTATTGATGCATTTTGACAGTTCAACCCGGCTCTCATTAGACGATGTTATACAATTTGGGAATTATAAGGGTAAAGACTATCTCAATTTTAAAACCCTCTGATGTTCATATACCCTTCCTAATATGAATACAATCGCCTAATACTAGCCAGAAAACAGAACAGAAATGCGTCATCGTATCTTCTAAGACCTGACATTTGATGACGCCCCACCCCACCTCCCTCTAGACCCCCCCCCCTCCCTCCTTTCTAGACCCCCCCCCCCTCCCTCCTTTCTAGAACCCCCCACTCCCCGCTTTCTAGACACACCCCCCCCCTCCCTCCTTTCTAGACCCCCCCTCCCTCCTTTCTAGAACCCCCCACTCCCTCTTTCTAGAACCCCCCCCCACTCCCTCCTTTCTAGAACCCTCCACTCCCTCCTTCTATAACCTCCTCCCCCCTTCTAGAATCCCCCTCCCCACTCCCTCTTTCTAGAAACCCCCTCCCCACTCCCTCTTTCTAGAACCCCCTCCCCACTCCCTCTTTCTAGAATCCCCCTCCCCACTCCCCTCTTTCTAGAACCCCCTCCCCACTCCCTCTTTGTAGAACCCCCCTCCCCACTCCCTCTTTCTAGAACCCCCCTCCCCACTCCCTCTTTCTAGAACCCCCCTCCCCACTCCCTCTTTCTAGAACCCCACTCCCTCCTTTCTAGAACCAGCACCATCATCGTCACCATATATATGTACTGATACCGGTGTATTGATGTTTACATAATTATGGAATAGGACTAACGTTTTTCATACTGCAGTGAATTAGATAAACGGTATTAAATTGAGCAATTAGCCGTCATTTGGGATATTAAAATTATTGTGTCAATATATATATAGTATCCTATACCGTTGCGTATGTATTATTATACAAAAGGCAATGCATAATGCTTAGGACAAATTAAAAAGTACCGGTACCGGTAGTTAAGATTGATTGTATGTGACCTTAATAGGCCTATGTCAATACACAATTCCAAAAGAGTTTATAAGTTGCATTGGCCTAGTTATGCAACGCGTTTTACGAACTAGATATCGACACACTTGAACATTGAAGTACTGGTTGATTTTATCAGTCGATGATGGCATTTGATAGTGACGGTGGCCTACTGTGTACCAAGTAATTATATTGTAGTACTAGTCGATGATTGTATTTTATGTTGACGGAGGGGTAGTGTGTACTAATTAATTATATTTTAGTAGTCGATGATTGTATTTTATGGTGACGATGGTGTGCTAAGGATTAATTGGTTGCTAAAAGGATTAATTGATAGATGTCCTTCCTAAGCTGAATGTAATTGTCAAAGGGTTACCGCAAATAACTGATGAAGCTATCTGCGAAATGTTGTCAACAAAGTGGTCTTGCTCAGATGTTTTTTTTTTTACCCTAACTACTCTTTATTGATAGCAAGGGCTGACTCATTCGCTGACTCACTGGATGGCGAAATTGTGCGCTGGCTGCTGCCCTCTACTTTGCCAATTTATTATCCTTTCGCTTTATTATCTATCTTCCCTCCTTCTCTCTACTTTACCCATCATCCGCATTCTTCTCTGTGTTGTCCTTTCGCTGTATTATTTATCTTCCTTCCTTCTCATTCCTCTCCGTTCTTTCCTCTATTACCTATCATTCTCTTTCTTCTCTGTGTTGTCCTTATTGTTTCTCTTCCCTCCTTCTCATTCCTCTTCTCTCTTTCCTCCATTAACCTATCACCCTCTTTTATATAAACACCATATGGGGAGGAGCATGGCGTTTATATTCATTCTGTAAACCTTTCAAAGTTATTTCAACATCCTCTTTCTTTTCTATACCCTTCGTTCTCTCTTGCTTCTGGTTTCTGTGGTATTAAAACAAAAATAATAATAACAAAAATAAGAGAGCCTTCCCTTGCTCTTGAACAAACAGCTTAGTGTGGATCGCTGTTGTTGTTTGATTTCCTCTAATCCTCCCTACCTCCCCTTTTCCCCTCCTATTCACCTTCTTCCTCCTTCTCTTCCTTTCCCCTCTCATGTGTTCCTCCTCCTCCTTCCCTTCCTTGCCCCTCTCATGTGTTCCTCCTCCTCCTCCTCCTCCTCCTCCTCCTCCTCCTCCTCCTCCTCCTCCTCCTCCTTCCCTTCCTTTCCCCTCTCATGTGTTCCTCCTCCTCCTCCTCCTCTTCTGCTCCTCCTCCTCCTCCTCCTTTCCCCTGAGTCACGTAAGACCCAGATCAATTTTCTTAACTTATGACTCGTGTGTGTGTGTGTGTGTGTGTGTGTGTGTGTGTGTGTGTGTGTGTGTGTCCTACAAGTATTGGTGGGGTCATGGTTATTAATTACATAATATGTAGGTTTGTGTGTAAAATATTGAGTTAACAGTTTAAGTGTACGGTACTCTCATGTTTAAAATACTTAAAGAAACAGTGTTTTATGTTAGGTTATATTAAGCGGCAAGGTTAGGTAGATTAGGTTAGGTTTGATCTGAATTGTTTTATATAGGTTATAAATAAGAAATAAGTACTCGTAAGCATGCATAATTAGCGTTTATAATGATAAAAACATCGTCGCTTGTGTGTGTGTGTGTGTGTGTCTGATGAGCGAGCCGTGCACGTGTTAATGCCCTCGTGTGTCTGTTTTGAACGGTGCTGGATTATACAGTATGTGCGTATTCTCGTGTGCACTTGTCCGTTACACCCATGGTGTGTGTGTGTGTGTGTGTGTGTGTGTGTGTGTGTGTGTGTGTGTGTGTGTGTGTGTGTGTGTGTGTGTGTGTGTGTGTGTGTGTGTGTGTGTGTGTGTGTGTGTGTGTGTGTGTGTGTGTGTGTGTGTGTGTGTGTGTGCCAGTTACTGTACTTTCAGATCATAAAATCATGTTCACTGAGATCTTTATTGCCTGAAATTTGGTGATAGTAGTAATTTAGCGGTAAGGAGCCTAACTGGATTATTAGAGTGGACCGGTTATATGACTGGGTTGTGTACCGGTTCAACAGTCTGTGTGTGTGTATGTATATAATTACATAATCATAATAATAATAATACATGATAATCGGTTTATTTCGAGCCGGCAACCAATGAGGCTGAAAATACACAATTCCTTGACCTAACGTGTGTGTGTGTGTACTTACTCTAGTTGTACTTACTCTAGTTGTATTGCGGGAGTGAGCATGCTCGTTATTTTCCGCCTCCTATATGTGTAGGTGTTATATGTATCGTTGGAATGGCTGTGGTTGTGTGTGTAGTCTGTATTTTTAGCCAATTGGCGACATCGGAAACGAAGGCTTAGGGTGGATCTGTATGGTACCATTCTCACTATAGACGGTACCGTCTCGCCCGAAGGCTTAGGTAGCCATCAGCTTAGGTGAACCATATGATACCCATCTCGCCTTGTACCATTTTTGCCAACCCCAGATGGGACGTCACAACGTCGTCCACTTATTCCAGGTACCTATTTACAGCTAGGTGAACTGAGGCTAACACATGAAAGGAGACAAGCCCAATTTGTCTCCGCCCGGCCGGGGATTGAACCCCCGACCCCTCGTGTGTGAGACGAGAGCTCTACCTACTAGGCTACGGGCTGTGTGTGTGTGTGTGTGTGTGTGTGTGTGTGTGTGTGTGAGTGTGTATATTATGTATAGCCTAGTGTACAGTAGGTGTTTGGAAGTGTTGGTTGTAATGTATTAAGGGGAGGTTTTTAGTTAGTTCGCTAGACTTCCATCAAGCTTAACATTACAGCCCCTAGACCCCTTTTCAAGATAAATTTGTACATTTTTCGGTAGAAAAATGTCTCGGCCGAAGGCCGGCTCCTCTTAAATTACAGGCTCGCTATCGCTCGCCTGGAAAAAAATCGACACCTAAATGGCACGAAGTCTAATAATTTACAGAAATGGGGTGAAAGTTCTTAAAATCGCCAAACTAATGGGGCAAACGTCTTAAAATATCAAAAGCAATGGGGTTAACATGAGGGAGAAAGTGGTCAAGAAAAAATCCCTCAAGTGGAAGTCTCCCCTTAAGAACAGACATTAATGTCTGTTCTTAATATATGTGTATGTGCTAGTGATATATTATATTACTTAATAGTTGTGTGTGTATGTGTTTATGTGTATATGGCTTTGTGTGTCTGGGGAGGGGGGGGGGGGTTATGTATGTTAGTATGTCTATGTGTGTGGCTTGTATGTATGTGTATGTGGGGTATGTATGTAAAAATGTATATGTGTGTGTATGTAAGTGAGTATATTTACATAATTGTGTGTGTGCATGTTTGGGGTGTGGTCATGTGTGAGGGAGTTTATGTGTGCGTGTGTGTGTGTTACCCCCCCCGGGGTCGTTGAAGTCAAAAGATAGGCCTACCCTCCTCATTTTGTAGCTGTCTCTTCTGATACTCTCTCTCTCTCTTCTCTCTCCTCTCTCTCTCTCTTCTCTCCCCTCTCTCTCCTCTCTCTCTCTCTCTCCTCTCTCGCTCCTCTCTCCTCTCTCCTCTCCTCTCTCTCTCATTCTCCTCTCCTCTTTCTCTCTCTCTCTGTACTCTTCTCTTCACCCTCTCCAAACTTTCTCTCTCTCTCTTCTCGCCTCTCCTCTATTACCCTACTCTTCCCCTCTCCTCTCTCTCTGTTCCCTCTTTTGTCTCTATCTCTCTCTCCCCTCTTCTCCTCACTCTCCCTCTCTATCTCCCCTCTTCCCTCTCTCCTCCTCTTCTTTCTCTCTCCCAACCCTTCCCCTCTCTCATGTCTTATCTGTCTTCCCTCGACTCCTCTATCTCTCTCTTCTCTTCCGACTCTCTCATCTCTCTCCTCCTCTCCCTCTCTCTCACTCTTCCCCCCTCTCTCTTTCTCTTCACCAAACTCCTTCTTCCTTTTTCACTCTCCCCCTTGCTCTCCTCTCCACGTCATCTCTCTCTCTCTCCTCTCTCTCTTTATCCTCTCTCTCCTCTCTGCTCTCTCTTCCTCCTTCTCTCTCTGGCCTCTTCTCTCTCCTCTTCCTATCTCTTCCTCCCTCTTCGTGCCTCCTCGCTCTGTTCTCTCGCCCTCTCTCTCTCATCTCTCTCTCTCTCTCCTCTCTCCCTCTCTTCTCTCTCTCTCTCTCTCTCCTCTCTATCTCTACACTCTCTATCTCTTCCTCTCTCTCTCTCTCTCACGCCTCCTCTCCTCTCCTCTCTCTCCTCCTCTCACTCTCTCTCTCTCTCTATCTCTCTCTCTCTACTCTCCTCTATCTATCTCTCTTCTCTCTCTCTCTCTCTCTCTCTACTCTCCTCTCTCTCTCTCTCCTCTCTCTATTTTTATCTATCTCGTATCTCTATCGCTCTCTCTCTCTCTCTCTCTCTCTCTCTCTCTCTCTCTCTCTCCGGCTCCGGCTCTGGCTCTGGCTCTCTCTCGTAAATTTAGCCGGTATCACACGAGAGCTTTTATAGTCAACATTCGATGATGAAAATTTTTCTGGCAACATTTCAGGAATATTTTTCACTGGTATCGTAAACTAGACTAATGGTAGCCTAATTTAGGTGACCGAAATATAAATCTTAACCTCATAAGCTGCCAGACCAGTGTTAAGGATAAATGTTTAGGGGAAAAAGCGCTCGTGTGATACCGACTTTTCAGGCGGTAAGGTACATGTGTTCCTGGTGTAATTAGTTTGGCACCGTATGAAAATAACGTTGATACAGGGATGGACCGTTACTCTGGTATTCCGAATATCTAAGGTTCGATTCCCAGATAGGTATTATGATGTTGTCTTACGAATGAGGGTAGACCTAGCCTGTATTCCAAGTTGTTTGTACCGAGACTGATTTTATAATGGGTAAAATAGTTGGATGTTACACGTGGAAATCCAACTTGTATCACTGATAGTGTGTACAAATGTATTGTTTTCATGTATCCATTCCGTGTGGCTGTAAAGAAAGTTTATTGAGTTAAGGAGGGTCACCGGCTTTTTTTTTTAATCTTTCTCTCCTTTTCTCTCTTTTACTGGCTTGTGTCCATTCGGCCTCATTCAGCCAACTGTTTTCAGACGTTTATCCCCATCCAGGTGTCGATTTCTGACTGGCGAGCGATAGCGAGCCAGCATTAGCCTATATGGAGTATTCCGGCTTCGCCGGAGCCATTTTTCCATCGAAAAATGTACAAATTTAGCTTGCTGTCAAAACAACATTATATATATGCTGGCTCGCTACCGCTCGCCAGGAAAATATCGACACCTGGATGGGGGTAAACGTCTTAAAACGGTAGGCTGAATGGGGCCGAATGGATACAAGCCAAAGAGAGAGGGAGAGAAAGAAAGAGAAACAAAAGTGAGGTGGGCTCCCTTAAGTTGAGTGTCTCCCTGTAATTAACTCCTTCCGTAGTTGCGGTGACGGTCCTTGTTAATTTGATTTTTGAGTATTTTTAGACCATGTTGCGCAGTTTAAGACAGATCTGTGGTAGTAACCGGATTAACCCGTTCAGTACCAGGGACCTGTTTTTCCTCATATTCTGGCAACTATTAGACTATTTTATTCAGCTTAGGAAGGACCTCTAGCAATACTAAGGCTTCAAACCATCTCAACTAACCCTTTTAACTACCACAGATCCTTCTCAAGCTGCATAATATCGTCACAATATAGCTAGAATATAATATAGCACACTTCGCTGGTACTCAAAGGGTTAATTAAGTGAGATAGTTCGAAGACTTAAATTCAGGAGGCTTTTTTTTAAACTGAATAAATTTGTCTAATATTAGCCACAATAAAGTTAAAAGGACAGCTAGGGTACAGAAAGGGTTAATAGGTTCGCAGGGGAGCGTGCTGCCCCTTCGAATAGTCTGCTGCACCAAATCACCACCCAGAACGAGGGGCGGCGCGCTCCTCGGTGCCGCTAGAAGTGTGGCGAACTTATCACAAGGTAAGGTGACTCCCCTTGGTATAAAACGAAAGAAATTTCCTTTATATTTAGTCTTAATTATTGTATATTGCAAAGGTAAAATTATGGTTTGTAGTTCAAGTGATGAAAATGGCCAAAACATTGCTATTTCATCATAATGTTCTTGTATTCCTCGTCATATTCATAATGTTCTTGTATTCCTCGTCATATTCATAATGTTCTTGTATTCCTCGTCATATTCATAATGTTCTTGTATTCCTTGTCATATTCATAATGTTCTTGTATTCCTTGTCATATTCATAATGTTCTTGTATTCCCGGTTCAATATTTATATGTTTCTTGTATCTCTTGTCATATTCATAATGTTCTTGTATTCCTTGTCATATTCATAATGTTCTTGTATTCCTTGTCATATTCATAATGTTCTTGTATTCCTCGTCATATTCATAATGTTCTTGTATTCCTTGTCATATTCATAATGTTCTTGTATTCCTCGTCATATTCATAATGTTCTTGTATTCCTCGTCATATTCAAAGGTTCCTGTAGTCCTCGTCATATTCATAAATGTTCTTGTATTCCTCGTCATTTGCATTCATAAGTTTTGTATTCTCGTTAAGTAATTCCTAATGTTCTGTGTATTCCTTGTCATATTCATAATGTTCTTGTATTCCTCGTCATATTCATAATGTTCTTGTATTCCTCGTCATATTCATTCAAGTCTTCCAACTAAATTTCTCTGTTTGACACCCCGCTCCCCCTTGTGAAGTTCCGCCAATACTGCCGACCATAGTTCCCGGTCCGGAGTGACAGTCACATCGGCAACCAATACTGCAAGGTGATGGGCTGGTCTATCAGAGTGAGAACTGAGCGATCTCTACCATACCCATAGCTTACTCTGACTGTTCCTTTTACTGATATATTTTATAGATCTCGGTGACGGCGGTCTCTTCCGGGGATTGACCTCTCAATATACCAAGATGGGAGCCACAGCGTCACCATTTTTCCTTTGCCCCTCAAACTTTGTCTTCATAATTGCTGAGGGGGCACAGGGCCCTGGGGTGGGGCTTTGGTTTACCGGGCCGTTTTCCGCACCCTTCTCAGCTCCCCGCCATGGTGTGGCTTCGGTCACCCAGGCTTTATTGTGGTAGGCAGGGAGGGTTCTGTGGGGGCGCTCGGTTATGGCCTTGGCCTTGCTCAGGGTCTTGGGGCTGTTCGGCCAGGCAGTCTGGGGAACAACAACAACAACAACAACAACCAATACTGCACCCACCGCTCAGATTGATGGCTCCGGGTGAAAGGGGCTGGTCTGGCAAGTCCAAGGTGGGGGGAAACAAATATAGGCCTAAATAAAGAAATATATGAATAAACCAATAAATATATAATAATACGATAACAAATAAACCGCAAGTCGGATTCTTAAGGGGAGATCTCCACTTGAGGGATTTTTTCTTGACCCCTTTCTCCCTCATGTTTAGCCCCATTGCTTTTGATATTATAAAATGTTTCTCGCCCATTTAGTTTAGGCGATTTTTAAGAAACTTTCACCACATATTAAGACCTTTCGTGCCGTTCAGGTGTCATTTTTATCCTGGCGAGCGATAGCGAGCCTGTAATTAGAGGGAACCCGGCCTTCGGCAAGGACATTTTTCTACCGAAAAATGTACATATTTATCTTGAAAGGGACTCAAGGGGGTATAATTTTAAGCTTGATGGAGGTCTAGGGAAGAAAGTAAATACCTCCCCTTAAAAGTCAAAATATATATAAAAAAGAAAGAAAACGAAAGCAGAGTCATTTCTTAGTAGTGTTTATTATTATATAGGCGAAAATATGGTTGTAGTTCATAATATAGGCCTAATGTACTGTATATATATAAACATACTTCAAAAATATATATTCCTGTAGTAAGGAACGGGAACGTAGGCTTTAAAGGGAGGCTGGTTCGTTTTTTCTGGACCCACTTCTTCCTTATGTTAGCATATTAGGTTTGACAGTTTTAGACGTTAATTCCGTTAGTTTGGCTATTTTGAGACGTTTCACCCCATTTATTTGTCAATATCAAGATCTTTTGTGCCATTCAGGTGTCGATCTTTTCTTGGCGAGCGATAGCGAGCCTGTAATTTTAAGAGAAATCGTCCTTTGGCCAGGACATTTTTCTATCGAAAAATGTAAACATTTATCGCGAAGGGGGTCTAGGGAGTGGTTATTTTTAAGGGGAGGTTTCCACTTGAGGGATTTTTTTTTCGAACTTCCTTCTCCCTTATGTTTAGCCCCATTGCTTTTGAGATTTTAAGACGTTTGCCCCATTAGTTTGGTGATTTTAATAACTTTCGACTCATTTCTGTCAATTTTAAGACCTTTCGTGCCATTTAGGTGTCGATGTTTTCCTGGCAAGCGATAGCGAGCCCTGTAACTTAAGCGGAATCCGGCCTTCGGCCGGGACATTTTTCTAACGAAAAAAGGACATATTTATCTTGAAAGGGGGTCTAGGGGATGTAATGTTAAGCTTGATGGAGGTCTAAGCAACACACTAGAAACCTCCCCTTAAATTATATATACCGAACTGTAAAAAAAAAAAAAAAAAAAAAAAAAATGGCGAATGGGCCTGAGCAAATGGGGAATGGGCCTGAGCAAATGGGGAATGGGCCTGAGCAAATAGATAGATACTGTATGTTGTGTATATATGATTGGTCTGTATTTACTTATGATATGTATGTGGGGTTTGTTTGTGAATATTAGTGTGCTCTATTGTTTGACTTGAATTTAATATATGTAATTGTTGTGGTAAATAATCTCTATCTCTCTCTCTATCTATCTATCTGTCTGTCTGTCTGTCTGTCTGTCTGTCTGTCTATCTATCTATCTATCTATCTATCTATCTATCTATCTATATATCTATCTATCTATCTATCTATCTATCTATATATCTATCTATATAGCGTCTTATCTATCTATCTGTCTGTCTGTCTGTCTATCTGTCTGTCTGTCTGTCTGTCTGTCTGTCTGTCTGTATCGATCTGTCTATATATCTATTATATAATCTATCTATCTATCTTGCATCTATCTATCTATCTATC
Source organism: Paralithodes platypus (assembly GCA_032716605.1). Lineage (NCBI taxonomy): Eukaryota > Metazoa > Arthropoda > Malacostraca > Decapoda > Lithodidae > Paralithodes > Paralithodes platypus. Next base: position 25,064,298 of record CM064544.1, on the reverse strand, counting down.
TTGCATCTATATATCTATCTATCTATCTATCTATCTTTCATCTATCTATCTATCTATCGGTTATCTATCTATCTATCTTGCATCTATCTATCTATCTATCTATTAATCAATCTATGTATCTATCTATATATCTATATGTCTGTCTGTATGTCTGTCTGTCTGTCTGTCTGTCTGTGTCTGTCTGTCTGAGTCTGTCTGTCTGAGTCTGTCTGTCTGAGTCTGTCTGTCTGAGTCTGTCTGTCTGTCTGAGTCTGTCTGTCTGTCTGAGTCTGTCTGTCTGAGTCTGTCTGTCTGTCTGTCTGTCTGTCTGTAGTCTGTATGTCTGTTTGTCTGTCTGTCTGTCTGTCTGTCTGTCTGGATGGCTTGGATGGCTGGCTGTCTGGCTGGATGGCTGGCTGGCTGGCTGGCTGGCTGGCTGGGGCTGGCTGGCTGGCTGGCTGGGCTGGCCTCATTCAGACTACTGTTTTAAGACGTTTATCCCCATCCAGGTGTCATTTTTTTACTATTGAGTGGTAGCGAGCCAGCATATTTTTTACTTTTGTTTGACAGCAGGCTAAATTTGTACATTTTTCGATAGAAAAATTTCTCCGGCGAAGCCGGATTTCTTCCTACAATGCTGGCTCGCTATCGCTCGCCAGGAAGATATCGGCACCTAGAGGGGAATAAACCGTCTTAAAATAGTTGGCCTGAAATGGGGCCGAATGGATACAAGCCAGAGAAAGAGAGAAAAGGACAGAAATAACAAAAAGCAGGTCACCCCCTTAATACAGCCCAGATGAATTAATGCTTAGATATTGCTGATACCAATTATTGAGCGGAATATACTTGGTGCCGCAACATTACTTATTTGGCCGACTGTACCTTAGCGTATGTCGTAATCCCTTGAACTTTACCTTACGTTTACACTTTCAAAACTGGAGCACACACACACACATGCACACACACACACACACATTTTCAAAAGTAAATTGCATACACACAGAGAGAGAGAGAGAGAGAGAGAGAGAGAGCATCACAGTAACACAATACTGTAGCTACTTTTATGCTAATGTAGTATCGGTACGTCAAACAAAGTCTCTAACAATCATTTGAACGGCATTATTCATATGTTTTCACCAACCAACATAACTTTTAATGGGGAGATGGCCTTTTTATTTCTCTCCCTCTGGACACCTTTCTCCCTCATAGCCCCATTTTTTCAGATGCTAAGATGTTTGCCCACATTAGTTAGTAATTTTATAGACTAGACTTTCGCCCCATTCTTCGTCAATTATTAAACCTTCGTGCTATTTAGGTGTCGATTTTTTTCCCTGCGAACGATAAGTGAGCCTGTAATGTTGGAAGACCGGCCTTCGGCCGGGAAATTTTTCTACCGAAAAATTTACAATTATCTAGAAGGATCTAATGTATGTTTTTTGTTTTTTTTTTTTTTAATTTGATGGAGCTCGAGGGAGAAAACTAGAAAAAAATAATGAATACATTCAAAAATCGCCCAAAACGTGAACCATCCCCCCTTAAACTCTATCTATCTATCTATCTATCTTTATGCTCAGGCCCAATCCCCATTTTGGGGGTAGCCGACTCAAGACAGAGCAAGAACAGGGAAAACACAAAAAAACACCAAAAAACAAATAAACAGATAAAAAACACAAACTCCACACATCCAGGTCACCCAGGAGAAGACCCAGAGACCAGGGTTTACCAAGGTCGCTCCAGCACTCCTCCCCCGGCCCCCCCGACCACCCGGAGAGGTTCCGATCTCGGCAGGCAGACATGCAGCGGAGCCAAAGCCACAAGCCCTCCCACCACACTTCCAGGCACACCCTTCATATTAATCGTCTCCCCGGGCCAGGCGCCTGATGGACTATTATCTAGTCCAACTTGCGCCCGACCCCTTACTCCAAATGACCACGTGTTCACTCAACTATTCACAAGCATTCTCCATTCACTCCTGTCCACCACCACTTCCCCTGCCTGATCTATAGTCATTCCTCTATCATCCAAAGCCTTTCTTACACAGTCTCTCCATCTCAATGGGGGTCTTCCTGCCCTTCTATCTCCCCTTGTACCTGACTCACATATTCTCTTTGTAAGCCTTTCATCTCCCATTCGTTCAACATGACCATACCAGCTCAGCACCCTTCTGTCCACTCTGGCTGACAAATGTTCCTGCTGCCCCACTCTCCTACGTATCTCTTCATTCCTCAATCTGTCTCTACGAGTAACTCCACACATACTCCTCAAGCAGCTCATCTCCATCACATCCAGCCCTCTTTTCTCCTTTTTCTTCAGAGCCCATGTCTCAGCCCCATACATCACTGTTGGCACAACAATTCCTTGATACAGTGCACTTTTTACTTTCACTCCGAGATTTCTCGTCTTCCACATACTTCCCATTGCTCCGAAACCTTCCTTCCTTCACACACTCTCTGTTTTACCTCCACTTCCATACCTCCACTCCTGCTTATCGTTCCTCCTAGATATTTAAAACACTCTACTTGTTCCAATATTTCCCCATCCAGCCTCACATCTAGATTCACCCTATGCTCTCCCCTATTACACACCATTACTTTACTTTTATTGACGTTCACCTTCAGTTTCCTCCTTCCACAAACCACACCAAACTCTTTGACTACCCGCTGCAGTTTCTCATCAGAATCCGCCACCAATGCTGTGTCATCAGCGAACAGCAACTGATTCAACTCCCAATCTCTACCATTCTTTCCTACTAACCCATCCTCTTCCCATAGTTCTCCTTTTCACCTCCCTCACCACACCATCCATAAACATATTAAACAGCCATGGTGACATTACACAACCCTGTCGCAAACCTACCTTTACCTCAAACCATTCACTCAACTCACCATTTCCTACTCTCACACATGCTCTGCTCCCTTCATAAAAACTCTTAACTGCTTCTAACAATTTCCTCCTATTTCATAAATCCTTAACACCTTCCACATTGCTTCACGGTCCACACGATCATACGCTTTTTCCAAGTCCATAAAAGCCCAAAATATCTCCTTATGCTTCTCTAAATATTTCTCGCATAACTGTCTTACTGCAAACATCTGATCCACGCGCACCCTCTTCCCCTCCTAAAACCGCACTGTTCTTCTCCTATTGCAACTTCCGTACACTTTATTATCCTCTCTATCAACACCCTGCCATACAGCTTTCCAACCACTGACAATAAACTAATACCTCTATAACTTGAACACTCCTGCCGATCTCCCTTCCCCTTGTACAACGGCACAATACATGCACTCTTCCAGTCTATTGGTACCATTGACACAGCAAAGCACACATTGAAAAGTCTCACCAACCAATCTATTATCACATCTCCACCCTTCTTTATACACTCCACAGCAATACCATCCAAACCTTCTCCTTTTTCCGCTCTCATTTGTTTCACTGCTTCTTTCACCTCATTTTCCTCAATCCTTTCATTCATTCCCTGCCACCTGGGTGGCCTGGGTAACCTATCTCCATCCACCTCTGCTTCAATCACTGCTTCTCTTCCATCTCTTGTATTTAACAAAGATTCAAAATACTCGGCATATCTTTTTTCCTCACTTCAACTGGTTCCACTAGTAATTCTCTCCATTTTCATCTTTCACTGACTCTTCCCCTTTTGTCCTCCTTTCCTTACTTTATTTACCTCCTTCCAGAACATCTTCTTTCGTTCTTCAAAATTCTCACTCAGCCTTTGACCCCACCTTTCGTTTGCATCTGTTTTCGCTTCTCTAATTTTCCATTTTGCCTCTCTCCTTTTCTCCTTGTACCTCTCCCATACCTCAACACTACCATCCTGTAAAACCCTCTCAAAACACTGTCTCTTCTCCTCAACTGCCTTTCTCACCGTATCATTCCACCACTCGCTTCCCTTCCTGATACCTCTGCCTCCTACTTTAAACTCAATTCTCCCTTAAACTCAATTAATGAAATCAACAAATACACAAATGGCACGCCAAGGACTTTACACATTGATAGTGTATACAAGTTTCGTTGCAGTCTATGTGGTACAGGAGAGTACAAAGAAAAACAAGCAACAACAGATCTACACGTGAACGAAGGAATGTTGCTCCTACTCAAACATTGGCTAAATTCTACGAGACTGTTTAAGGGGAGGTCTCCACTTGAGGGATTGTTTTCTTGACCCCTTTCTCCCTCATGTTTAGCCCCATTGCTTTTGATATTATAAAACGTTTGCCCCATTAGTTTAGCGATTTTAAGAACTTTCACCCCATATTAAGACCTTTCGTGCAATTCAGGTGTCTATTTTATCCTGGCGAGCGACAGCGAGCCTGACATTTTAGGAGAAACCGGCCTTCGGTCGGGAAATTTTTTCTACCGAAAAATGTATACATTTATCTTCAAAGAGGCTCAAGGGCGTGTTATTTTAAGTTTGATGGAGGTCTAGGGAACAAACTAAATACCTCCCCTTAATCCTTGCTAATACTATGGAAATACAAAACCCCACGAACATACCGATATGTACAATCGAGGTTAATAAGTGTTGTCAGATATTTCACAAAGTTTCGGACACTGACTAATACTCTGAGGGATAAGCACTTTTCCCAGTAACTATAAAGATATCAATAACACTTGTTGAGCGAAAACCACTGGAATCTATGACAACACTTTATACCCCCGATCGTACGGTATAGGAAACGCCGTGAATAACGAATCTGCCTCCCGACTACGGTCACTATTTTTATCTTGCCATGGACGTTTCATCAAGATACTGCGCAGTACGCTGGGTAAGCTGACAATGGTTCGAATCCGGGCAGATGGATGGATAGATATAGATAAATAGATAGACAAATACAGTAAATAGACACCGTAATTAGATGTGTGTGTGTGTGTGTGTGTGTGTGTGTGTGTGTGTGTGTGTGTGTGTGTGTGTGTGTGTGTGTGTGTGTGTGTGTGTGTGTGTGACGGTAAATATTTTAGGCTGGCATAATAATCTATACCGGTATATAAATGGACGAACTGAACTGAAAAAAAAAAAAAAAAAAAAAAAAAAAAAAAAAAAAAACATAAAATGGATAGCTGAGAAACAGAACTTTTCCGTGAGAAACTTTTCCAGTACGGAACATCCCACATGTGACCATTACCTTAATGAGGGGCATTAACAGAGTACCACCTCGTTTTTCTCTCTTTCTCTACCTCTACCTCTCTCTCTCTCTCTCTCTGGGTTGTATCCATTTGGCCCCATTCAGCCTACTGTTTTAAAACGTTTATCCCCATCCAAGTGTCGATTTTTTCCTGGCGAGCGGTAGCAAGCCAGCAAATTGTTTATAATGTTTTTGATAAGAGGTTAAATTTTTACATTTTTCGATAGAAAAATGTCTCCGGCGAAGCCGGATTTCTCCATACAATACTGTCTCGCTATCGCTCGCCAGGAAGAAATTGACATCTAGATGGGGATAAATGTCTTAAAACAGAAGTCAAAGAGAGAAAAGAAGCAGGTGACCCCCATTAACAGAGTACCACCTCTAATTATTACATACCAGTGATGTATTTACCTCCTTCCTTATCAACCTTTTAATAAAATGGTAAATATTAATGTGGCTTGTAGAGTGGTGGTCCATATTTGGCGAATGGAAGACAATTTTGCTACTTTTAGGTATCGATATTATGTTTTCTGGTGAGCGATACCGTATTTCTGGTGAGCGATACCGTATTTCTGGTGAGCGATACCGTATTTTCTGGTGAGCGATACCGTATTTCTGGTGAGCGATACCGTATTTTCTGGTGAGCGATACCGTATTTTCTGGTGAGCGATACCGTATTTTCTGGTGAGCGATACCGTATTTTCTGGTGAGCGATACCGTATTTTCTGGTGAGCGTTACCGTATTTGCAATGTCGGGGAAACCAGCCTTTGACCGAACCAATTGTCCACAACAACAAAAAATGCAATATTTGAATGAAGAGGTGTCTGGGGAAGGGAGGATTAACCCCTTCTGTACCGGCGCCATATTTTTAATTGTTTATTCTAGCTATATCGACACAATTTTTGTACAGTTTAACCCTTTCACGCACATATGACGTAGAGGTTGCCAGATTAGCAATAAGAAATAGAGTTCTCTCACTCTTATAATTACCTCTCCAAAATTAGTTTTCTGCCCACAGCTAACTCAAAGACAACTGCAGAGGTTGAAGTAACTAAACTAAAGGTTTCTAAATACCCCTGATGGTAACAAAGGCTTTAAAGTAACCCTAATAGGCTCAAAATCGCGTCATATGTCGGAGAGGGTTAAAAGGGATCTGTGCTAGTAAAAAGGGTTAAGGGGAGGTATTTAGTTTGTTCCCTACGTTTAAGGGGAGATATTTAGTTTGTTCCCTACGTTTTCATCAAGCTTAAAATTACACCCCCTAGACCCCCTTTCAAGGTAAATTTGTACATTTTTCGGTAGAAAAATGTCCCGGCCGGAGGCCAGTTGCTCTTAAATTACAGGCTCGCTATCGCTCGCCAGGAAAAAATCGACACCTTCATGGCACGAAAGGTCTTAAAATTGACAGTAATGGGGCAAAATGTCATAAAATGTCCAAACTACTAGGGCTAACGTCTTAAAATCTCAAAAGCAATGGGGCTAAACATGAGGGAGAAAGGGGTCCAGAAAAATATCTCTCAAGTGGAGATCTCCCCTTAACCCGTTCAGTACCAGGGGCGTCCTTTTTATCATATTCTGGCAACTGCTGGACGATTTTATGAAGCTAAGGAAGGACCTCTAGCAATAAAGTAAGGCTTCGAAATATCTCAACCAACCCATCTAACTTCCACAGATCCTTCTTAACACCTAAAGAGCGGCCTAGGCGGTAAATAATATGTAGCCACCAGCGGGGTGTTTTTACCCAAAATAGGGCTGTACACGTGATCATTTTCATGCCTAAATAAAGCGTAAAACAAGTATCTATCCCTGAAAGGGCATAAACAGAGCTTTCCAATGACACCACAACGATCCTTGTATGACCGCTAGTTTTCTTGCAACAACCGCGCAACACGAGTGCAAAAACCATGTAATTCGGTACTTTCCCCATACAATTCACTATGTAGCGAGTGTGAGAGGGTGGAGGAGGGTGGGATTCATGTCAGTTGGTCCACCGCGGTGGTCTGGAGCAGTCATACGCTCGCTACTCTCCTGCCACCACTTGTCTCTCTCTCTCAGCAACATTACGTGCTGAAATTGCCATACGACCTATGTCGCGCGCCGCCACATAGTCCAAATTTATTTCACTCGACTTATGTTGCACGCCGCCAGTTAAGGGTTAAGCTACATAAAATCGTCTAAATACAGCTAAAGTAAAATATATCCAACGTCGCTGATATACAAAGGGTTAATGTAGCATAGTAAATATACAACTATATATTTGACACCCAAAGATTACAGTTAAGCCGGTATCACACGAGAGCATTTATGGTCAACATTCGATTATCAACATTTTTGGATTGGTTTGCACTGGTACGGCAAACTATATTGAAGATAGATGAACTTTGGTAGCAGAACAATTGTATATGTTTACCTCATAAGCTGTCAGACCAGTGTTGAGGATAAATGTTGAGTGAAAAAGTGCTCGTGTGATACCGGCTTCACCATAGTAACACTCCTATGAACAATTGAAGCTGTACTGTATACATATCAAGCCTGTTCTGTTCGACATTTCGGTTTATTTCTTCTCTCCGGCTTTCACTGCGATTATCAGAACACGTTATCCTGCACTATCTATATATCATTATAATTGAATTTAACATAACTAGATTTAATATATTAGACAATTGCATTTCAAAACAAACTGTTTAGTGTTGCTTGAATGTTATGAACAATTGAAATCCTTTTTAATTATTCACAAACAATCAAAGAACCGCGTCTCAAATCGAAAGTACAAAGGAGTACAAAGGAGTACAAAGGAAATCAAGCAACAACAGATCTAGTGACCCTTCTAGGCTGCTTGTCCTCCAAAACACTGAGGATCAAGTGTCCAAACAGTGGTTTAGAGTGGGTAAGGGAACATTGGAAAGGGAACTACTGCCCTGCCACTAACGTCGCAGGACTAGGAAGTTAGTAGGGGACATATGGGTTAGTAACTGAGGGGAGGATAAAATAAAATAAAATAAAATAAAGTGGACGGATTGGCACACTTACACGGAGGCAACGCTAGGAAATAAATAACCTCTGATATATTATATAACATAGCAGAGAACTCAACAATGCCTGCTACACACAGAAACACACACACACACACACACACGTAGTGTACATACAATCACACAAACAAACACGAACACAGGGTACCAATCTCACACGCTCATGTGTACACAATGACGTGATTACAAAATGCTCTCTATCTCTCTCTGTTTTTGACCTGTTTTTGTCCTGTCCTTTTCTATCTTTCTCTGGCTTGTACCCATTTGGCCCCATTCAGCCTACTGTTTTAAGACGTTTATCCCCATCCAGGTGTCAATTTTTTACTGGTGAGCGGTAGCGAGCCAGCATATTTTTTATTTTTGTTTGACAGCAGGCTAAATTTGTACATTATTCGATAGAAAAATTACTCCGGCGAAGCCGGATTTCTTCATATAATGCTGGCTCGCTATCGCTTGTCAGGAAGAAATCGACACCTGGATGGGGATAAACGTCTTAAAATAGTTGGCTGAATGGGGCCGAATGGATACAAGGCAGAGAAAGAGAGAAAAGGAGAAAAATAAAAAAAGCAGGTCACCCCCCTTAACTTACAATTAGAGTTTGTGATATAGAAATGTATTGTATATTAATTGTATATGCATATATTGAAATAATAAAGAGAACAAAGAATATCACAAAATGGTATCTGAATACGTTGACTGTTGTATAAACACGCTCTACCTAAAACCTACATTGGGAATGTTTATATAAGAAGAAATACCTACGCAGTTTTAACGAAATGGTAGAAATTACCATATGCGTAAAATTGAAATAATGTAATGGTTATAAAGTGTTCTAAACAGTTAACAAGTTCAATATAAACATATAGTGAATGAACGAGAGAGAGAGAGAGAGAGGGAAATGTTCGAAGGTTTCTTTTAGTGAAGTGTGAACATACTAGATATGATCTGTATCAAGGGACGTTAATTAAAAGGTGAAATTAAGCTAATTTTGCCTACCATTAACAGGATATCCTACAATATGCTTAAGTATAATAGACATACCAGTAAAGTTACCTCGCTTTTTTCTCTTCCTCTTCCTCTCTCTTTGGCTTGTATCCATTCGGCCCTATTAAGCCTATTGTTTTAAGACAGGTGTCAATATTTTTCTGGCGAGCGGTAACGAGCCAGCATATATACAGTATATATATATTTATTTTTTACAGCAAGCTAAATTTGTATATTTTTCGATAGAAAAATGTCTCAAGCGAAGCCGGATTTCTCCATACAATGCTGGCTCGCTATCGCTCGCCAAGAATAAAGCGACACCTAGATGGAGATAAATGTCTTAAAACAGTTGGCTGAATGGGGCCGAATGGATACAATCCAAAGAAACAGGAGAGAAAGATAAAAAAAAAAGCAGGTGACCCGCCTTAAATACATAGTAGTGGTGTCCATGTCTCGTGCTTGCTCAGGGAGGGTCTAAGGTCTTGGGTTAGTAAAGTCTCGGCCAGGAATTGTAAACCAGTAAATCACATTTCCTTCAACATTTGTTACCATTCGAGAAACTCTTTAAGAAAGTTGCATCTCAGACATATTATTCCTCCCAAGGTAAATTTATTGATATGGTCAGGAGCTCACTGAAATACTTGGCACACTAGTCATTTTACCTTCGAAATCTTCACAACATAGCCTTTACTAAAGACGAACAATATGCACTAATTATCTTAAGGACGATGAATCAATTATTATTACACGGTCAATGGTGTAATTTTACTTGATAAAGCAAAATACATACAGAAAGTCTTCAACATATTAAAGGACAAGTCAAAAGTCACTCGGATATCGGAACGTATATTAGAGAATATACGCTCCGATATTCAATTGGAAGATAGAAACATAAATGTGTTGAGAAATATATAAACAATGATAAGGTTATCGAAGACGGTAAATATTTGGATTAATTGTTCTCAAGTTTACAACCAGGTGTGCTCTATTAGCTCCCGAGAATCCACAAAAATGACTGTCCTATTCGTCCCATTCTGTCGGCTATAAGTTCACCAAGCCACAATCTAGCTAAAGTTTGTGATTCCCATGGTAGCCCCATTAACTACAAACGAATACACTGTCAATTACTCCTTTTCATTTGTGAAATACATGCGTGAACTGAACATAATATGTAGTGCTATGGCTTCGCTTGACGTGAAGTCATTATTCACAAACATTCTTCTGAACGAAACGATTAGCATATTCACCAATAAATTATTTGCTAGTACTGACATGGTTCTCGGTTTTAATAAATCAAAATTTCCCAATCTTCTCTCATTGTCCGTTAACCAATCAAATTAAATTTCATTCTTACTCTGGTCACCAGAGCTTACACAATTTGCTCTATATACTTTTCACTTCACCTTGAGTTAGAGTATTTACGAAATATATTAAAACTCAATGGCTTTCCTATTCATTTTACAGGCACCTTGATAGTAAAACAGTAAGCTAAACTGCACTCCCCACAACCTAAGGCACACACTGCTCAGAAAGCCGTAATATATTGTTTATCCCATTCTTAGGTCGTTAATCGTATAACACACGAAACAAAATGAACAAACTCATACAAATACAAATATCATTAAGTATAACTATTCAATCGCCTATGACTCTGGCTCGTTGTTTTAGATTTAAGGAGAGGTATTTAGTTTGTTCCCTAGACCTCCATCAAGCTTAAAATTACACCCCCTTGAGTCCCTTTCAAGATAAATTTGTACATTTTTCGGTAGAAAGGCCGGTTCCTCTTAAATTACAGGCTCGCTATCGCTCGCCAGGATAAAATCGACACCTGAATTGAACGAAAGGTCTTAATATGGGGTGAAAGTTCCTAAAATCGCTAAACTAATGGGGCAAACGTTGTATAATATCAAAAGCAATGGGGCTAAACATGAGGGAGAAAGGGGTCAAGAAAAAAATCCCTCAGGTGGAGATCTCCCCTTAAGGACCGAATCCCCGATGCTTTGCGATCTTCCGTTGTGTACCAATATAAGTGCAGTCGCTGTAGTCATGGACAAGGTAAACACAGTTTACGTTAGCTTTGGTTAGGATTAGTTTAGGTAAATTAGAAGTGTAAGTTTAGGTCAGGTTATTTTCTGTACCGGTATTTATTTCCTCTCTTAACTTCACCCTTGCGTCACCCGTCGCCAATTAATACCTCATCTATTTATAATGTTCAGGCCTTTCTAAATTACAGGTGAAAAATATTTTGTCCGTTACAAATTTGTTCGCTGGCAAACATTATCGCTATCTGAAGTGAGTAATAGTGTATATGTTCTTATATTTTGGTTAAGGTTACAATTGTTGTTTATATTGTATGTTTCATTAAGAACACTATAGCATATATCAGCAGTAATGTAGTCTATGTTTGTCCAAGTATCATTTTCGAGTTTAATCCCTTAATATCTATACTTATGCTATATTTTCAAGTTATATTCTCCAAGTACATTCCTTGAGTTCTAGCCCATGGTATATCGCATCGTTCGTTCTATACAATTATAGTTACAGAATATATACCAAAGTTATATTCCCACTTCTCATGCTTCAAGTTTGATTCCCAAAATTCTGTCCCCAAATGTTATTTCCGTTTGTCTTTATTGAGCGAGCGCTAACTTTTATAATTTACCCACAACTCCCTTCATTATTTTCCAAGTTTTGTATTACGTATATAAATGTCATCGTCAAGTTCTTCAATTATTATCGAGAGGTTACTAATTTGAATTATTGAACAAATGTTTCATCCCAAATTGAATGATCATTCTCTTCATATATTTCCAACAGGTTTATCAAACCGAGTTCTATCGCATAGTTTAATCCCATAAATGGTGTCCCCAATGTTCAATATACAACGCTTAATTTACCGTGAAATTACTATTCTGAAAACATGTCCATGTTCTTTCCATTTGTTTTGCCTTTTGCTAAATTATGTATCTATTCCGACACTATCTCTCAAATGTAATTCACATGTTCAATTCCTAAGTATGAGATTTTTATATTAAATTCAAACCTATTCATTAGTGAGGAGGAATTTTCCTCCAAGATCTTGCTTGAATTCAATCAGACTAGTGTATTCCAACAGAATTAATGCTACTGCCAGATGGTTATAGGCAGATTGAAAAGACCTCTAAAATTCGAAAAGTTAAACACCACCGCACTTACCCTCTATGACAGTTCCTTCTGAAATTGAATACAATTATCTGACAAAAAAAAAAAAAAAAAAAAAAATTGAGCCATGTAACCATAAGGGTTAAGCCCTAAACGTTCCACGGACCCACAACCGGAGCAGGGCGAAGAGAGATTTCAAATTCCCGACTTAATCATTGGAAAAGCGGGCAGCCAAAGTGGGTGGCATTGGAAATTAGAGACACGGCAAATGAGTTGGTTCTTCACAATCGTGTTCCTTGTCACAGAGAGTCCTTTGCTCTGTACCTCAGAAACACCTTGTATCTTTTTAGTTTCACCCGTTAGCTGCGAGAAATCCCCTTTGAAGGATATCCTATGGGTGTACCTATAATAAAATTACATTACCAAACTGAAGCATCTGTCTCCATATATATATATATATATATATATATATATATATATATATATATATATATATATATATATATATATATACCGGTATATATATATATATATATATATACTACTACTACTACTTTAGTTTGGTTACTTTAACCTCTGCAGTTGTTTTTCAGCCAGTTTCAAGCTAGTTCTCATTTTGTATAGATAATTCTGAGATTAAGATAATGCTAATTCTGAAAACTAAACAGCAAACCGGTGAATAAAAGGGTTAAGACAAATAATGAGTAAATAAAAGCAAGTAATAATTATGTCATCGAAATAGTAATATAGTTAACGAAAAATGTATTTAGTATTTAAGTAAAAATACAAAATGAATACTAATGACTATAAAGAAGAAATACAATTCAATTAATAAATCCAATAAGTGTAAATATCAATATATCAGTAAATCTGTGCCTTTGTCTCTAATTTCCTTTCCGGCCGTTCCATAGCTGCGGTTGTGGACGGCCATTGTTCACTTCCTCACCCTATAAACTCCGGTGTTCCTCAGGGCTCTGTCCTATCTCCTATTCTCTTTCTAATTTTTATAAATGATCTCCTTAACTGTACCTTAATTCCCATCCATTCATACGCAGACGACTCAACCTTACACTACTCCATTAGTTTTTCAGAACGCCCCAGCCAGCAATCCCTCAACGACAAACGTAATGAAGCCATAGAACTCTTAAATTCTGATCTAAATACTATTTCCAATTGGGGCAGAGAAAACCTTGTTAACTTTAATGCTTCCAAATCCCAATTTCTCCATCTATCTACCCGTCAGGATCTCCCAGCGGACTATCCCTTATTCTTCAACAATACAAAAATCAACCCTTCATCTTCTCTCAATATTCTTGGTGTCTCTTTTTCTTCTGCTCTCATTTGGAAGGACCATATTACCAGTCTTGCTAAGGCAGCCTCCCAGAAGCTGGGTGTGCTCAACCGCCTTAGGGGGTTCTTTTCCCCTGCACAGCTTCTTGCTCTGTACAGGGGCATAGAGCGCCCTTGTATTGAGTATTGTTCACATGTGTGGGGAGGTTCCTCTCACACCGCTCTCCTAGACAAAGTTGAAAGGAAGGCCTTTCGTATCATTAACTCCCGTCCACTCACCAACTCTCTGCAATCTCTCTCTCTCCGCCGCAATGTTGCATCTCTCTCGCTATTCTATCGCTACTATAATAATCAGTGTTCCTCAGAGCTATCCCAGTGCATACCACCTCCTTTACGTAGGGCACGTGGTACCCGTCTTGCAACTCAATCCCACCCCTACTCTGTGCAACTCTCCAACCCAAGAGTGAAACGTTACTCTCAAACTTTCTTCTACTCAACATCTGAGCTCTGGAACTCTCTCCCAGAATCAGTCTTTTCCTCTTCCTATGACTTAAATTGCTTCAAACTCCGTGTGTCCAGGCATTTTGGCTCGAACGTCCCTTGATTTTGGCCCTGTCACTCTTTCAACTATGGGGGAGGCACTCGCTATAGGCAGTTATGCCTTTTGCCTCCCTCAATCACATAGAAAAAAAAAAAAAAAAAAAAAAAAAAAATAGGGAGCAGTTTTGGCCCCAACTCTGTTCCTCATTCATATCAATGATCTCATATCTACCACTCATAATCCAATACATTCCTACGCAGATGACTCAACACTCCACAGTTCCTTCACATTTACCAATTCTTTCACCCAAGCCGATTTTATAAATTCAAAAATAAACACTGCAATTTCTCTGAACCATGACCTTTCTAGAATTAATGAATGGGGACAAAAGAATCTAGTTTCCTTTAATGCACAGAAAACCAAGTACATTCAATTTTCTAACCGACAGAATCTCACTGACTCCCATATAATTTTTAATGATGTAAATATTCCCACTTCCCCTAGTATTGACATTCTCGGTGTAACATTAACTACTAACTTGAGCTGGACACATTATGTTAGAAGCATTGCTAAGAATGCCTCTAAAAAACTGGGACTCCTGTACAGAGTTCGAGAATTCTTCACTGACGAGCCGTAATATATAAAAGTCATGTGCGTTCTCAGATGGATTACTGTTCACCTCTGTGGAGTGGAAGTGGAGTGGTTGCATTGAGGCAGTTGGACAAAATTCAAAATAAAGCTATTAGATTAATCAATAACCCTGCAATCACAGGGATTCAGGACCTTCCTACATTATCCATACGAAGAAACGTTGCATCCCTTGCATTATTCTACAGATATTTTCACAGCAATTGTTCCGAGGAACTTGCTTCAATTGTGCCGCCTCTCCACATCTTTCCCCGTAGAACTAGGGCAGCTGAGAGCGCCCATGAATTTACACTTTCTCCTCCACAATGCAGAACTTCTGCTTATCAAAATTCATTTATCCCTAGAACTACTACTCTTTGGAATTCACTTCCCTCGAGTTGCTTTCCACAAACTTACAATCTACAAAAGTTTAAATCCAGTTGTTACAAACATTTTATGAATGGAAGATGCCTTTAGGCACATGGACCTTTTTGTTTTATCTGTGTTTTTCCTTCCTCCGTTCATTGTCTCTTTAAAAAATAAAAAAAATAAAAAAATATTTTGTTTTTATCATTATTAAACAAACACATCGAATGTCGAAGAATAATATAGATATATAGAAACATATTTTGATTGAAATTATAAAAATAAGAGTATAATAAAAGACGAACACGGTGAATTTCAGATCCCCCCCCCCCCCCCCCCGGGTACACTAGAGGCACAAGATATGGACTCGTCGGTACCAATTTTGGGCTTGTGAAGGTAGGTTAAAAAGCTCTCCATTATCGCAAGACCTACTGTACCTCCCACGACCTCCTAGCAAGAACTGAAAATGTTGAGGCAGAAAATGGGCGAACATTGCCAAGTGAATGGTCTCTACTAGCAGAGAAATGTGGTTTGGTGAATCATAAACCTGTACAAGCTGAACGACCATGGTGTTCCGCAGTACGACTCTTTAAATTCATCTTTGCTTACCAACGTACTAAGCCTTACATCTAGTTAGTTAGTTGGTTAAACTAAGACTGCAGAGGCTATCAACTCTTCTGGATTATTAAGCCAGCACACTGTAAGTCAAGAATAGCGGCAGGACTGGAGCCCCTTTTCGAGAATTTCAGTTCTTTGTCCCTTACAGCAATTACACGTCAAATTATATATCAGAGACGACTGAAGATCTAACTGTACTTGGCCTTTGATATTAAAGATTTTTTGAAATATGTCGTCACTTAAAAATCACATATCTACATGTACAGATACTTTTGGACATAATTAATATATAAGCATACTTAGTTTAGTTTTGAGTGTGGAGCTAGACGAGCCTGTGAACATTGTAGGAAAATCCATGGTTTCTTTAGCAATTGTTTCGGGGACTTGAGTAAGTTTATCTGGTGATTTTATGATAGTTTTGCCAATATAAGTATCGGAAAACTTTTGGGAAATCCATTATTTAATAGCCGTTTCTAGCTGAAGTTCGTTATCAAATTTAAAGTAGTTGAAACAAATGTAATACGTTCTAAATGTTAATGTTTTTACTAGTATACGTTTGAAAGTAATTGGAACAAAAGTGAGGTTGGTGCATAATCCCGTAAATGTAGCCTTTCTAAAGACTAAGGTTTCAAATTTGTTATTATCTCGTTGAATTATAACTTTCTGAAATTAGTGAATTATTATATGCTACTTTATAAGTTATTTCTAATAAGTGTTTTGAGCTGAGGTAGTTTAATAATAAGGGCACATTGTCATTGTTCTTTGAGAGAAGAAATGTGTCGTCGACAAAACGTCTAATGAGAATAATCTTAAAATATTCAGGGCAATCATTCAACCATTGGACTTCATGGTGACATAAGAACGCGTTCGCGAGACTTGGACCAGGCGGCGATACCATAGCTTGTCCGGAGATTTTTACGAAATTTGGTCAACAGATACGATATGTAGCAAGGAAGAAGTGATTCAATTTATAAAGCGATCGATCGGTAGATTTTCAACTAAGTTAGTGGGCAGATACGATATGCGCTAAGGAAGAGGTGATATAATTATGTAGGAGGTGATTCGGATCATATCCTTGAACTCGGATCCACAAGCAAATTTAGGCCGATGATATTCATGGCAAAGAACCAGCCAGCGTACGGTGCGCTTTACCAAGTGCCCCTCAAGTTATTACTTAGTGTAGCCTATCATTTCCAGATGTGGAATAAATGCCTTAAAATACATGACTTTTTCTAGTAAGAAAATAATTACCATATGAAAACTCAAGTTCGTTGTTTGACGGATGCCTATGCTATAACCGAAATATACTTGACCCTATGAGACTATATTCTTGGTTGGCTATTCTAGATCAGACACCTGACCCATTATAGATAGGATGGCTTCTCGGCCTGAGCTGAGGATCCATAAGTAGTCTACAGAAAGTCTGTCTATCAATCCAATATCGATTGTATCTAAATTAAGTCATTTAATACAAATGTAAAGTCCTTCATAAACAGCTGTGTTATATACACATCTTCTTCATCACAAGTACCCTAAACATTTATTTTACAATAAATACAGGCAATATTTTAAATAATGTTGCAGACAATCTAAAGACATATGGAGAATTGTGATGTGTTGTACTTGAGATTACTTTTAGATTTTGCTTCGAAAATTTGTGTCAGGAACAAATTAAACAAAATATTGAATTACGATACCCTATATTCTTAGAATCCTCGTTAACCATTATTGCTTTATGTTTTGTGATTTCACTTTTTAGCTATAGTATTTAATTATTATTATTATTATTATTAGTAGTAGTAATAGTAGTAGTAGTAGTAGTAGTAGCAGTAGTATAATTAGTACTATTTCAAGTAGGATTAACGTATATAGCTCAAAATTAGGAACACAATTTGTCCAGTTTAGTGTTTTGTATTCTTACCATCTGTACCAAATTTGCCTTGCCTCTTGTGTTGTGACTTTACTCCCTCAGCACTATTGTTCGTGGTTCAGTATTCCCTTCCTTCTCTCCTCCACAATTTGAGCCACTTTGAGCACAAAACTTTTGCTTGCGCTGGATTTGTCTTAAGGGGGCCCACCTCGCTTTTCTTCTCTTTCTCTCCCTCTCTCTTTGGCTTGTATCCATTCGGCCCCATTCAGCCTACTGTTTTAAGAAGTTTATCCCCATCTAGGTGTCGATTTCTTCCTGGCGAGCGATAGCGATCCAGTATTGTGTAAAGAAATCCGGCTTCGCCGGATACATTTTTCTATCAAATTTTTTTTTTTTTTTAGTCTGCTGTCTACAACATTTGTGTTTAAATCGACACTTTGCTGGGGATAAACGTCTTAAAACAGTAGGATGAATGGGGCCGAATGGATACAATCCAAAGAGAGAGGGAGATAAAGAGAAAAAAAAACGAGGTGGGCTCCCTTAAGGTCACAAATGTATCAATAGACAGATACTTTTGCTGTACTTAGTTTCACTGCATCACCACAAAGTCCACAGGCACGCCAGAAATATACGGTACCCTCGCTATTATCAGTATAATAGCAGTGTATGACCGTCACGCCAGAAATATACGGTACCCTCGCTATTACCAGTGTAATAGCAGTGTATGACCGTCACGCCAGAAATATACGGTACCCTCGCTATTACCAGTGTAATAGCAGTGTATGACCGTCACGCCAGAAATATACGGTACCCTCGCTATTACCAGTGTAATAGCAGTGTATGACCGTCACGCCTGAAATATACGGTACCCTCGCTATTACCAACATAATAGCAGTGTATGACCGTCACGCCAGAAATATACGGTACCCTCGCTATTACCAGTATAATAGCAGTGTATGACTATTTCATATTTTTTCACCAATCAACTTCACTTCTAAACTCAATTAATGAAATCAACAAATACATGTGGCACTCCAAGGACTCGAACCTAGGATACTCACACCAAAATTCCGCGCATTTATGCATTATACTTTAAACAAAAATCCTATGGGTATATGGTAAACAGTGCCATAGGTGGCGCTTGAGAGAGAGAGAGAGGGGGGGGGGGGTTTGCGGGGGTCCGAGATTGTGAGATGAGACAACGAGACAGTGGCGATGCAGCTTCGAGAAGTCAGAGTTGCAACATGCCACAATGAGACACCAGGCGTCGTACATCTACAAATATTAAACCACGAATGAGCCAATTGAAACACTCAAATATAACTGTCTTTTTAAATAAAGAACTTCCAGTCATTTAAACTCTACCATTATTTATTTACTAATAATCTGATATATATATATATATATAAAAAATTATATATATACATATTATATATATTTATGCAGATTAAGCTATCGAAATTTTAAATTAAACACAAAAATCTAATACAACCAGAATGGTCAAATATATTACCGAATTGCACAAGCTTTACTTGATAAACTAGTTTCTTACGAATATTGCATATTGTCCATGCCATACCTTACAATAATGATGATTCTTATAATAATCAATAACTTAAAATAACTAAGCCATAACAATAACCTCAATTATATCTGCCACTTCTGTTCTATCGCTTAAAACCTTGCACGGCAAAATTCGCCTCAAACTTTCTTTAAGGGTATTAAATATTAACACCTATGTTGCCTATATTGTACATTCAATAGAATGCATATTTATAAATGTTTACCTTAAAAATAATACCCTCATCTGATCGCTATGATTTTCATGATAAACTCTTTCGTTGATTTAATAAATTGTGATCACTCAATTACATCTTTCCTTGCTCACTGCATAACGTACTAACTTCAACTGGAACCAATTAATTTTACATTCACGATCTTTTTGAACTGTTTCGCTGCAATCATTCTCTGGACTTAAAACATTGGTTTCTCCTTCCTCCGCAGACCTTGCATTCTTCATACCTCCTAATCGACTTTCCTCAATGTTTTCCGTTCTGGAGTTTCTCAGCTAAAATATTGTATTTGTTTAATATCTCCGCTTCCTCCTACGGAGTTATTAGATATATATGATATCATGCATACATCCCGTTTCCAGTTCTCGGTCTTGAGTGTTCAGGCAAACAGTTTTCATATTGTTATTAGCTATGTTTCCCCTCCACTGAATTAATTTAGATGTTAGTTGTATAATATGTGTTATGTAGGTCCTTGTTCATTAAAATATCGCCTTTTATAGTTTCATGTTCATTATAATTAACCCCTTCTTTACCGGGATGTCTTTTTAACTTTATTCTGGCTACCTTCAGACGATTTTAGTCGGTTTAAAAAGGGCCTCCAGCAATTAACAGACTTCGAACTGTTTCACTTAACCCTTTTTACTACGTCAGATCCTTCTTAAACAGCACTAAATCGTCTAATAGTAGCCATCATCTATTTAAAAGGATGTTGCCGGTACAGAAGGGATTACACAGTTGTTTTCAGTTTAGCTTGGGTACGAGTACGAATATAATGCGAGCCAGAGTAAATTGAAAGTTAAGTGGTCAAGAGAAAAGTATAAACAATAAGCGAGTTATCTTTACAACACCTTTCTTCCAACGTTCTCTTGGGGTTCTTCTCCGAAATTCTCTTCAACTAAAGCCCTTGTTTTTTCTTTTCCCTCGGGTGTTACTTTCTTTACGTCGCTCTCTTTTCTTGTCTTTCTCTTTCTCTTGATAGAACTTCTTGCCAGCCTCAATTTACACCATGTTCCTTTTACCCATTTCTGCACAATTTCCTCCACTTTAGCCATTAGCCATTCTTTTTCCTGGAGTCTTGCATTAATCATAATTGTCCGAGTTCGCATCCTTTCTCACATTAGTTTCTGAAGTTACTTTAAGGGAAGCGGTAATTTGTCTGGTCCCCTTTCTCCCTCGTGTTTAGTCCCATTATTTGTTAGATGTTTATACGTTCGACCCATTTGTTTGGCGATTTTAAGACCTTTCGTCCCATTTCGTTATAAATGTTAAGACCTATCGTGCTATTTAGGTGTCGATTGTTTTCCTGGCGAGCGAAAGCGAGCCTGTAATTGTAAGAGGAACCGGCCTTCGGCCGGCTACCGAAAAATATAGAAATTTATCTTGAGGGGGGGGGGGGGGGGTTTAGGGGATGTTTTTCTAAGTTTGAGGGATGTCTAGCGAGGAAACTAAGAATTTATGAATGAATGAATGTATAGGCCACAGAAGCAGTCAGTGTCCCCTTAACTTACTTCTTTTATGTGTAGTGTCATACGTTTTATGTGTAGTGTCATACGTTTTATGTGTAGTGTCATACGTTTTATGTGTAGTGTCATACGTTTTATGTGTAGTGTCATACGTTTTATGTGTAGTGTCATACGTGTTTCAATGTTTACTGCTACTGTTGCTCTACAGTTTTACTAAAGTAATAATTATCATCTGTTTACGACTGTCTTCATACAAAATCATTAAAGCTTCGCAGATATGTTTTACAGCTTTCAGATCAATTTATAATCTTTTATATAACAATGTAATTTGAAACCCTTAATTAATTCTAGATTTATCTGTGATATCTCTTTGGGAATATGTTTACTAATAGATTAATTATATTAGAATTAAGGATATTTGTTCTATTCATATTATTGTTATTATAAAGGGGAGGTATTTAGTTTGTTCCCTAGACCTCCATCAAGCTTAAAATTACACCCCCTTGAGTCCCTTTCAAGATATATTTGTACATTTTTCGGTAGAAAAATGTCCCGGCCGAAGGCCGGTTCCTCTTAAATTACAGGCTCGCTATCGCTCGCCAGGATAAAATTGACACCTGAATGGCACGAACGGTCTTAATATGGGGTGAAAGTTCCTAAAATCGCTAAACTAATGGGTCAAACGTTTTATAATATCAAAAGCAATGGGGCTAAACATGAGGGAGAAAGGGGTCAAGAAAAAATCCCTCAAGTGGAAATCTCCCCTTAATGTTAAGTATATTATTCCTTATATTATTAAATGTATCCAAAATTCATTTCAAAACAGCTTTAACCCTTTCACGCTCATATGATGCAGAGGTTGCCAGATTAGCAATAAGAAATAGAGTTCTCTCACTCTTATAATTACCTCTCCAAAATTAGTTTTCTGCCCACAGCTAACTCAAAGACAACTGCAGAGGTTGAAGTAACTAAACTAAAGGTTTCTAAATACCCCTGATGGTAACAAAGGCTTTAAAGTATCCCCAATAGGCTCAACACAGCTAACTCAAAGACAACTGCAGAGGTTGAAGTAACTAAACTAAAGGTTTCTAAATACCCCTAATGGTAACAAAGGCTTTAAAGTATCCCTAATAGGCTCAAATTCGCGTCATATGTCGGAGAGGGTTAAAATCAATTATGAAGAAATATTCTCGTCTACTCTGTATCTGTAATACGCCTCCAACGGCTTCATGTTCCTCGTATTTCACAGTTTTAAACGGTCTAGCAAACTACTCGCCTAGGTCCAGCTTATTTTCTATTCATAACAATTTTAGTTCTGCTCTCTCTCTCTCTCTCTCTCTCTCTCTCTCTCTCTCTCTCTCGTATCTTCTTACCACTTCTCCTAATTTTAATTCTTCCTCATATTTCACAGCGTTGGAGGATCTTGGGAACTGCTCGGCTCGCATTTCCTATACAACCGAGTGAAGTTGTTATTTTTTTTTTTTTTTTTTTTTGTATATATATATGAATCACAAATGTAATATTTGTGTGGCCGTCTACCCTTGTTATACCCAGCTAAAGAGGATATTTAGCAGGTGTGGTAGTACGTCCTAACATTTAGATCATGTTCGCACCCAGTCGGGGGACACCTCGACGACGTACACAGACTAATAAATCACATACCAAAGCCATTCCAACAGCTTCCTCTATCTACAACACCCCAGGCAGCCAGGGATACGAGTAGGGTGCTGGGTTAACTGCTCAAAGTTACTTATGATTGACAAAATGTAAGCTTGTTCACCAGGTTGGTCAGTGAAATGAAAGGAGAGCCATTGGCGGTGGTGAACAGTGAAATGAAAGGAGAGCCATTGGCGGTGGTGAACAGTGAAATGAAAGGAGAGCCATTGGCGGTGGTGAACAGTGAAATGAAAGGGGAGCCATTGGCGGTGGTGAACAGTGAAATGAAAGGAGAGCCATTGGCGGTGGTGAACAGTGAAATGAAAGGGGAGCCATTGGCGGTGGTGAACAGTGAAATGAAAGGAGAGCCATTGGCGGTGGTGAACAGTGAAATGAAAGGGGAGCCATTGGCGGTGGTGAACAGTGAAATGAAAGGAGAGCCATTGGCGGTGGTGAACAGTGAAATCACTAAAGATAGAGATTTCGGAGAAAGGAATATAATATGGGATATATAATATGGGATATACAGTAATAAAGCATGACTCTTTTTGTTTTGCCCAATACAGATTCATATGGATGCTTGGCTACTACGACTCACAACTGTACACTCGAAGACACTAATGCTACGTCTAAATTCTCTCCGGCTCAAGGGACTGGGATTCTCGAAAAGAGGCTCCAGTCCTGAATATGTACTTGACTTACAGTGTGCTGGCTTAATAATCCAGAAGGGTTGATAGCCTCTGAAGTCCTATTTTAACAACTAACTCTCAGGCTAAAGCAAATGCTCCCATCGTATTTTTCATATTTAACCTATTTATTTAGGAGGATCGTTTATTATATTCAAGAGTAAATAATGCTTCGGCATGAATATTATCACAGAAATATTCTTCAACATTTGTCTATCCAGTAACTAATTCTGACTATTTATTTTCTAATAGCTTAATTTGGTGTTTCCTTTCTTTTGTGTTTGCTTTCAATTGTATTATTGAAGTACGATTTACATCCAGTTCAGTGACTAACTTAAAATTCAAGTAAGTTAATCGATCTGCTTGATTTATTTTTTTTCTTTAAGACACAAGCTATAACCTAATATTGGCTAGTAAAATCGCCGAAAAAACTGTCCGTGTAACGCCAACTTATTAGTGTACAAACATCCCATATCAGATACAAACAAAACAAAACAAAACACCACTTGTGCTCGACTCCGGTTAAGGGGGCCCACCTCGTGTTGTTCTCTCTTTCTCTCCCTCTCTCTTTGGCTTGTATCCATTCGGCCCCATTCAGCCTACTGTTTTAAGACGTTTACCCCCATCCAGGTGTCAATATTTTCCTGGCGAGCGGTAGCGAGCCTACATATACATATTCTTGTTTTGACAGCAAGTTACATTTGTACATTTTTCGAAAGAAAGATGTCTCCGGCGAAGTTGGATTTCTCCATACAATGCTGGATCGTTATCGCTCGCCAGGAAGAAATCGACACCTGTATGGGGATAAACGTCTTAAAGCAGTTGATTGAATGGGGCCGAATGGATACAAGCCAGGGAAAGAGAGAAAAGGAGAGAAAGATAAAACAAGACGCTGAACCCCCGTAACAGGGAAGTCAGCGTTTATTGCCAACAATGAAAAATTCCCACGGACTCCTGGAAGTTGGCGGGCAAAAGTTGGGGTTCGGAAAAGGCTAACTTGGATTGCTTTAGTGGAGTTATGGACTATACCAGGCAGGATGGGAACTATGCTGACAGATAACTCCAAAATTCAGGCTTTCACGCATATTGGACTGGCTTTTAGTGACTCGCTCTCTATCTTGCTCTCCGTTTCGTTCTCTCCCGAATTGGCTCTTGCTTTCACACACACACACACACACACACACACTCACACACACACACACACACACCCACACACACACACACACACACACACACACACACACACACACACACACACACACACATTCTCTCTTTCACACACACACATTCTCTCTCTCTCTTTCACACACACACACACACACATTCTCTCTCTCTCTCTCTTTCACACACACACACACACACTTCCTTTCTTCCAATATTGTACTATTGAGGATGCAGTGCTTGAAATAGTAGTTGTATGGCCAAATAGTAGTTGTATGGCCAAATAGTAGTTGTATGGCCAAATAGTAGTTGTATGGCCAAATAGTAGTTGTATGGCCAAATAGTAGTTGTATGGCCAAATAGTAGTTGTATGGCCAAATAGTAGTTGTATGGCCAAATAGTAGTTGTATGGCCAAATCACCCTAATTGAGATCATCTAATGGTATGTTCTGTTTATCTCTGTAACTCACCACCATCACATATATTATCTCTCTAGCCCCACACACCATGATGTACAGTAAATATATATAATACGCCCCCATAACTTAAGAGGGGCAGAGGGTTTTGCTCGACCCCCTTCTCCATCATGTTTAGCCCCAATAGTTTTGAGATCTTAAGGCGTTCCGACGATGAGTTGGGCTATATTACCACTTTCGTCCCTTGTCAATTTTAACCCTTTCACGTACATATGACGCAGAGGTTGCCAGATTAGAAAAAAGAAATAGAGTTCCCTCACTCTTAAAATTACCTCTCCAAAATTATTTTTTTGCCCACAGCTAACTCAAAGACAACTGCAGAGGTTGAAGTAACTAAACTAAAGGTTTATAAATACCCCTGATGGTAACAAAGGCTTTAAGTATCCCCAATAGGCTCAACACAGCTAACTCAAAGACAACTGCAGAGGTTGAAGTAACTAAACTAAAGTTTTCTAAATACCCCTGATGGTAACAAAGGATTTAAAGTATCCCTAATAGGCTCAAAATCGCATCATATGTCGGAGAGGGTTAAGCACTTGCATGCCATTTAAGTGTCGATTTTTTCCTGGCGAGCGAAAGCGAGCCTGTATTTTTAAGAAGACCCGGCCTATCGAAAAATGTACACATTTATCGGACTAGGGAGTGTTTTTTTTTAGGCTTGATGGAGGGCTAGCGAAGACACTAAAAAAACATATGAATGAATACAACAATAGACTAAAACTAACCACCACCACCGCCACCACACTTATCACTGCTCACATATATTATCCCTCTCTAGCCCCCCCACCCCCCCCACCCCCACCCCCATGACGTACTGTATATGACGTACCCACAACTTAAGGGGGTACTAATCGGTTTTGTGGGTTATTTATTAATTTATTGTTTTGTTTCATCGCTAGACCTCCATCAAGCATAACAAAGAAACACTCCCTAGACCCCCCTTGAAGATAAATTTGTACATTTTTCGATAGAAATGTTTTCCGGCCGAAGGCCGATTCCTCTTAAAATAATAGGCTCGCTGATAATTATTAGATTTTATTCAGCTTAGGCAGGATGTGTACGATTAAAAGGATACAGACTATCTTAATTAATCCTACCATACATCCTTCCTAAGCTTCATAAAACCGTGTAAATATAGCTGAAATCCACAAAGAAATACGTCGCCGGCAACGGTACCGGAAGGACAAGATGGCCGCTCTCTTTGACCGTCGGATCCCCCCCCCCCCCCCGCCCCCACCCTCTCTCGCCAAATTTATACCGCGATCCGTATAAGGGGCTAGTGGCCGTTATTTTTTGGTATATCAATTAATTTAATCAGTTATTTCTTAGTTTCCTCGCTAGACCTCCATCAACCTTAGAAAAAACACCCCCAATACCCCCCTTCAAGATAAATTTGTACATTTTTCGGGAGAACAATTTCCCGGCCGAAGGCCGATTTCTCTTAAAATCTCAGGCTCGCTTTCGCTCGCCAGGAAAAAGTCGACACCTAAGTGGCACAAAAGGTCTTAAAATTAACGAGATGGGCCAAAGGTGCTAAAATCACCAAACTAATGGGCCGAACGTCGTATAATCTCAAAACAAATGGGGCTTAACACGAGGGAGAAAGGTGACCAGAAGAACGGCCCATCTCGCCATAACTTCTTGTACCGCTTTTGTTCCCACCTTCACAACACACCATTTTTGGGTTGCATGGTAAATTTTTCGCGAGTTTGTTTTTGTAGTTTTCTGTCACTCATCATCCACCCACGTCTTTCAAAATTATGTTCTCATCATATCTTGCATTATTATTATTATTATTATTATTATTATTATTATTATTATTTGCATATTATTAATTGGTGGGTTTGTGATAATATGAATGTATTTATGCCTAATATCATCATCTCTTCTAAGCGTGTACTGTCTGCCCTCTCTGGGCGTATGGACCAGATGGTGTTCCTCCTGTTGGTATCAAAAACTGTTCTTCTGTGCTGACTCCCTGCCTAGATAAACTCTTTCGAATCTGTCTTTCCTCTTATGTCTTTCCTTCTGCTGGAAGTTTGCTCTCATTCAACCTGTCCTAAAGCTGGGTGATCGTTTTCAGCCCTGCAACTATCGTCCAATTGCTCTCATTTCTTGCATCACTAATTTGTTTAAACTATTCTTAATTAAACAAAAAATCATAAGTATTTGTCTTCCCGTAATCTACTTTCAGATCGCCAGTATGGCTTCCTTAAGGGTCACTCTACTGGTAATCTTTTTTCTTATCTTTCTAACTTTTGGTTATCCTCGTTTCAGGACTTCGGTGAATCATTTTCTATTGCGCTAGACATATTGAATGCCATTGATAGAGTCTAGCACAACTCTGAGATCTCTAATTTCTAAACTTCCCTTCTTTGGCTTGTATCCCGCCATCTGTGACTTTATCTATAATTTCCCTTCTGGCTATTCCATAGCTGCGGTTTTGGACGGCCATCACTCATTTCCTCAACCGATCAACTCCGGTTTGCCCCAGGGTTCTGTCCTGTCTCCTGTTCTCCTTCTTATATTAATTTATAATATCCTCAACTGTACCTCTACTGCTATTCACCATGATATGCTGATGAATCTACTGTACACTATGCAGCTAGCTTTCCACGATGACCCAGCACGCAATCATTCTAAAACTCATGTAATAGGGCCATAGCACACCTGTCTGCTGATCTATCAACGATTTCCAATTGGGGCAGAGAGTATTTTGTTACTTTCAATGTTCCCTAAACACAATTTGTCTATCTATCTACCCGTCATGATCTTCCACCCGAATATCCATTATACATTAACAATACACAAAGCAAGCTATTATCTTCTCACAGTATTCTTAGTGTTTCTTTTATTCCTAATCTCTCTTAGAAAGATCATACTATCACTCATGCTAAAACAGTTTCTCAGAAATTATGAGTGCTCAACCGTTCCCGTGGGTTCCTCACCCCCGCACAGATTCTTGTTCTGTATAGTGGCACCGTGCGCCCATGTTTTGAGTATTGTTCGCATGTGCGAGGACGTGCCACCCATACCGTCCTTCTCAAACGGGTAAATGTAATAGCATTTTGTCTGATCAACTCTTACTACTTCCCTACACTTTCTCTCTACACACCAATGTTGCATCTCTCTCACTTATCTACGGCAATTACAATAATTAGTTTTTCTTTTTTCAGAGCTTTCTCAGCGTGTATCTCCTCTCTTATGGCTTATGGAGAGAGGTGGGCACCTGCCTCTCAACACACTTCCACCCCTATTCTGTCCAACTCTCTAACCTAAGCGAGAGAAAGTGATATTATTGTATATTTTTATTTGATAGTGACATATAATCTGAACGTAAAAGTGATAGTAGGGTTGTCTGGTGAGTAATAACGACCGTGTTTGATAGAGGAGCAATAATGATTTGGTGGTTTACGCAGGTATGTCACGGTAGCCTTGTTCGTTTCCTAGTCATTCAGGTGTGACTTTGACCTCATTACTAAAGGACAAATGCCTTAATTCTCCACTTTCGGTATAGCACAATTGTAACGAAAATTAGGGAACGGTGTGAAACAAGCTCTGGCAAAATGTCAAAACTGATCCAACTTTTTGTTAATAAGTTATTCCCGAAAAACGATGCCACACGGCCTCTGAAACCCATAGTATGGTGTTGATACATAAACCACTTAGTTCGAATATAATTAGCGTGGGTATCAGTGGCCATAAACGAACGTGGTTGTATTCTGGTTTTATTTGGTTTTATTCTGAAATTAAACGTTCCACTATTTCGTTTGAAAGAACTTTTCAAACCAACTCTTCAAGTGCAAAATTAAAGGTTCACCTCATCCCCCCCCCTCCCTTGCCCGACGTATTTTTATGTTACTTGTGATTGCTCATTTGTTAAGGTGTTTTATGTTATGAGCTGTTTGAGGAGTATGTGTGGAGTTACTCGTAGAGACAGATTGAGGAATGAAGAGATACGTAGGAGAGTGGGGCAGCAAGAACATTTGTCAGCCAGAGTGGACAGAAGGGTGCTGAGCTGGTATGGTCATGTTGAACGAATGGGAGATGAAAGGCTTACAAAGAGAATATGTGAGTCAGGTACAAGGGGAGATAGAAGGGCAGGAAGACCCCCATTGAGATGGAGAGACTGTGTAAGAAAGGCTTTGGATGATAGAGGAATGACTATAGATCAGGCAGGGGAAGTGGTGGTGGACAGGAGTGAATGGAGAATGCTTGTGAATAGTTGAGTGAACACGTGGTCATTTGGAGTAAGGGGTCGGGCGCAAGTTGGACTAGATAATAGTCCATCAGGCGCCTGGCCCGGGGAGACGATTAATATGAAGGGTGTGCCTGGAAGTGTGGTGGGAGGGCTTGTGGCTTTGGCTCCGCTGCATGTCTGCCTGCCGAGATCGGAACCTCTCCGGGGGGTCAGGGGCCGGGGGAGTGCTGGAGCGACCTTGGTAACCCTGGTCTCTGGGTCTTCTCCTGGGTGACCTGGATGTGTGAGAGTTTGTGTTTTTTTATCTGTGTTTATTTTTTGTTTTATGTTGTTTTTGTGTTTTCCCTGTTCTTGCTCTGTCTTGAGTCGGCTACCCCCAAAATGGGGATTGGGCCTGAGCATATAGATAGAATAGAATGTTAATAGGCATTTATTTATCCAATGTCTGTGGTGGCCAAGGTTATGTCAATTGTAACTGTGCAACTACGCAAAAAAGATGCCAAGCTGACAGATGCAAGTGATATAAAGAAAAAGTTGAAATGCAATTTAAGATGTTATTCCAATTGTACGTGTTCCAACAACACATAAACATTTGTAATGGGTTTATTCTGCATTTCAAGTACAATAAAAGGTGTAAACCCCCTCTGGAAGTCCCAAGCTTTCAGACCAGCTGTGCTGGGAGCAGGTGAGGGCACCATCTAGCAACATTAAATTTCAGGCAATAAGTAAAGAAAACCATGTAGAAATCCAGGCAACTTTAAAATGCCTAATACTTTTAGGCATGTTATAAAATGTCTGAATGAAACAGGCAATTTAATCATTGCCTGATTTCTTAGTCATTATATAAATTGCCTGGTTTTACTAATTGCCTATAACACATATATATATATATATATATTCTATGTTCTTGTTTATTTTATTCATATGTGCATTAGTCTGGTACAAAGGGGTTAGTGATGCGGTCAAGTTAATAATATCGAAGTGGCTTAATTGAAAATATTCAACTTTATTTATAGTAATCATATTAATAATGAACTATATTAACTTGCATCCATGAACTGTTATTTAAGCTATAACTACATATATCTTAAACAGACCACTGATTCATAGCATAAGTTTGGTAGAAAGACTATCACCCTATTAACTGAATTCACTTCTAATATCTTCAGTCTAGTGTTACAATTTGGGAGTTACGGTACCCTTAGTGTCTCTCAGGCCTAATGAAATCGTTTCAGTACTTCCGAGTTGTTACAATATATATATATATATATATATATATATATATATATATATATATATATATATATATATATATAAAGGAGCTGCAAGGTTTAAGGTCAGGCTATGGAGATCGTCAACTCTTTTAAGTATCTGGGCAGTGTGTTGAGTAAAGATGGGACTATGGATGAAGAAGTGCGGGAGAGGGTACAACAGGGGAAGAGGGTTGTAGGAACGCTAAAAGCAATAACAAGAAATAGGGTGGTCAGTATGGAAGTGAAGAAGTCCTTGCATGACAGTGTGGTAATCCCGACACTGACTTACGGAAGCGAAGCACGTTGGTTGAGAGACTCAGACCAAGAGTGAGAGCAGTGGAAATGAGTTACTTAAGGAGTGAGTGCGGAGTTACATGGAGGGATAGACGACTAATGAGGAAGTAAGAAGGAGGTGTGGTGTGGAGGTAGATGTGCTGGAAAGTGTGAAAAGGAACAACTTGAGATGGTTCGGCCATATGGAACGTATGGAAAGCGAGAGAATGACTAAGAGGGTGTATGAAAGCGAGGTGGAGGGACAGAGAGGGAGAGGTAGACCGAATGAGAGGTGGAAGGATGGAGTGAGGAAGTACATGAACGAAGGCGGTGCTGGTTGGGGGGAGGGGCGTCGACTGACTGGGGACAGAGGTGCATGGGGGCGGTTCGTTCGTGGTCACCCCTTCGGGGATCACGGCGTCAGGCAATAGATAGATACTGTAGATAGAAGGTTTAACCTGCATTACGAGACATCGTCAAGTTTAATGGTGTCTTGGAATGCAGCAGACTCTCACTACCTATACACCTCACCTCTTACTAAAAATGTTCATCATCATCCTAGCTCTAATACCTTACACCGCCTCTAGAGTTCACACTGCCTTTCCATATGACATCATTATCTAGGCTCTGCTCAGATTATCATCTTTGTATGATCCTATTCTGCTTTATCTTAATACCTCATCACACACTACACCTTTTCCTCCTGTCACTTCGCCTCACTGTTCAATGAACAGTGAGGCGAAGTGACAGGAGGAAAAGGTGTAGTGTGTGATGAGGTAGAGAGTAACATGAACAGTGTTACTCTCTACCTATCACTAGATCACCGTACTGTCGACATGACAAGACCTTAGGTACCGTGTGTGACGGTGGGAAGGACTCATTTAGCCGACACGAGGGACTTACAACACGACACATCCCAAGGTTTTGCTCGTCTCGCATTCACTTGGAGTACGAGAGGAGAGAACGAATTTGTCCTTAGTTTCTCAGGACATTGCATTTTTTGTATGTAATTATCATACAGCAAATTATGATTTTAAGCAGAGATAGAAAACAAAAGGTGATCACAGCCACTCAATGACAATGTGTTTTAACCAGTAACCTCCTCAATATCAGTCTATGTTGTGCTGCTTTTATCTTAATTCTGTGTAATCCTTCGTGTTGCCGAGGGCGGATAGACTAATAAAAACTACGAAAAGAACACAAGCACGGTTAGATTTCAACAATTTGTTAGTTTCGTATTAACTTGCCTTATAATACAACGGAACGGATATATTGCTAGGATCTCCAGATAATGGTGTGTTTATTATATATCTACCAGAGAGAGAACTGGGATAGTAAGTGGAAATTACAATATATTCACTTGAGTAACTATAGCATAAACAGAACGGATCTGTCGCAAGATCTTTGATTATTTTGCACAGTGTCTCGCCTCAACGTGGCAAGACCTCCGATGATCAAAATTAGTGAATGAGACTAAGCTAGCCGACACAAGAGGATTACAACACGTCATCATTTCAAAGTCTGTTTAGTCTCACATTCACTTGGACTACGCGATGACATAATGAATATGTCCCTAGGTTTTCTGGAGAGTGCAAACTCGATTTTAAGTAAATACATTAATCATGTTGTACTATATATAATTAGTGTTAGCGGTAACACTGATTACTTAGCATGCCACGGTTTCTCTTGACAAGGCGTAATTATTGTATATCTAGTATATTGGAAACTGTGATTGAAGGTGGAGACAAAAATAATATTTGACATCAGTACAAGACAATAGAACGGGATGATCGCTAGGTTTACTATGTACAATTTATTTTATACCTAGCAGACAGATAACCGAGGGATATTATTTATACCTAGCAGACAGATAACCGAGGGATATTATTTATACCTAGCAGACAGATAACCGAGGGATATTATTTATACCTAGCAGACAGATAACCGAGGGATATTATTTATACCTAGCAGACAGATAACCGAGGGATATTATTTTATACCTAGCAGACAGATAACCGAGGGATATTATTTATACCTAGCAGACAGATAACCGAGGGATATTATTTATACCTAGCAGACAGATAACCGAGGGATATTATTTATACCTAGCAGACAGATAACCGAGGGATATTATTTATACCTAGCAGACAGATAACCGAGGGATTTTATACCTAGCAGACAGATAACCGAGGGATATTATTTATACCTATATACCTAGCAGACAGATAACCGAGGGATATTATTTATACCTAGCAGACAGATAACCGAGGGATATTATTTATACCTAGCAGACAGATAACCGAGGGATATTATTTATACCTAGCAGACAGATAACCGAGGGATATTATTTATACCTAGCAGACAGATAACCGAGGGATATTATTTATACCTAGCAGACAGATAACCGAGGGATATTATTAATATAAAAGACTATTTGAATTTAAATAACGGCAGTGCGGACGTTTTAAATTGATATGCCTTAGATTCTTCAGCCAGTGCATTTCATATTGTGCACACAGTACACTGGGCAATGGGAATTTAAGTGCATAGAAGAGATTATTCACATTCGGTATGAAAAAGCAGAACCGTTATATCGCAGGTTTAATGAACACTGCAGTTTATATTATATCTAGCAAACTGGAAAATAGGGTTTGTAGTAGAGATATACTACGTGAGAATAGGTAATATAAGCTACGATCTAAAAAGAACATATTGTGTATATATACAGTATATATATATATATATATATATATATATATATATATATATATATACTGTATATATACTCCTTTTTGAAATTAAATTGCTTCGCCCTGCGTGTTTGTAAATTCACCAATCACTGGCATAATTTTCCAGTACCCTAATGCCTCTCTAAATGACGGTCATAAAGCACCGTAAATCCCAGCGCTCAAGGGGATACAAACTCTCCCTCAAGGGGATACAAACTCTCCCTCAAGGGGATACAAACTCTCCCTTAAGGGGATACAAACTCTCCCCCCAAGTTGAGTGTGTTTGTTTTCACTACATCCGAGGCCATTTCCAGGCAGGCCGACCCTCCGCGGGGAATCCAGGTCCATCTTACTTCATTAGCGCTCGTCTCATCCCCGCGAATTGCTCTCTTGCCGTCAACTTCCCCAACGATTGGAACGAATGGTCGGCTGTACTCAGGGGACCCCCGATGGTGCTAGAGGCGGGGGTAGAAGTGTGGAGGATCATCACTACACAGATTTTCTTTTCTTTATTTACTTTCGTGTAGTAAACAAGAGAATGGGATATTGCCGGGTGTTTTACTCTTATTTACTTGTTTTTGTTGGTTCTCAATACACGTCACGGAAGAAAGAGTAAGAGGAGTGAAACATTTGAAGAACTTAGATATGGTGTAGTTTTTTCCTGAACAGGTTATTTGCATTCATGAAACATATATATTGAATATAATATACGTTTTTTAGTATCTTTACGGTGTGACGAGTACAAACAGAAGTCTGGATGATGAAATGCGGTGCCACAGAATCGAGGAGTGAGCATGACAGTGAAGATTGTTTCATGATCCAATTGTAATCCCTACAGTAACACATTTAATGAAGCTTGGACATTATTGGGAAGACACAAGTCTATACTGAATGGAAATTACCGATCTGAAAGGAGTCTGCAGAGTCAAAAGGAGAAATAGAAGAACAAATTAAGAACTCCGATATGAATATGGACATGATGAAGAGTTGCAATAGAAATATTCTGAGATGCTTCAGAGATATGACGCGAATGTTAGACTGAGTAAGAGAGTATATGAAAATGAAGTTGAAGGAAGGAAGGAGAAGTGTAGACCGAGAACGAGGTGGATGGATGGAGTGAAGATAATGTGAGGGAGGATGGCATCAGTTGGATATAAGGCTGACTTCTGACAGCAATTTCAGCCGCTTATTTTTTTATTTTTATTTTTGTTTTATGTGAGTGAGGGAGGCAAAAGGCAGAACTGCCTATAGCGAGTGCCTCCCCCATAGTTGAAGGAGTGACAGGGCCAGCATCAAGGGACGTTCGAGCCAAAATGCCTGGACACACGGAGTTTGAAGCAATTTAAGTCATAGGAAGAGGAAAAGACTGATTCTGGGAGAGAGTTCCAGAGCTCAGCTGTTGAGTAGAAGAAAGTTTGAGAGTAACGTTTCACTCTTGGGTTGGAGAGTTGCACAGAGTAGGGGTGGGATTGTTTTGCAAGACGGGTACCACGTGCCCTACGTAAAGGTGGTGGTGTACACTGGGAAAGCTCTGAGGAACACTGATTATATTATAGTAGTGATAGAATAGCGAGAGAGATGCAACATTGTGGCGGAGAGAAAGAGATTGCAGAGTTGGTGAGTGGACGGGAGTTAGTGATACGAAAGGCCTTCCTTTCAAGTTTGTCTAGGAGAGTGGTGTGAGAGGAACCTCCCCACACATGTGAACAATACTCAATACAAGGATGCACTATGCCCTATACAGAGCAAGAAGCTGTGCAGGAGTAAAGAACCCCCTAAGGCGGTTGAGCACACCCAGCTTCTGGGAAGCTGCCTTAGCAAGACTGGTAATATGGTCCTTCCAAATGAGAGCAGAAGAAAAAGAGACACCAAGAATATTGAGAGAAGATGAAGGATTGATATTTGTATTGTTGAAGAATAAGGGATAGTCCGCTGGGAGTTCCGGACGGGTAGATAGATGGAGAAATTGGGTTTTGGAAGCATTAAAGGTAACAAGGTTTTCTCTGCCCCAATTGGAGATAATATTTAGATCAGAATTTAAGTGTTCTATGGCTTCATTACATTTGTCGTTGAGGGATTGCTGGCTGGGGCGTTCTGAAAAACTAATGGAGTAGTGTAAGGTTGAGTCGTCTGTGTATGAATGGATGGGAATTTAGGTACAGTTGAGAAGATCATTTATAAAAATTAGAAAGAGAATAGGAGATAGGACAGAGCCCTGAGGAACACCGGAGTTTATAGGGTGAGGAAGTGAGCGATGGCCGTCCACAACCGCAGCTATGGAACGGCCGGAAAGGAAATTAGAGACAAAGGCACAGATGGAAGGATAGCAACCGAAGGAGGGTAGTTTAGAAATTAAAGATTTGTGCCAGACTCTATCGAAGGCTTTCGATTTGTCTAGTGCAATAGAAAAAGTCTCACCGAAGTCCCGAAAGAAGGATGACCAAGTGTTAGTAAGATATGAAAGAAGATCACCAGTAGAGCGACCCTTAAGGAAGCCATACTGGCGATCTGAGAGCAGATTATGAGAAGAGAAATGCTTAAGAAATTTGGAAGCAAGAATAGTTTCAAACACTTTAGAAATACAAGAGATGAGAGCAAGTGGAGGAAAGTTGGAGGGTTGAGAGCGGTCACCCTTCTTTGGGACAGGTTGAATGAGAGCAAACTTCCAGCATGAAGGGAAGATGTTACAGGATAGGCAGAGACGAAAGAGTTTGCCTAGGCAGGGAGTCGGCACAGAAGCACAGGTTTTGAGAACAACAGGAGGAACACCGTCCGGTGTTCATAGTATTAAGCCCAGAGAGGGTAGAAAGTACATCTTTAGAAGAGATTAGGATATTAGGCATAAGTAAGAGAGAAGTGGGTGGAGAGGGAGGAATAGTACCGGAATCATCCAAGGTGGAGTTTCTAGCAAAAGTTTGAGCGAAGAGTTTAGCTTTGTCAGAGGAAGAAGTGATGGTTGTGCCATCAGAGTGGGAAAGGGGAGGGAAAGACGAGGAAGAAAAATGGTTGGAGAGGTTTTTGGCTAGATGCCAGAAAACTTGGGAAGAGCTAGAGTTGGATAGTTCAGTGCATTTATTATTGATGAAAGAGTGTTTGGCAAGTTGAAGAACAGATTTGGCTTGATTCTGGGCAGAAACATAGGAAGAATGAGAGTCGTGAGTTTTAAGGCTTACCGCTTATTAGAGTACAAACTTTGCCTTTTGTCAAGTTTAACAAATGTCCAGCCATAAATACAAACTTCCCATGGTAAATTTACCAGCTCTCGGATCCACGTGGAAGAATTGGGAGAAGCACCTTGCTCACAAATACAGGGCCGGATCTGGGGCTTTTGCTATGGCCCAAGGACACACCATCAGGGGCTGAGAGGTCTAACAGTAGATAGATGGAGGCTATTATCAACATATAGCTCATAGTTTACAGTAGTGACCGAATGTCCAATATAGTACAAGCTTGGGCTGAATGAAGAAGACTTGCAGAATCTCGACTTTCCTTTTAAGAATGACATACAATAATTTGTGTTGGCGTTTAATTAACATATCCAGTTAAAATATAGTAAACTCTAAATTGACCTATATATCTAAATTAATGTGTATATATAATGTGTGGACAAAATATCAAGTACTATAGTGTGGTAAAGGTTCCCCAGCCGGGCGGGTGTCGAAGCTGGTATAAGTAACGAGTAACTGTAAGCCTCAATAGTAACGAGTAACTGTAAGCCTCAATAGTAACGAGTAACTAAGCCTCAATAGACAGACACTGTAAGCCTCAATAGTAACGAGTAACTGTAAGCCTCAATAGTAACGAGTAACTGTAAGCCTCAATAGTAACGAGTAACTGTAAGCCTCAATAGTAACGAGTAACTGTAAGCCTCATAGTAACGAGTACTGTAAGCCTCAATAGTAACGAGTAACTGTAAGCCTCAATAGTAACGAGTAACTGTAGCAAGGAGAGGCAGATATAATCCCCAAATATCGAAACTCGACTATTTCGTGTATTTCTACCTATTTGGCGTGTATATGTATTAACAAACGTTGGTGCAAGGAGAGGCAGATATAATCCCCAAATATGCTACTATTTCGTGTATATACATACCGATATATACAGTATATATATATATATATATATATATATATATATATATATATATATATATAGAGAGAGAGAGAGAGAGAGAGAGAGAGAGAGAGAGAGAGAGAGAGAGAGAGAGAGAGAGAGAGAGAGAGAGAGAGAGAGAGAGAGAGAGAGAGAGAGAGAGAGAGAGAGAGAGAGGTCAAGATAAGAAAAGAGAGGGGAGGAGAATGGAGAGGCAAAATGAGAGGGATTGGGGGAGATGAAGGAAGATGAGGGGAATCGGGAGGTAAGTGGAGAGCCAAATTTGAGGGGGAAGAGGACAGTAGAAGGAAAGCAGGGAGAGATATTGAAGGAAATCGAAAGAGGTAAAGTAGAGAGGGGAGGATATAACAAGAGAGAGAAGATAAAAGGGTAGGGGAGTATGATGAGAGGAAGGGGCGGTAAAGTAGTGGAAAAGGAGAGAGAGAGAGAGAGAGAGAGAGAGAGAGAGAGAGAGAGAGAGAGAGAGAGAGAGAGAGAGAGAGAGAGAGAGAGAGAGAGAGAGAGAGAGAGGGGGGGGGGGGGGTGTCAACACAGGGTGACCGGTAGAATTAGGGTGAACGTTTGAATCGGACATGCAACGAAATCTAAACTTCCCGTGAACCTAAGTGAAACATACAAAACATGAAATTAAGTCAGTCAGTTCATAACACTATAATGCACAACCTAAAACACGATATTCCCAAATTCAACCATTAGACATTTGCCACATTAGAAGTTGGGTTAATGAAACTAGCTATAACAATATCTTCCCACGTTTCCAAATATGGATTACAATCCCATTTCGACATGCCGAGTTATCCTACCCCTCTCTTAGAGTGGAAGATATGATTAATGAGCCAATCCCATATGGGTAGATTGGGTGGGAGGGAAATACGGGACACGGCTTGAATTTTATATTTCTCTAACGTTAGGGATTCGCAACTCCCATCTTCAGAGATATTGGCTTCCGTGTAACATTAATGAGCATTATAGATTTAGAGAGTCACTCGAGAGAGTGAATACCTCTGCCTACGCTGGCGGAGGTTTGCGCTCTACCGACCGCCTCCTATATGAAATAACTTCTTCCTTGGCGCATATCTTATCTGCTCCCCAAATTTCGAAAGCATTCATTCATAAGTTTGTGAGCTGGTTACGCTGGCGGAGATATGCGCTCTTTCGATCACCTTCTAAATCGAATCACTTCTTCCTTGGCGCATAATCTATCTACCTACTAAATTTCGTGAACATCGGTTCTTAACTTTGTGAGATATCTTGTTTACAGGCAAACAGACAAACAAAAAGACAAACGATGGCAAAAACATAACCTCTGTCCAACTTCGTTCGTATAGGTAATTCAAGTTCTTTCCCACCCCATCTATCCACTTGTCATAGTGGATCAGCCATTCTATGGAAGTCCAGCAGTCGAAGCATAAACTGTGATTTGCTTAAATAACATGTCAATGTTTCGACATAAAAAGTAACCTGTGGGTGAAATCCTTACGTAATGAGAACACCAACAGTTCTCCATAAACAACCACAAAGACAACACTAGATTACTTCACTATTCAAAATCCCCATCTCAAAATCATAATAATTGCCGTTTCAATGAAGCGTAACACATGGGTGGAAGTGCTAATTTTTGTAAATTTAACAATCCTTAATGAATACTATTTAACTATTTAACTCCTGCAAATTCTAGTATTCGATAAAAAAAATGAAA
The DNA here is from genome assembly GCA_032716605.1 of Paralithodes platypus. Classification (NCBI taxonomy): domain Eukaryota; kingdom Metazoa; phylum Arthropoda; class Malacostraca; order Decapoda; family Lithodidae; genus Paralithodes; species Paralithodes platypus. The sequence continues at coordinate 25,025,205 of CM064544.1, read as the reverse complement.
AAAGGGTCCATATGGGGAGAAGAGAGCGGCGTGTGACAAGGATGGATCAAAGGACCCAAATGCACGAGAATGGTCACGTGTGCATAGGAAAATGGTAATAAATATCAATAATACACTTACCAATCTCTTCTTCCAACGCCACGGCTACCACATCTTCCACCCGGCCACTTAACGCCTGGCGATGACAGAAACACTCGCGCAACGCAAGAGAATTGGCACACTTAAAAAAAACACATCCGGACGTCACCGCAACGGGAAGGCGAAGGAGGGAGAGCGAAAGCAAGCGAGATGAGATACCAAGGCTGCAGGTCAACAATACGCCGAGATAGCACACATGCCTATATATTTTAAATTAACTCTCATCAGCCTTTAATAACAGTGCCCGCAAGTGCATTTTACCCACAGTAGTTGTTCTAATGTACGAAACGTCGCTAACAAGCCCTATATTAGTAACAATCGAGCCTCAAACAATAGTTTAAAAGACCGCGAGATACCCTGCTAATTACAAAAATCGCGCTCTATTGCGACACTTTTTCCGGAAGCCAATACCTATGCATCACCCAGCAACCGCCTTGGAAGGTACGCGATCATAAGTTTAATATTTAGACACACGACGAAAATGTCCACACAAAATTAAGCCGTACTTAAACATCAGAAATACATCATGGAAATACATACATGGAATAAAATGTTGAAGGTTATAAAAGGCTAATTGGTATTATTAAGTTACTAGTATGTTCAATGCTGCAAAGAGTAGGTGTTAATGGGAGGATAGGTCGTACGTCTGGCAGCTGGGTGTGATCAGTGTTTCCCTCCCCCGCCCTATCCTCCTTGTTTCCTCCCCCTCTCCCTATTCCCCCCCATTCCCATCCCTCCCCATCACCCCCACCCCTACTTCCTGCCATGTCTCCTCCACTCACCGTCGTCGCCTCCCCACTCCCCACCACATGTCTCGTCTTCTTCTCTCTTGCTTCCCTTTTCACCTCTTTCTCTCCACCTTCCTCTCTCCCTCATCCATCCTCTCAGTTATTCCTTCCTTCTGTTCTCTTCCTTTTATTTCATTACCTCCATCAACGAAGTTGGAGGAGGTTATGTTTTGCCTCCGTTTGTCTGTCTGTAAAAAAAGGTATCTCAAAAAGTTATGAACCAATTTACACGAAATTTGGTAAGCAGATAGGGCATGCACCAAGGAAGACATGATTTAAGTTAGGACTTGATCAGTAGAGCACATACCACCGCCAGCGTAAGCGGCTCACACAGTTATGAAACCAAGTTCACGAAGTTCGGTGAACAGATAGGATATGCACCAAGGAAAAAGTTATTTAATTTAAGAGGCAATCGGTAGATTGCATACCTCCGTCAGTCAAGGCAGAGGTTTGCGCTAACCCAAAGACCTTCTATAGTTTCTTTTGACCTGCCTTCTTCGCATTCATTCCTCTTGAGGGATCTGCCTTGTGTGGGCCAATCGGCTTTCTGCTGACTCCCATTTTCTTATAGTCTTATGTTCTTATATATATATATATATATATATATATATATATATATATATATATATATAGTAAATATATACTGTATAATTATATGGAAGATAGAGAGATGACTGTAAAACAGGCAAGATAAGTGGTGATGAATAGGAATGAATAGAGAATTATTGTGAATGGATGAGTAATAATGCAGCCGTAGGAAGTGGGGTTCAGGTGCCACTTGGACTAAATAATAGTCCATCAGGCGCCCGGCCCAGGAAGCCGGTGTATATATGAAGGGCCATGCCTAAATGTGATGTAGGCAGGCATTTTGGTGCGCTCCGTTGCGTGTCTGCCTCTTGAGACCGGGACCTCTCCGGGAGGTCTGGGACCTGGAAATCCTATTCTGGAAACCCCAAATGGGCATTGTTCTCTGAGTGAATGTATATATATATATATATATATATATATATATATATATATATATATATATATATATATTTTTTTTCCCCAGCTGTTTCGAGTCGGCCACCCCAACATTATATATATATATATATATATATATATATATATATATATATATATATATATATATACATATATATATACATATATATATATATATATATATATATATATATATATATATATATTGTGTGCATTAGTGTGTTTGTCTGGGTTTTACTATTATTTGACGGTAAGCACTTTCATCCCACACGTACCTCAATACTATTTTTGCTAATATTTGTAAATTAAATCAGGTTATCACACTGTTAAAGCATATACAATATTATTAAAGCATGTACCTAGTTGTATGCACATCATGAAACACAAACTAGTTCATCCGTTCGCAAGAAAATAAACTAAATATATTACTGCATAATGATAGTATTTTATACAATGCAAAACAATTTCTCCCAGTGAATACATTGTAATACAAAGCTCCGTAATTTGCACAACAAAGGCCATATAAAGAGATGTGAGATTCACCTCTCGCGCCAAGACAATAGCGTTCTGAATAAGCCTCACTACTACTCAGATAAACATCAGCCTGAACTTGATTTGGGGATGATATACAAAGATCATAATTATGCAAATTTGAGTTAGGTTGTTTCCTCTAATAGCCACGCTTACAGAGATGAGTGATCATTCATGAACCGTATGTTATGTGAACTGTATGTTATGTGAACTGTATGTTATGTGAACTGTATGTTATGTGAACTGTATGTTATGTGAACCGTATGTTATGTGAACTAGATGATAAACATAAGCTCTGGTTGTTTAGGTAAACGGGAAGGAAATTGGCAACCAAACTGCAAGAAAATACATTAGTATGACTAGGGTTATATACATTTGATCCATATAACCCATTGTCTAGAGAGTCTAGACAATGCATTTCATCAGCCCGTGGATCAGTATGTTGGACACGGCAATTTTGCTTTACGCCTTCTCAAACTGACAGCATTGTTCTCATTTACCACCTAGGGAGCTTCTCACTAGTTTATGTCTACCATTAGATACTTATAATATTGAAATATTCCTACAATACTCAAGTCGAAAACATTAAAGATGTTTTATATCTCAATAATATTAGTACTATGTACAGTACTTCAACAATATCTCCCGTTAATATATCGATATTCGAATCCAAGAACTTGAGGTGCTCCGTAGCAACTCCACGACTGTCATAAACGTAAATTAATTAATGCATTGGAAACTTATTTTATATGTACAGCCTGCTTTAAAAACAGCGTTTTCATTGCAGTGAACATACACACACAAAGATATTGCTAATTATATCTCATCAAATGAACCTTAGACCATATTAATGTGTATATATATATGAGAGAGAGAGAGAGAGAGAGAGAGAGAGAGAGAGAGAGAGAGAGAGAGAGAGGGAGGTACCTGTTGTAATTATAGACTCTATACAAGACGCTATGACATCAGATAACAAATACCATGAGATGAGATAACTACATGGATTGATATATACTGTACCATAAAAATCAATAACAGTAAACCAAAACTGTCAACAAATATATACAATACCTGTGTCTCGTTTCAACAATTTTCTGAGAGCAAGCATCATCCATCTTATATAACATACAACCAATGGCCGCCCCACAGTCTTGCCAAGTGAAGGAATACAGATAAAAAAAAACATTAAAAATACTATTGAAAAAACAAAAAAACAAAAACAGAACAAAAAGTAGGGGTGGGATCTGGCCGTCATCCAGAAGCCTTTGTTACTAACCAGGGGGGAAACTGGCGCTGGATAAGGACAAGGTGGAACATTTTTTTTTTTTTTGCGTCCACGGTTCTAAATACAAAAACTATCTATACAGGGTGTCCCGCGAGTTTTGTCAAATACTTCCAGAGATGAAAGATTAAGAAATTCTAAGTAAAAAGTGTTATATACACATAGGCTTTTTGGGGCGTTGTTTTGTAGTTATGGAACCTTAAAGTCGGCTTTTTGGTGTTTTTGTAATTTCTAACCCTGTTTTTTTTCTCAATAAGATCTATCTCTCTATCTATATGCTCAGGCCCAATCCCCATTTTGGGGGTAGCCGACTCAAGACAGAGCAAGAACAGGGAAAACACAAAAATAACATAAAACAAAAAATAAACACTGATAAAAAACACAAACTCACACACATCCAGGTCACCCAGGAGAAGACCCAGAGACCAGGGTTACCAAGGTCGCACACTCCAGCACTCCCCGGCCCTGACCACCCGGAGAGGTTCCGATCTCGGCAGGCAGACATGCAGCGGAGCCAAAGCCACAAGCCCTCCCACCACACTTCCAGGCACACCCTTCATATTAATCGTCCCCCGGGCCAGGCGACTGATGGACTATTATCTAGTCGAACTTGCGCCCGACCCCTTACTCCAAATGACCACGTGTTCACTCAACTATTCACAAGCATTCTCCATTCACTCTTGTCCACTCCTGTCCACTCCTCCTGTTCACTCCTATCCTCAATAAGATGAGGATAAGAAAAACAACTATTAAGTGTATTATGAAGCATGATATCAATACTTCAAACCGACACCAAAAACTTCCCTATATCGTACCTCATATTCCCTTGACATGGAGTTGAATATTACAAGAAACCAACAAAACGTAATGTTAAGCTCATCATCACGGAAAGAAGAAAGGAGCTACAGAGGATTTTTTTATGTTTTCATTAAGTATTGATACCATGCACCATCATACATCATTTAACGTTATCGCTATTCATTTTCATTACTCGAAAAATGGGTTTAAACTGACAGAAAACACCAAAAAATCCTCTGTAGCTCCTTTCTTCTTTCCACGATGATGAGCTTAAAATTAAGTTATGTTGGTTTCTTGTAATATTCAGTTTGAAATATTTATATCATGCTTCATAATACACTTTATAGTTTTGTTTCCTATTCTCATCTTATTGAGAAAAAAAAACTGGGTTAGAAATTACAAAAAAACACCAAAATGCCGACTTTAAGTGTCCATAACTACAAAACAATGCCCCAAAAGCCTATGTGTATATAACAGTTTTAACTTAGAATTACTTAATCTTTCATCTCTGGAAGTATTTGACAAAACTCGCGGGACACCCTGTATGCCTTGAATAATACAAAAAAAAATATGTTCTCGATTTGGAATAAAAAAAAAAAAATCTATGTTGAGTAAAATAAAAAAGGTTTTCCCATTTTGAGTAAGGTACTCTAGATTCTATTCTCTCTTGGGTGAGTTAGGAAACATGATCTATTCTAAATATACGAGAACATGGTGTCTATTACGGATAAAGAAGAATACAGTATTTTATGTCATTTCTGTTAGAAGAATAACACAAGAAAATACATTCTCCGGAATGAAGGGTAAACAGAACTCTTTATATATATCTCTCTATCCCTATCTATCTATCTATTTATCTATCTATCCATCTCCTATCTATCTATCTATCTATCTATCTATCTATCTTCTCTCCTGCTGTCCGTTTGATCTCTGGACTTTTGATATCTTGTCCGTCATTGGAATATATTGCAAAGGAGTTCATAGAAAAAACATCAGCATCAGATTTATTAATTTATACAGTATATGGCTGCTTGTAGCTAGGCTTTGTAATCAATATGAAATATAAACTGGTATCAAAACAATTATGCTTACCCTAGCTTGCAATAACTCCAAAATTATAAACTAGAAAAGATCATTATAACTGATGATGCAATATGGATCAACTGACATGGTATTCATACAATACTTGGAAACCATGACAAAAAGGTAGCTTAGTATATGGACTGTCTTCGTAGCGCAATGGATAAATGCGCTGAATTTCGGTGTGAGCATCCTAGGTTCGAATCCCTGGACTGCCACATGTATTTGTTGATTTCATTAATTGAGTTTAGGAGTAAAGTCGGTTGGTGGAGGTAACATAATATGATGAAAATTAAAATACCTGTCTATTTTTATCAGCACCTTCCCTCGGGTATTATACGCATTTAACATTACGAGCAGTGCCCTATTTTTTTTGTTTTTTCTATATTCCAACTACTCCCTCTTGGGCATAGACTGAGAGCATGCACACTCAACCGCTGAACACGGTGAGGCCCGTGAGGTATTGTCCAGTCTAGGGAGTGAGACATGCGAAGCACCCCGGCTCGAAGCAACCCCATCTCTGAAGCTGCTCCCCGTCCGTGCTTCACTGTCTCATTCCTCAAACTCGGACCCTCACTCTCAGAACGCCACCTATTGAGCAATTAACTCACTAGGCATTGCCCCCCTGTAGTATATATTGAATATAGGAATATTCATACAATGCTATTTAATCAGGAACAATGAGGGTATTTTGTTTTGGCATTTCTGTGTGGTGTGGTAATGCACTGAAACTAGGTACAGCACAAATAGTTATGCCAATACACAATATTTTGCCATCTCATTCGTAATATTTACCGTAGATGGGATATCTATCATGAATATGGGATATTTGCAAGGTAATATGGATATATATGTGTTAATTATTCAACACATTTACAAGGTCAGTTTGAGAGATGTTTGTCATTGTGAGTCCTGAGCTATTTTATAGGTTTGATATGCAATTCCACAAGCTTTAATAATTGGATGAATATTATCATATTACTTTGTGTAAGAGGTGCTCACCGATATTATTGCAACAAATACCTCTTGATAAATTTGAGTGATCGACTATGAGTTATAGTTGCCGAAATATGAACCTGAGACACATGCTGTGGATAACTAACTGTATCTAGGCATCATAACGGATCAAACGGGTTAATGAGTGGGTTAAGGAAAATAAATGGTCTTACTCATTTATCACAATTTTATACCAAAAGGATAAACTCTCAAGCTTTTCATCCATATATATATATATATATATATATATATATATACCTGCGAGGCATCAATCCTGTTCCTTATTAACAACACTTTGCCGTGGATCATGCCTTGGTAATTCTAGTTACTGTATTGACAGCTATTTCCTCAATAATATAAACATTTCGTATTCGTGATTTAGATCCTCTATAAACTTGGGCGTTGATAAACTATAGAAGTTTTAAGTTTTTGAACGATTTTCGCATAACTAATTACAGTACTTGGTCAAGTAATCAATGTTGTAACACTACGTCGCACGGAATATTAGCCAAATCCAGTGTGTACCTATTACTAATTAAGCTTACCTGTTCTGAATCTACAACTATTCACCTCCGATAATAGTGCAACTACCACTGCCGGTATTTGTAAGATAATGTAGAACTAAATAGCTACAACTAGAGCTCGTTCTCGCTCTATTCACTTGCTTTCTTTGTTTTTGTTTTATTTTACGAATTATTTATCATTGTTTAGCTATCGGTATTCATAAGATAAAGCAAACATATATATTCCATTTCCTGTTATTCTTCACAACTTTAACTTTACAGTATCTAGTAGCTTTTAGAAATTCTCGAAATGGTAGCTTAGGTATTGAAGTCATTATTGTCTTTAATATGTTTTTCACTATTCTGCTAAGAAGAGGGCTGTATTTTGCTGAATTAAGTTATGTCGTCTCTGAACATTTGACGCACTACTCCTCCTTATTCATACTTCATCCTATTTTCCAGTACGACTTTTGAAATGGAGAATGGGAGGGTGGGGAGAGAGCCTTCTACTGTGCTGTCCTATTATTCTACTATAAACTGGTGTAATAGTATTAAGGCCGGACCACCTACTAGTGTCCGCAAGGTCTGTGTAGTCTGATTATCTGTGTAACTCTGTGTAACACACACTCTCTCTCTCTTTCACTCACTCTCTCCATCCCTCCCTCTTAAAAAACCTTCCTTTCATCTCACGCTAATTTGCAGCGCATAAAAAATTCTCTAACTCGACCGTGTCAGAATGTGTGAGAGAGAGAGAGAGAGAGAGAGAGAGAGAGAGAGAGAGAGAGAGAGAGAGAGAGAGAGAGAGAGAGAGAGAGAGAGAGAGAGAGAGAGAGAGAGAGAGAGAGAGAGAGAGAGAGAGAGAGAGAGAGAGAGAGAACAAAATATGATATCCATACATTTATATTGTTCATACCATGCTTTTCACCGCTTAATCGAATACCGATACTTAATTTGTTTATATAATCAATGAATATTAAGGTCATTCGGCATATAACCCCATTATCACGTTTCACAATGTACTGTATATTATTATCCTAGATTTTGGATTATACGTAATAGGTGACCAATTGTAGAGTTGAAATCAAAAGTTCTGATTCATTTTGCGTGTGTAATTTTTATGCAGCTCCTATTTGATAAGTTCGAACACCTTAATAGTCTTTATTTTTCACAATCCATACACGTTTCGATTAATGTATTAAAGGAAAGTCTTCAAAAACATGAAAGATTGCATACGTGTCGGAAAGCAAGACAATATCACACGTTTGCCATGGACATATTCATATATGCCTGCAGATACAAAGAACGCAGGTCTTGCTAATGTTCCATTGATATATATATAATTGACTTTGTTTATAAATAGATCCACAAGTCTTACAATAGCAAAACTAATAAAGACTTGGTTGCTCCAATGTCTTCAATTATTATTAGATACTAGAAACACGATATGAATTGTTCCCTAGTTCTTTGAATTATGTCTTACACAACTAAAACATCCACATGTATTATAATAATGGACTTTCTTGCTTTAAAGATATTCACGGAAATACAAATATAAATACACAAGAGGTTTGCAAAATAATAATAATAATAATAATAATAAATATATAAATTCATAAAACAACAAAATAAAAATAAAAAACTTGCATGTTGCAATTATTATCACAAAACTTGCATGTTGCAATTATTATCACAAAACTTGCATGTTGCAATTATTATCACAAAACTTGCATGTTGCAATTATTATCACAAAACTTGCATGTTGCAATTATTATCACAAAACTTGCATGTTGCAATTATTATCACAAAACTTGCATGTTGCAATTATTATCACAAAACTTGCATGTTGCAATTATTATCACAAAACTTGCATGTTGCAATTATTATCACACATACTAAAATAACTGATATATTTTTAGAGGTATGTACTTACAATAACCTTTCTCTTCAAAATATACAGATAGTTTTATAATTTCCACCGGAAGCTTATACAGACTATTTTATTTCGAATATACTCCTAATGAAAAGGACTTAATGTACTATTTCTGTTATCATTAATACCTGGCTTTTTTCAACAATGAGGCTGAATATACATAATAATGTTGTATACCGGTATCTATTATTTATTAATAAAATCTTTTTATGAAATCCCTTTGTAAACATTGCCACCTCATACATTTTGAGTAAACTTAACATGTATGTTTGTTTAAATTTATAATTACCAGACAAACCTACAGTTTGAGCATGCAAATAATTTCACTATAATGCCTATGGAACATCAGCATGAGTTTGGATTCAATATCTTTACTAGTCTTGAAACAATATGTTTCTCTTGTTCATAACACTACTATTGTCTATTGTTTCTAGCTGATCATAAAATGAACCCCTTAAGGGGAGATATCGACTTGAGTGATTTTTTTCTGGACCCCATTCTCCCACATGTTTAGCCCCATTGCTTTTGAGATTTTAAGACGGTCGCCCCATTAGTTTGGCGATTTTAAGAACATTCGCCCCATTTCTGTCAATTTTAAGACCTTTCCTGCCATTCAGGTGTCGATTTTTTCTTGGCGAGCGATAGCGAGCCTGTAATTTAAGAGGAACCGGCCTTCGGCCGGGACATTTTTCTACCGAAAAATGTACAAATTTATCTTGAAAGGGGGTCAAGGGGGTGTAATTTCAAGCTTGATGGAAGTCTAGGAAACACACTAAACACCTCCCCTTAAGGACTGATATCTGGAGACACCCAGCGCAGCGTTGACTCGTTGTTTCACCCACACTGGCCTTTCCAACCTATGTTGATTTTCTCATTGTGTGACGTAGTGTCACACAGCGGCGCCAATAGATTCCTTATTTTCTTCACATCGATCACTATTCATAGTGAAAGTCTCACATAGATCATGTTGTCATGTTGTCGGTTTGTTTCCACCGAGTTTCTGAAGGTTTAGGACAAAACCTCCAAAACATACAATTTGTGTGGAGGAGCACCAAGTGGTTAAGAAAATGTTGTGGGATTCAGAGAGATAAATTAGGTTGTATTTACCACTTTGACTCCTAGAAATCCTTCTGAAGCTGAATACAATTGTCTAGTGTAAGCTAGAACGAAATGGCAATGACGACACTTAATGGAAGAGGGTAAGGACATAGTTTTCACAATTGAACTATGGAGTTAACCAATGCCCTGAACTTTCAGAATACGAATTTTGAGTGTGGTAACAATACCGAACAAAGTTTGAATGAAAGGCATTATTCATGCATGTTGAGAGTCCAATCCCACTCCCCAACTCCTGAACAATAGAGATAAACAAATGTTAAACCAATCAATGTTAAGACAAATGTTCTCCTAATTTTTTCGAAAAGATAACCTATATTATAATAATGGAGTTAAAACGGATATCAGGACAGTGACAACAAGAAGGGGGTTGTAGGCACCAGTTACACAGGGCAGTGCTCTCAGGGAGTGCTATAGGTAGTTGATAACGATATCTAGAACTCCTGTTTCATCACGTGGCCTCTTCTGATGACTTATTCCGTTTCTCGTAAACACAGAGAGCAACTTCAGTTTGCCCTCCTAAACACCTTCTCTATTTAAATGTCCTGGACCACTGCCTGGCACTCTCAGTATCAGCTACTGTAACATTCGTAGCCTTTCCTCTAACTTTCATACTGTGGAATATCATCTCTCCTCTGCCAAACCTTGTCTAGTCTAGTCTAGATCTTCTTTTTCATACGAAAACCCAATTGTCTGAGACAACTGACAGAAAACCCTTCTCTGTATCATCCAACTATCTTTATCCTCAGTTTCAAGCCAAAGGTGGATGTGTGCATGTGTGCAATAATCTTACTCCCTCTCGTGTTCCCAAGTTTGACTCTAATCAATGTTTAACTCTCTGGCTTAAACTATTTACTCACTCTCAAACTTAATATATCTGTGCTGTTTATCTCTCCTGTAATTCTACTAACTATCCAAGATTCTCTGACTATCTTACCTCTAAAATGGAACACATACAATCCATCTCTCCCTTCTCTGAAATGTCTATCTTGGGCGATTTTAATGTTCACCACTACCAGTGGCTCTCCTAACATTTCACTGACCAACCTGGTGAACAAACCTACATCGATTCTATCATAAATTACCTGGAGCAGTTAGTTCAGCACTCAAATGATATCCCTTACCACCTTTGAGATCAAGCCGAATATTCTTGAAGTACTTCTAACTTCTAATAATTCTGCTTACTCTGAAAATATTTTCGTTCCGTTGGGCTCCTCCAATCATAACCTTAGCTCTGGTACCTATCCTATCTCTCCAGTTCAGTCATCTGATCCTCACAGCCAGTGGCGCTTGTGGCACTTTTATCGCTGCTGATTGAAAGGCTCTTCATCAGTAATTCTTTGATTTCTCTTGAAAGGTGTTTTGCTTCCTTAGCCGGGGACAGAGCCGGATTTAGGATGTGGGGGGCCTGGGACCCATTTTGGTGGGGGGCCCCTCACAGGGTGTCTATCCATAAAAACTGGTTTGTGTTATCATTATAGTTTCCAGTCTATTATCATTATAGCGTGACCGAGCGGCAAAGCCGCGAGCTCTAGGAGGGTCCGGGGGCATGCCCCCCTGAAATTTTCTGAGAAATTAGAGTGTCTTAGATAGCACTTCCTGCCTCCTGAAGGCAGTCAAAAAGGAAAATATGAGGTACAAAATACTGTTCAGAATTAGTATTTATATTTGTTTTCCAAATGTTTTGCCTGTGTATGAAGGAGACAAAAGGCAAGTTTCCTGTAACGAGTGTCTCCCCCAAAGCCGAAGGAGTGACAGGGCCAAATTCAAGGGACGTTGGGGTAAAAATGCCTGGACACACGAAGTTTAAAGCAATTTAAGTCATGGGATGAAAGAAAGATTGATTCACTTGAGTAGAAGACTGAGAAAATTTGCCAATTCTTGGGTTGGAGAGCTGGACAGAATATAATTGGGACTGTGTTGAAAGGCGGGTGCCTCGCACTCGCCGCAAGGGAGGGGGTATTCATTGAGAGAGCTCTGAAGGACACTGATTGTTGTAATAGCAATAGTAGAGTGAAAGAGATGCAACATTGCGGCAATTAGAAAGAGATTGTGATGACCAGCTATAGCTGGGTAGGCATTTCGGCGACATTGGGGTGAAACGGTTAGCGGTAAGTATATTAAGAAACAAATATATATACAGTATATATGCACCAAAGTGGTTTTCTTAACCTTTAAAATATTCTTCTTGCATGACTAGGCCTAATCAATTTCATACAGATTCTCACCAACAGCCATTGTAAAAACTAACCAATAATTCTTAATCCATACTGGTGGGTGAAGTGCAAATTTTCCCAAAACAATCTTAGAAATCTGCTTTAGTCTCCTGATATGCCCTAGTTAGGCCATGTTCAGTTTTCGAGTAAATTTTCCACCTAGCTTATATTTACAAAGGCCCTTACCAAGCTTGCACACCGATATGGACACAATCTTGCTTTGTGATAAAAAAAAAGCAGTGCATAAACATTATAAATAACCGTATATAGTGACGACATACAAACAAAAGGCATTAAATATAACAAATTTCTGTACCTTGGCTTCAGGTTCTAGGTAGCAACGTGGCACTCAGCTCGTCAGCTGAGCTACACAAACATAAACAATATGACCACCGACTCCAAAAATTCGAGTGTGAATAAAATTATAATATATTCATAGTTGTTTTTGGATATTTGATTAATACAAGAAATGTAATTTAATGATTTCGGTATTTAATAGTTAGTAATCAGTTAGATGAAACGTTTTTTAAACTTCTAATAATAATAATAATAATAATAATCTACTGGTATATACAACTTAGACTCGAAATACAGAAAACGGCCTAAACATTAGGGTAAGTGGGTAACTATACTGTTTACGCAATGACAAAGGTAGGGCAAAATTTCTTGCTTAGAAATTGACATTTTCGTTTAAATGTTTGCACAGTCAGTATTAAATTTCATAAAATATAGCTATATTGTATGGTTTATTTGCCTTAACCTTAACTAATAATATTAACGATGAAGGGGTATACCAAATCGCCCCTGGCTAATTGGTACCGAGTCCAAGTGTGATGTTGCCCAACATATGGTGGGAGGCCCCTTTTGGTGGGAGGCCTATCACTCACTTCTTCAACCTGTCAACACCAATGTTCCTCATGGTTCTGCCCTATTTCCATTTTGTTTTCTAATATTTATCAATCATCATCTCAACTGTAACTCTAGTCCTATCCATTCCCATGACGGCGACTCTACCTTACACTATTCAACTAGATTTACACGACCCACCATGCACTTACTTCAAAACTCAAGTAATCGATTGATCTATCAACTATATCCGATTAGGGTAGAGAGAACCTTGTTGCTTTCACTGCCACCAAAATATTAATTTATCCATCTATTGTCACAATCCTCCATACGACTACCCTCTCTCAACTCTCCCAACAATACATAAATCAAACTCTATTCTTCTCTTAATATTCTCGATGTGCCTTATTCTTTTTACATTTTTTGGAAAGATCATATTATCACTTTTGATAAAGCAGCTTCCCAGAAGTTAGATAGTCCTAACTGTCTCAGTGGGTTCTTCATCCCCGCACAGCTTCTTTCTCTGTACATAGACACAGTGCACCCATGTACCAAGTACTGTTTGCACGTATGAGAAGGCTCCATTCATACCATACTGCTCGAAAGAGTAGTCAAAAGCATTTTGACACATCAACTCATCTCTACCTACTAGTTCTCTACAACCTTTCTGTACACGCCACAAGGTTGTATCTCTCTCACTCTTCTACCACTATTACAATAATGAGTGTTTTTAGAGCTTTCTCAGTGTACACCACCTCCCTTGCCGAGAGGGTGGCGCCCGCCTTTCAACACATTCTCTTCCTTATTCTGTCCAATTCTATAACCCAAGAGTGAACTGATTCTATCAGTATTTCTTCCACTCAACAAGTAACCTCTGGAATACTTTCCCTCAATCTGTCTTTTCTTCATCCTATGACTTAGACTCCTTCAAGCTCTGTGTGTCCAGACATTTTGCTTCTAACGTACCTTGCATTTGGCTTTCTATCATTCTTTCAAATTTAAGGGAGACACTTGCACTAGACAGCTTTGCATTTTGTCTCCTTCATACAATTATAGATAATAATGAACATGACTTTACTATTCTCCTTTTACCATAGATGTAAGTAATTTCATAGTTATTGAAATAAGATACGACTTTTGAATGTGACATCAGCGCATGTTTTGTCTTAAATGTAGGCTTTCGTATATATGATTAAGAGTATTTCCTTCCCCTTTACTCTATACGAGGCGCGACAAGCAAACCGCGACAGAGAACTAAGAGCCAATCTGGTGCGCTCCATTTATTCACGCCGTGAAAATGTAATTGAATATTGGTGCCTGAGAATTCCACAGAAACCATGTTGCATTAATAATATAATTCCCCTCCATTTGCCACATTGTTTTTTCAGCTTTATTATTCCAGTACGTAGGCAGAGAGGGCGTGTAAATCATGTTACACCTACTTTCATTTTCATTTTCATCAATGTATGCAGATACTGATATTATTTGTTATGTGCTTATGTATGTGTTTCTGCACATGTGTGTGAATTTGCAGTCACATATGGGAAGCGAGATAATGACTAAGAGGGTGTACGAGAGCGAGGTGGAAGGACAGAGAAGGAGAGGTAAACCGAGAGAGAGGTGGAAGGATGGAGTGAAGAAGTATATGAATGAAGGCGGTGCTGGTTGGGAGGAGAGGCGTCGACTGACTGAGGACAGAGGTGCATGGGGGCGTGTTGTTCGTGGCCACTCCTTCGGGGATCACGGCGTCAGGAAATAGATAGATATATAGATATATTCAGTTTCCTTCAGTTCTGAACATAGTGAGGTCCTGATACTGGTGGTGGGAGGAGGAGAGGACCTGCTTTAAGTGCTTTCGTGGTGCAATGCATAAGTGTGTTGATTTTCGGTATGAGAGTCTTGGGTACGAATCCCCGGACTGCCACATGTGTTTGTTAATTTCATTAATCGAGTTTAGGAGTAAAGTTGGTTAGTGGAGAGAACATAATCATTTAATGTACAGGAGACAATAACTTACTTACAATATATATATATATATAAGGACAAATAGGGAAATAACTCCCTGGAGTACCATCTTTATTACGAATTTTCGGCCTGCTCAACAAGTCATTCTCAGGTAAAACACGATCCTAAAAATGTAAAATATAATAGTTTAGCATTATATCGTCAAATGGAGCAATAGTTATACAAATCAAAATAAATTCAACCTAAAACGTTAACCCTAAGCTTAAACAAACTAAATATTCTTACACAAACTAAAGGAACTAACGGTAACCAGCAAATGCAAGCATCTTAAAACCTAAAATACAACGATGGAATCACACTAGAGAAATACTAACTCTTCCTCACAAATCAAAACTGAAAACAATATTACGTTGTTATGGTTCCTAAAGATTCAAATACCCTAACATAAAAGTCTCAATAAATCACCCAAATGAAGCAACAACAAGAAAAAGAATCAACACTAATTATTGGAAATGTTTGGTTCAGGGTATCGCTTCTTTGTAAGAGGGTTTTCGCCCAGTAATGCCTCATATTGCTTGTTGAATTTACCGATGATTTGAAAATTATTTGGTGAAAATGGATGGTCCTGGGAGCTAGAGATTCCTAACGGCAGAAAAGGAAATTTTATTTAAAAACTTCCCTGTTCTATGGCTTTTACCCATGTGCTCGAATTTCCTCAAAGCTCGGACAGGTGAAAAAAATAAACGATGTTCGAGCACAACTGGTCTGCCACTCTATCCTCTATACTGAAAAAGTTACCTATTCTAAAATAATTCGTAAGAATATTTTTGAAATTTACTGAAGGAAAGTTGTTTCTCAGTAAATTTAACATTAATTTTCTATATTGGTAACTAATCTTTCCATAAAATGGCATCTTCACATACATAATCAGTTTCGGAACAGTTATTATCGGTAATTTATCACCTCGCTGCTTATTACTTAAAACTACACTCAACACTATCAAAAGTGTCTACTTTATAGTTATTCTTAACAAAGTAATATCGTAGCTTAAAAATGTCTGTGCAATTTAAAATAATTAGAACAGACATTGTATGTTCTGTTTAACAAAGTGTTTATGGAATTAATCTTATACATTTCGGGACAATAACTGTACCAATTCAAACCTAATCCAGTAAACGTGTTCTTTCTATATACACCGGTGACAATTTCAGTTTCGGGTTTACTAACTAGATTCACTAGAACATCTAAGAATGCCAAAGAACCATTAACTTCCTTCTTGCATGTGAACGTGATATTTTTGTGCGGAGTATGTATACACCTAAAAAATCCTTGATTGGCAGTCTCATCCTCAAAAATATAAAACAACAGATCATCCACGTATAACGTATATAATACAAAGGTCTAAACTGTGCAGGACAATTATCTAACCAGCCTAAAGAACCATGTCAATCGTAAATTTTGTTAAGTGGGAAAATATCGAAATCCAGTAATGTCATATCGGGTCAGATCATATCAATCACCCATTCCCCTTCTGTTCATGATATCCTTGTTCTGTAATCTAAACTACATATTATACTATAACCACAAAGATCGAAGGAGACGGAAGAAGAAAGCAAAATGATAAAGACCGGTAAATGACCTACCGTCCGTTTATAGGACGGAGGTAAAGCTACACCACTATATCCGTGCGGTTAAAGATGTAGTTTAGGCCGTGGAGCGATTAACCGGAAAGGAGGGCAGGTTATAAGAGCTGGGCTTATGGTGGTGGCCTATAAGTATCGTTATAGGAGGTAGTTAGTTGGCCACCTACTCTCAAGGTATAGTGGCCGGCTATATAGGAACCCTGGGTGTTTGTGCGGGGCTGTCTGGGTTTATATTTATATGAGTTTGGTTGTGAACCCATCTATTTGGGGTAGTAGTAGTAGCCGTTCCCTTTAAAACAGAGTATAATCATCTAGTATTTATCATTCATTTAAGCCTAAATAAGTATAATGACACTATTGTATTGAAAGGGTTATCCAAATGTAAAGGCTGTCAATATATAATATAGTTTGTTGGTGATCAACTGAGGTTTGCTAAGTGGAAGGTTCATAAACACACATATTTGAAGCATTATTGAGAGGAGCTACTACAGTACTTTATATTATAGTACATTCATTATAATTAGGCCCGAAATCTTGACCATCTACCTCTCGCATCTCAAAAAAAGGCTAGAGCAAATACACTGTAAACTTCCATAATTCTGTGGTTGGCACTTTCCAAACAGTAGACATTTCAGCTTGATTGCAATAGTTCCTTTTGAGTTGTTTTAGGTTAGTGGTTACAAGTGAGTAGACAATAAGTAACAGTGAGCAAATGAGAATAGGATTTGGTTTTGCATAAATAGACCGAGGTTTCATTTACATAATATTGCGGTGTAGAAATAATTGGCAGACTAGAAAGAAAAATGCATAGACCCGAATATTACGTAAAACACACATCACTGACACACAGGCATTCCAAAGTAATGTTAGTTTTCTACTCCCTCCTCTCTCCTGGGGGGGGGGGGGGGATCAAGATTTACCGTACATGCAATCATAACGAAGCTATCAGAAAAGCCAATAAAATCCTGTTAAATGCAAATTCGGAATAATAAAGGTTGTTCTATATATATATATATATATATATTTATTATTATTTTTTTTTTTTTGGGGGGGGAGAGGGGGAATTATTTATTTCATGAATTAAGGAGTAGAGTAGGAAGAGAATATAGCTGGTGGGTGACCTTAACACAAACAACGAAGGTCTATTTAACATTAGCCATAAGTGAACCATATAGATGTGGAAACCGAACTCGCTGGACGAATTGACATCTGTTTATAAATATATTCGAATCCATGAGGAATAATGGACTCGGGTCAGCTCTCACAAACTTTCTTCAGATGACCTCCATGGAACATGAAGTCTCCTCAGAAATGTGACCGCTGTACTATGGTGTCCCAAGGCTGAAGTAGGCGGCACATGAATCTTTTATCGGTCATGTATGTATGCAATGCTGATCTTGTAGCTTCGTGATTAAAGTTATTTTTAATACATCACATATTTAGGGTAATATCGCATTAAATTAACTGCGGATACCAATACAAGAGCAGCCTGAAATAGCTACCTGGATAAAGATACCGATGGAAGGTTGCTGGTAAAATCATTGGTGTAATTCTGGTTTTAGTGAGGGACAATATAGGGGCTCGTATGCCACTGGCCTGTCCAGGAAATGTGTAGCTCATT
The DNA here is from genome assembly GCA_032716605.1 of Paralithodes platypus. Classification (NCBI taxonomy): domain Eukaryota; kingdom Metazoa; phylum Arthropoda; class Malacostraca; order Decapoda; family Lithodidae; genus Paralithodes; species Paralithodes platypus. Next base: position 25,006,768 of record CM064544.1, on the reverse strand, counting down.
ACTACTACAAAGGAAATCAAGCAACAACAGATCCAGCGACCCTTCTAGGTTGCTTGTCCTCCAAAACACTGAGGATCAAGTGTCCAAACAGTGGTTTAGAGTGGGTAAGGGAACATTGGAAAGGGAATTACTGCCCTGGAACTAATGTCCGTGGCAGGATTAGGAAGTTAGTAGGGGACAGATGGGTTAGTAACTGAGGGGGGGATAAAATAAAGTTATTCATTTACAAACGCAGTCAGTCGCGGGTTTGATGCGAGATATTTGTCTAGGCGGAGTTTAAATGAATCAACGGTGATGCAGTCTATACTACTACTACAACTGCTTGGCCTCTGTCCTTACACCATGGCCATCTGGGGGACGTAAGTTGCTATGATAAGTGTGGGCTTTGGTGCTAAAGATTATAAGGCTCACATGTGGCTCTCCTGATAAACACACATATAAATCCGCTACCAGTCCTTGAGCAAGATAGTGGTTATGGAAGAGAGCTTGGTCCTGTTGATAATTTAGTGATGTGCACTACCAATATTCACAAAACAAGAATATTGCTGTTGTACGGCCCACACAACTCAGCCACGCTGAAGCGATTAGAGATGGTTTTATTAAATATTAATAACAAGTAGGGGTATTGAAAGAAGTTCCAATATTAGCCAATACCTAAAATACCAAAGAACGTATTTTTTTCCACATGATGATGATTATGCCAGTCACTAGTTTACTATAAGTTTTATAGGAAGGGTGAATATATCTGCCGTTTATGGTATTCCTCTACATCCCTTGTATGTTTTACAATAGTGAAAACTTCCCTCCCACATATGGTGGCGAAGGTAGTGAACCTTAAGTACCATACTAGAACGCTTTTTTCAGTATATTCCGTCTAACAATATATATATACAATTGTATTCAGCTTTGGAATGCTCTCTAGATACGGAGTCGCAAGTTTCATATCAATTGGTCTTCTGACTCCCAAAGGTCTTTCCTTTCTTAAGAAAATCGACTAATTATTATAACCACAACATAAGAACTATAATAAAACACGAACCACTCGCATACTTAGAGGATAAATAACGTAGACACAAAGAATATGTCAGCAGAAGCATATTCATTACATTTTGCTTATCTGAAGAACTTCTACAAATATGCTATATAATAAAAGTGCTACTCCTTGCGTGGTGCTTAGTTTCAGTCTATTGACTTTTCGGATTTAGAACTTGAATAAACCATTAATTTATTTCTAAATATATGGATTTATAATCAATTAATACGTAATTCAACATTTTAAATATACTGTATGCGTGAAGGAAAACGACTTGTGAATCAAATGCAAAACAAGCTAACAGTAGTTTATACAAAACGTGTTAGTCAATTGTTAAATGTATATCATGTAAGAGCTACAAGGTGAACCAATCGGTGAAGGGATTGTGTTCATCTCTCACACAGAACAGCGACATATTTTGTCAATGCCTCGGGGTGCATAATGCAATAGTGAGGTATTGTCTTTGCTCGAGCATGGGAGAGATTCTATCAATGTAGTACGACTCTCAAAATATCGCAATACATTTATTATAACGCTCACTTGGTTATTATTGGTGCGCTGGTATGCTATGCACTATAGGCATTCATAGGTGACAGCATATATATAATCATCTACGGTAAATGTACACCACTGACTAGAACACAAACCATGTACAGTTACTGACTAATGTTCGCGAGCTCTTGCAATTTTACATATTCAAATGTATCCCTATAGCTTGATGTTCAAATCACATCAGCAATATATAAATAAATACAAAATCTGATGTTATGTATACAGGGTGATTCAGAATTGCATGCATTATATTGGAAGACGATCTCCTTGGATAATTTTTAGCAATAATATATCTATGGTAAAATGTCGAATTATACATAGTTTGGCTGTTACAGTACATTAAAGACATTTTACGATGTTGTATTAAGGGGAGGTATTTAGTTTGTTCCTTAGACCTCCATCAAGCTTAAAATTACACCCCCTCGAGTCCCTTTCAAGATAAATTTGTAAATTTTTCGGTAGAAAAATGTCCCGGCCGAAGGCCGGTTCCTCTTAAATTACAGGCTCGCTATCGCTCGCCAGGATAAAATCGACACCTGAATTGCACGAAAGGTCTTAATATGGGGTGAAAGTTCTTAAAATAGCTAAACTAATGGGGCAAACGTTTTATAATATCAAAAGCAATGGGGCTAAACATGAGGGAGAAAGGGGTCAAGAAAAAAGTCCCTCAAGTGGAGATCCCCCCTTAATGAGGGTGGAAAGTGAAGGGAAACTCGCGTAGATTTCCGAAGATATTTTCCACACGTCTTGAGTACAGTAGTACAGTGTGTTGCAGGCACATGGGGCCACTTTGAACATTTTCTTTAGCCTGTAGCAAAGAGGAGCACACGGTCAAATTATGTGAATAAATGGGTATAAAACTCTATGGGGAATTCCCGTCACCTTCCACCCTCATTAATACAACATCGTAAATGTACTGTAACAACCAAACTATGTATAATTCGACATTTTACCATAGATACATTGATGTTTAAAATTGCCCAAAGAGGCCGTCCTCCTATTGAATGCATGCAATTCTAAAACACCCTGTATATATATATATAGATGATGTGATCTAAGCATTAATGCAAATGTATATAGTAGGATAAAGAAAATCACAAGAGCTCACGAACATTTGTCAGTAGCTTGTACTTAGGCTATTCTAAATATTTGCTATTTATTTTTTAAATGTTTTGTTTCTAACAAGCTGTTCTATGAACGTAAAGTAATACTTATACACTGGGTATATACTGTACAGTCTTGTTCTATTACTTATCAACATATTAATAAACATTAAAGAAGGATCAACAGCCTACGTTTCTCTAATACTCCATCCATTTGTTTTCGGTCGCAGCAAAAATACAATGCATCTTTGAAATAATAAAATTATAAAACACTTTATATTAACATATATGAATGAATTCAGTACTAAGTGCATTGTGGGAAGGAGCCGAGCAAGGTGCGTGTGAACGAAATGAGTGTCTAGCTAATAATCAAATTACTTCATGAAATGTACTCTCCAGGTAACTCGAAGTGGAAACTTTTTTAGTAAATCATAAATTTGGCATCACTCCTATTAGCATAAGACGAACCTTTGAATGAAGCTAGGCAATAGTCCGAGGACATTTTATGAGAGATGAAGTTAGGTAGATTTTTTGCTTTGTGAGTGTCAGTGAGGGAGACAAAAGGCAGAACTGCCTGTATCAAGTCCCTCCCCAGAGTTGAAAGAGTGACAGGGCCAAACTCAAGGGACGTTCGAACCAAAATGCCTGGCCAGATTAGAAGTGGTTACGTTAGGTTAGGATAACAAGGGCTCGTTAGCGAAGACCGTTTGGGAGTTGAAAGTTTGGAGATGTGAAATATTCTAGGAGAGGGAGAATTAAGTCAATAAAATAAAGGTGAGAAACTAGTGAGGATAGAGTACTGCGCACTTGTTTATCCACTATATAATGCATATCGTAGCTCGGTGACGTCATGTTTCTACAGCGATCCATCCTTACTAAATAATGTTCATCTTAACCAAGATCGACAATGTTATCCTCTAGTAGATACCATATTACAGAATGAAAAACTACTACATGTCTACTTCAAATTATTAGTTAAATTGTCATATTATTATGATATATTTAATTATAATAATAAAGCCCATTTTTCTTAAGATTCCCCAGGTAAAGATTAAGAGAGTATAGTCCGTCATCTTTGGAAATAACTTCCCTGACAATTTATTCCAGCCAAGGAGGATGTTGGTGAGCGGCCGTCAGTGGCAGGAGTACTCAGCCCTCTCAACTTCTCACTTCTTCACCGCCTCTAATGGTTCAAGTTGTGTTCCTCGCGACTCGTGAATTGCGTGTCACTCCCAGACGCCAGTGGCCCTCTGATGAATGTCTGGCCGGCAGTCGCCCGTAGTGGAGCCACATCTTTGCACCAACTAATTCCGGGAAAAGGCAGTGCAATGCAATAGCACAAAGACAGGCTCTACTCTGTGCTTACAATGATAAAATGCATATTTGGAGACAAAATATTATCATGGCGACCTTTTGCCAGCATTCACAGACAAACATGCACCTTCCCCCCCCACCACACACACACACGTGTTTTGACAATAATTTCTCACATTTTAGGAAAATTTACCTAATTGCTTATGTTATAACAATGACATAGAATATTAATTCTATCTACTTTATAGACTAAAAGAAGGTAACTGAATACCCTTACAATGTTTTGACCGATTACAATAAAAGTACTTAGTTGTTGTTAAGAGCAAAACCGAGAACAAGGTGGATCTCAATTCTTTTCGGCTATGTTCTTCCGAAAATTGGACATCTATTTTACATAATGCTTGTATGTATAATATATATCAAGGCTAAATATTCATAAGTTATCATATTCAATCAGGCCCCGATTGTTTTCACTCTATTCCAGTTACCGGCATGAGGTGCTCACTCAGGTTATGGAAAGGGAAGGCTACATAATGTGTATTTGGGGGGAGGGGGGGGGGGGGGGAACTTGCTTACGAGAAAAGGTCCAGTGATTTAAAAAACAAAAAAATCGAACCATTTTCAGCAATGGGCTCTTTGTAACCCTTTCAATCAGATGACTCCAATTTCCGCTTTTTTTCTAGCTACTGTACCTCCACACGATATTATTCGAGTTTGCAAACACCTACAGGACTGGTTATCTAAATACGTTAAACTCTTAGATTCCTAGAGGTCCTTCTTTACTTTAGCTACTAGTAACATAAGCAATTAGGTAAATTTTCCTGAAATGTGAGAAATTATGGTACAATGTCAAAACATGTGTGTGTAGGGGCGGGGGGGGGGGGGGGGTGCTAGTGCGGTGTAGTGAACCATGTGCGAAAAACGGAATTTAACGGTAAATGCGGGGAAGAGCAAGGTTATGGTCTTCGAAAGGGGTGAAGTCACAGAGTGTGAGGTACAGTTGAACGGTCAGGATATGGAGATCGTCAGCTCTTATAAGTATCTGGGCAGTGTGTTGGGTAAAGATGGGACTATGGATGAGGAAGTGCGGGAGAGGTTACAACAGGGGAAGACGGTTGTAGGAACGTTGAAAGCAGTAACAAGAAATAGGGTGGTCAGTATGGAAGTGAAGAAGTCCTTGCATGACAGTGTGGTAATCCCGACACTAACTTACGGACGCGAAGCATGGACGTTCAGGAAGAGACTCAGACCAAGAGTGAGAGCGGTGGAAATGAGTTACTTGAGAAGTGCGTGCGGAGTTACATGGAGGAATAGACAGACGAATGAGGAAGTAAGAAGGAGGTGTGGTGTGGAGGTAGATATGCTGGAAAGTGTGAAAAGGAACAACTTGAGATGGTTAGGCCATATGGAACGTATGGGACGCGAGAGATTGACTAAGAGGGTGTACGAGAGCGAGGTGGAAGGACAGAGAGGGAGAGATAGACCGAAGGAGAGGTGGAAGGATGGAGTGAGGAAGTATATGAATGAAGGCGGTGCTGGTTGGGAGGAGGGGACTGACTGGCGACAGAGGTGCATGAGGGCGGTTCGTTTGTGGCCACCCCTTCGGGAATCACGGCGTCAGGCAATAGATAGATAGATAGAACATTAATAAAGGAAAACAAATCGTAGTCTGATTTAAATAGTTAAACTTTGATATAAGTTTTGATAACTTGATTAATACTCATATACGTTTTGATAACTTGATTAATACTCATATAAGTGTTGATAACTTGATTAATACTCATATAAGTGTTGATAACTTGATTAATACTCATATAAGTGTTGATAACTTGATTAATACTCATATAAGTGTTGATAACTTGATTAATACTCATATAAGTGTTGATAACTTGATTAATACTCATATAAGTGTTGATAACTTGATTAATAGTCATATAAGTGTTGATAACTTGATTAATACTCATATAAGTGTTGATAACTTGATTAATACTCATACACTTCCGACCATCCCTAATCACGACATTGATGGCGTGTGTGGAAAATATCAATACAAAAAAAAAATTGAAACAAAATGGCCGTCAGGTACTCCTATAAATCACCTTCATATCATAATTGTTGGCATACAGTTTTGGATAATTTGCATTTAATTGCAATACTTTGTCATCGCAAATCACGGCACAATTGACTAACTGAACGTATCTTCGGGAATTCAGAGATATGGGTATAGTTATCACATTAGCCACATTTGAACCATCCACTATCATAACATTTGATATGATATGCATTTCGCACCATAACTAATGGGGATATTGGTGAAGACATAAATATATCAGCAGAACAATAATTCAACGTATAACCGAAGTTTATAATGTTAAGGGGAGGAAGACCGTTTTTCTGGATCCCCTTCTCCCTCATGTTTAGCCCCATTAGTTTTGAGATTATTAGACGTTCGGCCCATTACTATGGCGATTTTAACACCTTGCGCCCCATTTTGTTGTCAATTTTAAGACCTTTCAAGCCATTTAGGTGTCGATGTTTTCCTGGCGAGCGAAAGCGAGCCTGCAATTTTAAGAGGAACCGGCCTTCGGCCGGGAAAATTTTCTATGTACAAATTTATCTTGAAGGGGGGGGGGGGGGCGGTTTAGTTTTTTTCTTCTTCTAAGCTTAATGGAGGTCTAGGGAGGAAACTAAATAAAATATAAGAATAAATGAAATAATAGACCAAACAAACGGTCTGCCTCCCCTTAAAGTCTCACAGGAGAGGCAGTGTAATGTATAGGCTATTTTCACACATGTTACTAAACTCTTCCATAACCGATCTTAATCTTAACCCCTTGAAGCTCTGACGCGTTTTAGCAGTATATTTTGGCTATCATTAGACGATTGTATGCAGCTTAGGAAGGATCTGTGGGTATTGAAAGGGCAAAGGCTATCTCAGTCGACCCTCTGACTTCCATATACCCTTCCTAATCTGAATAAAATCGTCTAATAATTACCAGAAACCAGAAAAGAAATGCGTATTGGATCCTGATAGGGTTAAACATTGGCCTAGCCGAACCAAACCCGAGACTAATTAAACCTAAATCTTGCCTGTGTCTAATGTAACCCTTAACCCCTTCTGTACCGGCGACGTCTTTTTACTTTATCTAGCTACTATTAGACGATTTTCTTCAGCTTCAAAAAGGTCCTCCAGCAATTAACCCTCTCCGACATATGACGCGATTTTGAGCCTATTAGGGATACTTTAAAGCCTTTATTACCATCAGGGGTATTTAGAAACCTTTAGTTTAGTTACTTCAACCTCTGCAGTTGTCTTTGAGTTAGCTGTGTTGAGCCTATTAGGGATACTTTAAAGCCTTTGTTACCATCAGGGGTATTTAGAAACCTTTAGTTTAGTTACTTCAACCTCTGCAGTTGTCTTTGAGTTAGCTGTGGCCAGAACACTAATTTTGGAGAGGTAATTAAAAGAGTGAGAGAACTCTATTTCTTATTGCTAATCTGGCAAGCTCTGCGTCATATGAGTCTGAAGGGGTTAACAGGCTTCGAACTATCTCACTTTTGGCTGCCACAGATCCTTCGTGAACTGCACAACATCGTTTAAATAGAGCTGATATAAAACCACAAACATCCCCGGTAATGTAATCCTTAACTTACCCAACCTTAAGGGGAGACTGGCCGTTTGTTTGGTCTATTAATTAATGTATTCATATATTTCCTTAGTTTCCTCGCTAGACCTCCATCAAGCTTAGAAAAACACCCCCTAGACCCCCCGTTCAAGATAAATTTGTAAATTTTTTGATAGAAAAATGTCGCGGCCGAAGGCCGATTCCTCTTAAAATTGCAGGCTCGCTCCCGCTCGCCAGGAAAAATCGACACCTAAATGGCACGAAAGGTCTTAAAATTGACAACGAAATGGGGCGAAAGGTATTAACACCTTATTGGCGGCCTAGGCGGTCTATTTGACCGTACCGCATAGCGTTTTTCTTTTACCCTAAATAGGTTTGTTTACGTGATCATTTTCATGCCTAAATAAGACCCAGACAACAAGTATCTATCCCTGAAAGGGCGTAAACAGAGCTTTCCAATGACACCTGAACCATCCTTGTACGACCACTGGTTCTCTTACAACGATCGATCGTGCAACACGTGCGAAAACCCTATAATTAGGTAATTTCCTTACATAATTCCCTGTGTAGCAAGTGAGGGAGGGGGGAGGAAAGTAGAATACAATTCAGTATGTCCACCGCGGTGGTGGGGATTGGTCATAGAGTTGCTACGTTCGTCCCACCGCTCAGCTCTCTCTCTCAGCAACATTACGTGCTGAAAATGGCGGTCGACATAAGTTGTGCACCGCCACATAGTCCATATTTATTTCACTCGACATAAGTTGCGCGCCGCCAGTTAAGGGTTAAAATCGTCACACTAATGGGCCGAATGTTTTATAATCTCAAAACTAGTGGAACGTATGGAAAGCGAGAGAATGACTAAGAGGGTGTACGAGAGCGAGGTGGAGGGACAGAGAGGGAGAGGTAGACCGAAAGAGAGGTGGAAGGATGGAGTGAGGAAGTATATGAAAGAAAGCAGTGCTGGTTGGGGGGAGGGGCGTCGACTGACTGGGGACAGAGGTGCATGGGGGCGGTTCGTTCGTGGCCACCCCTTCGGGGATCACGGCGTCAGGCAATAGATAGAAAACTAGTGGGGCTAAACATTAGGGAGAAGGGGGAACAGAAAAACGGTCTGCCTCCCCTTAACTGAGTAAAACATAATCTTATCACAACCCTTTCTAATTATATCCTGACAAAACCGATTTTAAAGTGTGAGCCCAAAGAATGAAATTAATAAGTAAATAAAATAAATAGTGACACTACTACTACTACTACTACTACTACTACTACTACTACTACTACTACTACTACTACTACTACTACTACTACTACTACTACTACTACTACTACTACTACTACTACTACTACTACTACTACTACTACTACTACTACTACTACTACTACTACTACTACTACTACTACTACTACTACTACTACTACTACTACTACTACTACTACTACTACTACTACTACTACTACTACTACTACTACTACTACTACTACTACTACTACTACTACTACTACTACTACTACTACTACTACTATACTACTACTACTACTACTACTACTACTACTACTACTACTACTACTACTACTACTACTACTACTACTACTACTACTACTACTACTACTACTACTACTACTATACTACTACTACTACTACTACTACTACTACTACTACTACTACTACTACTACTACTACTACTACTAATACTACTACTACTACTACTACTACTACTACTACTACTACTACTACTACTACTACTACTACTACTACTACTACTACTACTACTACTACTACTACTACTACTACTACTACTACTACTACTACTACTACTACTACTACTACTACTACTACTACTACTACTACTACTACTACTACTACTACTACTACTACTACTATACTACTACTACTATACTACTACTACTACTACTACTACTACTACTACTACTACTACTACTACTACTACTACTACTACTACTAATACTACTACTACTACTACTACTACTACTACTACTACTACTACTACTACTACTACTACTACTACTACTACTACTACTACTACTACTACTACTACTACTACTACTACTACTACTACTACTACTACTACTACTACTACTACTACTACTACTACTACTACTACTACTACTACTACTACTACTAATACTACTACTACTACTAATAATAATAATAATAATAATAATAATAATAATAATAATAATAATAATAATAATAATAATAATAACAGCGTCTAGAGTGTGGACGAACAAAAACAAAACGATTAGGCAAACTAACTCCTTGTAAAAACTGACGACCAGCAGCCGAAGACTCTTGTACTGCAGAGGTTTTCAGTTAATGGTGGTGTGGTGGTAATTACTCGGGGCCAGCCGGTTAGCAGGGGGTGGGGGCGGTTGGGGGCGAGATTAGTAGGAGAAGAGAGGGGTTGCGTGTAGGGGGATGGGGAGGAGGTTTGTGGTGGGGAGTAAGGGGGCCACGGTGATAGGAGTGGGAAATGGGAGGGGTACGGGTGGAGGGAGATAATGGACCAAGATTCACGCTGGTGAGATTTGTGGGAAATGGGAGGGGTATGATGGTGGTGGGAAGAAGTTCAAGTTAATAGGGAAAGGTGTTTGTATCGATCGGGTGGGGGGGGGGGGGGGGAATTGCATCTCTAAGGGAAGGTGGGAAAATGTGTTACTGTAGGAGAAAGTGTGCTCGGGTGCTGAGAGAGGAGGTTGATTGTTATGCACGCATCACATCTCCCAGGACGGCCCCACCAACCAAGGCATTACAGACAAGGGCCTCGTCTAGCTGGCTTGTGCATTGTCTGACTTTCGTGCTTTGTGTAAGCTATACGTACTTGCAATGGCTCACGTTGTTGATCTTGTGTATACGTTCTTGGTCTGTCTTAAGGGGAGATATCCACTAGAGGGATTTTTTTCTTGACTCCTTTCTCCCTCATGTTTAGCCCCATTGCTTTTGAGATTTTAAGACCTTTGCCCAAGTAGTTTGGATATTTTAAGACATTTTGCCCCATTTCTGTCAATTTTAAGACCTTTCGTGCCGTTACGGTGTCTATTTTTTCCTGGCGAGCGATAGCGAGCCTGTAATTTAAGAGCAACCGGCCTCCGGCCGGGACATTTTTCGGTAGAAAAATGTACAAATTTATCTTGAAAGGGGGTCTAGGGGGTGTAATTTTAAGCTTGATGAAAAAGTAGGGAACAAACTAAATACCTCCCCTTAAGCCGGTATCACACAAGAGATTTTATAGTCCACATTCGATGATCAACATTTTGAATACTTCTTATTGAATATGAACTAAAGTGTTTGACGTAATCTGGTCATAGGATCTTTACCTATTTACCATGCAATGCATTAGTATATTTCTATCATCAGATATATAGCGAACAACTTAGGTTGCATAGTATAATGTCATTAACTTGGGTGTATACTTATATTGACGTGAACTCCATGAAACTACCGGATTCGACGGTTTTTTAAGTATCACGCATGGAAGATGACTGGGGTACATTGCATACAGTTTTTGATACACTGAATATAGACATCCGCATTGGCAATCACCTCTGTGTTATTAAGAGTGATTTACAAAGTCAAAGCCACAAACAGTGTCGATTTTTTCTAAGTAAATGTTTGCTAGTACCGTACAGGTTTCTCAGGTATCTCAGCCTGAGGAAGCCTTCCAGCGCGTCAAGGGGGCTGCACAGAAACATTAACCCGCTTCAATGAGGTGATGTTTTTCCTCTTCTTACTCTGGTTAACATTGGACGATTTTATTCAGCTATTTTTTATCAAAGTTGTATCGCCACACTCTCCCTGTCCCATATCACAATCTCGCTCTCTCTCTCTCTCTTTCTCTCAAACGTCACCTATTGAGCTGTGTGTGTGTGTGTGTTTGTTACTGGCATTAGATGTTTGGTGCAGAAGGCGCCGTGGCCACTGTTCCCAAGCCATAGCACGTATTTCTGGTGAGGCGAATGTCAAGTAAATTTGAGAATATTAACTCGCATTTTGCCAAGCAAATTGAAGGATTATTTGTGCATTCCATAACTGGCTTCCATTTATGCGTCGTTTACGACATACCACATACACCCAAGTATTCCGCAAGTATAGCAAGTCGAGGGTTCAATTCCCGGTTCTGTATTTAGTGTGATAAAACAAATTGATGGAACGTATATCTGATTCTTACACCAGGTTGCATTGATCTAACCGTGGTCTACAGTGGAAATACTTTGATTGTGGAAAAAAATCAATAAAGGCTATTAAGAATACATCGACCTAAGTGATTATTTCTAGAGCTATCTACCTACCTATCTATTTATCCATTAATTTAATCATCTATCCATCAATCTAATTATATACTTATGTATTGGTCAAAGCATTTCAGAGAGCAAGAGAGAGAGAGAGAGAGTGTGTGTGTGTGTGAGAGTGAGCGAGCGAGAGAGATTAACTGAATTAGACAACCTACATTTAACACTTGGCTTAGACTAATACTATCAGCCAGGGACTACGAAGGTGCTGGAGCCAATATCATCAAGTTGTGCCCAGATAGACATGTTGCCGAGTAAGATCATCCTTTTAATGATCATTTTTGGGAGTATTCTGTGAAGATATAATAGATGATCCAACAACCGACTTTACTCCTAAACTCAATTAATGAAATCAACAAATACATGTGGCAGTCCAGGGATTCGAACCTAGGATGCTCACACCAATATTCAGTGCATTTATCCATTGCGCTACGAAGACAATTTTGCATTAGTTTTGACAAGACCTTCTTGTATTTAGGATGTCTTTGTAGTAAGATTTAATTTCCTTAGTTTAGAACATCAATATAAATATTTAACATTAAAATGTTTAATTTCAATAATATATAATTCCATAATAAGATCTATAAATAACACAAATATTAAATGTTACTATACATTGATCACTCCATATCTTACTACCATATCTTATAACATTTTGTTATTACTTTTACTTTTTATGATTGTACTTTATCCTCTTTATTTGTTTAATTTTTTCCAGACAAACAAAATAGGACTGAGCATTACTAACCCAGAAGTAATGCATTGATGTACAGCCAATATATTACCGACTGGTCTTCATGTCTCATTAACTCACGTCCACTCAATGACTCTTTGTAATCTCTCTCTCTCTCTCTTCGCCGCAGTGTTGCATCTCTCTCGCTATTCTACCGCTATTACAATAATCAGTGTTCCTCAGAGCTCTCTGGTTGTATACCACCTCCTCTACGTAGAGTACGAGGCACCCGTTTTGCAACACAATCCCAGCCCTACTCTGTGCATCTCTCCAATCCAAGAGTGAAACGATATTCCCAAGCTTCCTTCTATTCAACGGCTGAGCTCTGAAACTCTCTCCCTGAATCCATCTCCCCCTCATCCTATGACTTAATTTGCTTCAAGCTCCGTATGTCTAGGCGTTTTGGCTCGAACATTCATCCACATAGACAACAAAATTTGGAGTTATGATACAAAAACATCTACTGGTATTTTAGAACGTAATAATTATATTTACTTCATCCATAAATTGCATGTGTAAATTGCATAATACAGTTAATATGAATGACATTACACGAGGTATCTGATTTGTTACCAAGTTAAACTGAACAAATTACAGTTTGTAATGTTCAATATCTGTGATTGTGGAGGGAGTTGCACCAAGGGGTGGACCGAGGAAGACCTGGGATCGGACTATACGCGCCGATCTCAAATCCAAGAACTTGACAAGTGAAGCAGCCCTTAACAGGGTTGCCTGGAACGCCGCCATTAGGACAAGAGACTGAAACTGCACGTATGTGTGGAGCACTCAGTCTTAACATTTTATGTATGTATGTACAGTATGTATGTATGTGAGTATGTATCCAAACATATTTTGACCAAACATGTATTGGATGGATCTATTTCCAATATTATACATCTTAGGCATGTTTTTCCCATTTCAATAGAGCGTCTTCCTACCGAGGAGTCAGGCGTTCACGCCGTGCTCGGGCGTGAAGGCTATTCCACTCACCCTGGTTGATTTTATCTCCCTTGAACGGCTACAGCACTATTTATTCTCGAAGGAAAGACATTGCGTTTAATAACAAACCTGATATTCGTATTAGTATTACTATTATTCAGAAATCAAATAATTACTAACATAACAGATGTGACACAATAAGTGGAAGATTATGTATAATAATGTTTTATACATATCCATATCTACATACAGTATCTATGGTGTACATTTATCTAAAATATCCGTCAAGACAGGGACAGAAACATTAACATACATTAAGAGTGCTGAATATAAATGGAAAACAATGTAATAAACACTATGAAAGGCATGCATGAAAAGAGAACAAAGAAATACATTAAATTGTAGTTTAAATGAAACGCGAAATAACGGTAGCAATATATTGCAACGATCGTGTTCATTTGATTTAATGAAAAAGTAGAATACAAATCAACACTTTTGGTTTTACGTTATGCGCTGTGTTAGCCAAGTAATAATTCAACTATTTCGACCACTTTTCGTATTATATATTACCGCAGAAAATATGAACAGTTCAATTTGTGCACCGTACTTGCAACACAAATTGACACTGATGTACAGACATGAATCCCATATCAAAGGCATTTGATAGAGTCTGGCATCAATCCTTATTGTCTTAGATGTCACACTACGGCCTTGCATCATTAGTTCCACTAATTTCGTCTTATCTTCATAACAGAAAAATACGTGTAATGGTAGATGGCCTTTATTCTCAATTTCACTCAATAAATGCTGGTGTTCCCCAGGGATCAGTTTTGGCCCCAACTCTGTTCCTCATTCATATCAATGATCTCATATCTACCACTCATAATCCAATACATTCCTACGCAGATGACTCAACACTCCACAGTTCCTTCACATTTACCAATTCTTTCACCCAACCCGATCTTATAAATTCAAAAATAAACACTGCAATTTCTCTGAACCAGGACCTTTCTAGAATTAATGAATGGGGACAAAAAAATCTAGTTTCCTTTAATGCACAGAAAACCAAGTACATTCAATTTTCTAACCAACAGAATCTCACTGACTCCCATATATTTTTTAATGATGTAAAATATTCCCACTTCCCCTAGTATTGACATTCTCGGTGTAACATTAACTACTAATTTGAGCTGGACACATTATGTTAGAAGCATTGCTAAGAATGCCTCTAAAAAATGGGACTCCTGTACAGAGTTCGAGAATTCTTCACTGACGAGCAGTTGGCCGTAATATATAAAAGTCATGTGCGTTCTCAGATGGATTACTGTTCACCTCTGTGGGGTGGAAGTGGAGTGGTTTGCATTGAGGCAGTTGGACAAAATTCAAAATAAAGCTATTAGATTAATCAATAACCCTGCAATCACACAGGACCTTCCTACATTATCCATACGAAGAAACGTTGCATCCCTTGCATTATTCTACAGATATTTTCACAGCAATTGTTCCGAGGAACTTGCTTCAATTGTGCCGCCTCTCCACATCTTTCCCCGTAGAACTAGGGCAGCTGAGAGCGCCCATGAATTTACACTTTCTCCTCCACAATGCAGAACTTCTGCTTATCAAAATTCGTTTATCCCTAGAACTACTACTCTTTGGAATTCACTTCCCTCGAATTGCTTTCCACAAACTTACAATCTACAAATGTTTAAATCCAGTTGTTACAAACATTTTATGAATGGAGGATGCCTTTAGGCACATGGACCTTTTTGTTTTATCTGTGTTTTTCCTTCCTCCGTTCATTGTCTCTTAAAAAAAAAAAAAAAATGAATTCAAGCGTACATGATTTACAAGCTAAAACCGACAGTGACTAGCGATGCATTAAAATGCATTAGACGACTGAATTTCGAAAATTCAATGATATATCAAGATAAATCAACGGTTGTAGCTTCCTTCCCATTTCGCTTCACCGTCAGTGATAAAACAACATACCTTCATTGTAATCTGCTACATATACAGTATACTGTACAAGTACTGTATATATTTGATATTAACAGCCATTTAAGAGGGGTCACCGTTTTTTTTTATCTTCCTCTCCTTTTCTCTCTTTCCCTGGCTTGTATCCATTTGGCCCCATTCAGCCAACTGTTTTAAGACGTTTATCCCCATCCAGGTGTCAATTATTTCCTGGCGAGCGATAGCGAGTCAGCATTGTATGGAGAAATCCGGCTTCGCCGGAGATATTTTTCTATTGAAAAATGTACAAATTTAGCTTGCTGTCAAAACAAAAATATATATATGCTGACTCGGTACCGCTCGCCAGCAAAATATTGACACCTGGATGGGGGTAAACGTCTTAAAACAGTAGGCTGAATGGGGCCGAATGGATACAAGCCAAAGAGAGAGGGAGAGAAAGAGAAGAAAGGCGAGGTGGGCTCCCTTAAAAAAGGTGGGTCATATTCTTATATTGAATGCTAAATTGTACACGCATGTCAGAAATAGGTTGAATGACCAGTAGGTGAAGGTGACGATTTGGCCATTGTTTTCCTTCCGACATAGGTGTAAATAACCTTCCCAACGAAAAGAAAATCGTAACCATCAGTCTTGTTTTGTCGATCTCTGTATCCCGTGCTACTCTCAGAAGGCTCGGCTATCGTAGTAAAAAATAGTCGAAATCGAAAAATCTAATGTATCCACAATTGAACTAAGTAACACAAATAAGAGGAAGAAAATATAATACAACAACAGTAATAATTACCTAAAAATAACATTCTCTCGACCCAACTCATCCTCGAGACAGAATGCCACCACAATATCGCCTTCCGTCCACAAACAGCCAGGCCTTGATTGTCTCCCCCAAGTTCTGATATTTATAGTGAGGTGGGTGTTTAGAGATAGCTCTATCAATAGGCCCACCTCGTTTTGTTTCTCTCTCTCTCCCTCTTTCTCTGGGTTGTATCCATGCGGCCCCATTCAGCCTACTGTTTTAAGACATTTATCCCCATCCAGGTGTCGATTTATGCCTGGCGAGCGATAGCGAGCCATCATATTTTGCATAATGAGTTAGACAGCTGGCTAAATTTGTACATTTTTCGATAGAAAAATCTCTCCGACGAAGCCGGATTTCTCCATAAAATGCCGGCTCGCTTTCACTCTCTAGGAAAAAATCGACATGGATGTCTTAAAACAGTAGGCTGTATGGGGCCAAATGGATACAATCCAAAGAAAGAGAGAAATAGAAAAGGAGAGAAAAAAAGCAGGTGAGCCCCCTTATGAGGCCGGTCCTAGTGGGATGGGTCCTGGAGTCCTCACAACTGTCACACATTCATCTCCGGGGCCCAACTAAAGCTGTCAGGGGAGGAAACGGGTCCAGGGAGGCCGAATAGTATAAGCTCGGGAATATAGACGCTAGACTCTGAATTATAGACACACCAAGACCAGGAATATAAACGCTAGAATCTGAATTATAGACTCTAAAATCAGAAGTATAAAATTCACTAGAACCAGGAAAATCGGATGGACCAGCAGGGGAAAGAAGCAAGGCCAGTAATATAGAAACACCAAAGCCAAGGGACGATGAATTACATAGGCCTAGCAATGTAGAAAATAAAAGAAATGCCTCATACAGAACGTGTCATAAATACAGTACATAATCCTGTATATAAAAAAGGAATGCCTTTATAGGGAACGGAACATAAATACACTAAAGGAAAGAAACCCCGCATTGTGTCGAATAAAACAATGGATATAGCAAGACTGAAATCAAGAAATACTGAATAGAGTTAGGAATATCCACAAACTAGTACCAGGTATATACACACACTAGTACCAGGTATAGACACACACTAGGACCAGGTATATACACACACTAGGACCAGGTATAGACACACACTAGGACCAGGTATATACACACACTAGGACCAGGTATATACACACACTAGGACCAGGTATATACACACACTAGGACCAGGTATATACACACACTAGTACCAGGTATATACACACACTAGTACCAGGTATATACACACACTAGTACCAGGTATATACACACTAGTACCAGGTATATACACACACTAGTACCAGGTATATACACACACTAGTACCAGGTATATACACACACTAGTACCAGATATATACACACACTAGTACCAGGTATATACACACACTAGTACCAGGTATATACACACACTAGTACCAGGTATATACACACACTAGTACCAGGTATATACACACACTAGTACCAGGTATATACACACACTAGGACCAGGTATATACACACACTAGGACCAGGTATATACACACACTAGGACCAGGTATATACACACACTAGGACCAGGTATATACACACACTAGTACCAGGTATATACACACACTAGTACCAGGTATATACACACACTAGTACCAGGTATATACACACACTAGTACCAGGTATATACACACACTAGTACCAGGTATATACACACACTAGGACCAGGTATATACACACACTAGGACCAGGTATATACACACACTAGTACCAGGTATATACACACACTAGTACCAGGTATATACACACACTAGTACCAGGTATATACACACACTAGTACCAGGTATATACACACACTAGTACCAGGTATATACACACACTAGGACCAGGTATATACACACACTAGGACCAGGTATATACACACACTAGTACCAGGTATATACACACACTAGTACCAGGTATATATATACACACTAGTACCAGGTATATACACACACTAGTACCAGGTATATACACACACTAGTACCAGGTATATACACACACTAGGACCAGGTATATACACACACTAGTACCAGGTATATACACACACTAGTACCAGGTATATACACACACTAGTACCAGGTATATACACACACTAGTACCAGGTATATACACACACTAGTACCAGGTATATACACACACTAGGACCAGGTATATACACACACTAGTACCAGGTATATACACACACTAGTACCAGGTATATACACACACTAGGACCAGGTATATACACACACTAGTACCAGGTATATACACACACTAGGACCAGGTATAAACACACACTAGTACCAGGTATATACACACATTAGAACCAGGTATATACACACACTAGAACCAGGTATATACACACACTAGTACCAGGTATATACACACACTAGGACCAGGTATAAACACACACTAGTACCAGGTATATATACACATTAGAACCAGGTATATACACACACTAGAACCAGGTATATACACAGACTAGGATCGGGTATATTATGCACACACTAGTACCAGGTATATACACACACTAGGACCTACTATTGATGAATTTCAACCAAACATGGACTGTTTAAGGATTTCGACTTAGAATGTAAGAGGCTGAATGAGGACAGAGAGAGAGAGAGGTTCTGGAGTGGTGGGAGGGTGGGTATACCGTCAAAGATCAATGGTAGTGATAGTGCACTTGTGGATGTATGTGTGGTGAGGAGACTGTGGATAGCTAACACCTTCTTCAGACACAGAATGATACACAGGTAGAAATGGAAAGTGGAGTGGAGGAGGGAGAGCGAGACAATGGAACGAATGGCACTGATTAATTATATATGTGTGGATAAACAACTGAAAAATTATGTGCTGGATGCTAGGGTGTATAGGGGTATGGGGGGGGGGGGGAGGGAGGGGGGGTTGTTTGTCTGACCATTATGTAGTAGTAGCTAAAATTAGGATACAAAAGAAGTTGGTGAGGCGAGCTGGAGGGAGGAGAGTGGAAGGTGGAGTGGTGAGGACGGTGAAGAGGTTACAGGAGGAGTAGATCAGGGAAGAGTTCAAGAGAGTAGTAGAGAGACGACTACGTAGGTTTGCCCTGGAGGAAGGGGAAGAGTTGAGCAAAGTGTTTAAAAAAGAGATATGTGCAGCATGTGAGGAGGAATGTGGAGTAATGAGAAGAGGTAGGGGAGAGAAGGGTACAGCATGGTGTACTGAAGAGGTAAAAATATTTGTTGAATGCATGCATATAGAGAGTGGTTGGGTAATAGAGGGAACTAAGATCTGGAGAGACAGAAAAGAGAGAGGTACTTGGAGAAAAAGAGAGTGGTGAAGAGAGTAGTGAAGGAAAGTAAGAGAAGAGCAGATGAGGAATGTGGAAGGAATCTAAGTGTAAAATGGAGGGAGTGTAAGAAACTGTTCCGGAAAGAGGTCAAGAAAGTTAGGGAGGCTAGCAAGGGGAATAGTATAGGTGTGAAAGATAAGAATGGGCGAGTGTGAGCCGAGAAGCAAGCGAGGGTCGAGAGATGGCGAGAGTACTTCAACGAATTGAATTGTTAAACGTAATGAATGAAACCCCAGTAAACATAGTTGGATGGGGTATGGGAGGAAGAAGAAGAGAAGTAGAGGAGGAGTAGGTGGGGATCAGGAGGTCAGAAGTGTGTGAAGCCATGAAAAGAGTGAAGATGGGGAAAGCCACAGGATTAATGGAGTGTGTGGGGAAATGCTGAGGTATGGTGGTGAGATAGTGATCGAATGGGCATGGAAAATGTGCAAATTAGCATGGAAGAAGGGAAGTGTGCCTGATGACTGGAAAACAGGCATAATTAGTAACCCTGTATAAGGGGTACAGGGGAAAGAGGAGTGTGTGGTAACCCGGTGGATATGTTTGATAAGCATAGGAGGGAAGGTGTACAGTAGGGTAGTGATCCAGAGAGTGAGAGTGAGAATGGAAATATGGATAGGTGTCAAGCAGCGTGGGTTTAGGAAGGGAAGAGGATGTGTAGATCAGATTTTTGTCCTGAAATGTGTTGGGGAGAAATATCTGGAGATGCGACAAAAGCCGTATGCTGCCTTTATGAACTTGGAGAAGGCCTATGACTGAGTTGATGGAGAAGGTATGTGGAAAGTACTGAGGTAGATGGCAAGTTGCTGGAAGCAGTGAAGAGCATGTATGAGAGTGCAAAGGCGTCGGTGCGTGTGGAGAATGAACAGAACGAGTTCTTTGATCTGAATGTGGGGTTAAAGAAAAGGTGTGTGATCTCCCCATGGTTTTTCAATATTTATATGGATGAAGTCATGAAAGAAATACAAGGAAGAACAGTGGATGTTGGTGTACCGCTGATAAGGGAAGGAAACGAGTGGAATTTGCCGACGATACAGTTCTGATGAACGATAGTGAAAGTGAGTTGCAGGGTCTGGTAAATATTTTTGGAACAGTGAGTGAAACACGGAATCTGAAAGTAAATGCGGGGAAGAACAAGGTTATGATCTTTGAAAGGGATGCAGCCACAGAGTGTGAGGTGAGGTTGAACGGTCAGGCTATGGAAAATGTCATCTCAATTAAGTATTTGGGCAGTGTGTTGACTAAATATGGCAGTATGGATGAAGAAGTGCAGGATAGGGTGCAACAGGGGAAGAGGGTTGTAGGAACGCTAAAAGAAGTAACAAGATATAGGGTGGTCAGCATGGAAGTAGAGAAGTCCTTGCATGACAGTGTGGTAATCCCGACATTGACTTACGGGAGTGAAGCATGGACGTTGGTGAAGAGACTCAAACCAAGATTGTGAGAGGTAGAAATTAGTTACTTGAGAAGTGCGTGCGGAGTTACATGGAGGGATAGACAGACAAATGAGGAAGTATGAGAGAGGTTGGTGTGGATGTAGATTTGCTGGAAAGTGTGAAAAGGAACACCTTGAGATGGTTCGGCCATGTTGAACGTATGGGAAGCGACAGAATGACTAAGAGAGGGTAAGAGAAGGAGGTGGAAGGACAGTGAGGGAGAGGTAGACTGAGTTAGAGGTGGAAGGGTGGAGTTAAGAAGTTTATGAGTGACAGCGATGCTGGTTGGGAGGAGGGACGTCGACTGACTGGGGACTGGTGAATGGGGGCATTTCGTTCGTTCTTGGGTCACGTCGTCCGGCAATAGATAGATAGATAGAAATATTTAAGGTGCTGTAAATTATATTGTATAATTACGATATCCCATAATTCAAAATAGAATGAATTGCGGATTGAGTTGGTGGTAATGTAGCGGTGGTGAACCCTGCAGGTGACTCCATAACCACCATGTCAGCAGTAATGTATGCAGGACAACAGGACACTACCCTTGTTAAGAACTAGGGTTATTAAGCATGCAGCCCGGAACACTTGGCCACCGACACCGACACCGACACACACACACACACACACACACACCTCACACCCGAACACCACTAATTAAGGCCAAATTTCCACTTGAGATACTTTTTTCTGGACCCTTTCTCCTTCATGTTTAGCCACATTGCTTTTTAAATTTTAAGACGGTCGACCCATTAGTTTGGCTCCATTTCTGTCAAATTTCAGACCTTTCGTGCAATTTAAGTTTCGATTTTTTCCTGGCGAGCGAGAGCGAGCCTGTAATTTTAAGGAAAACGGCCTTCGGCTGGGACATTTTTGCTACCGAAAAAATTAAAAATTTATCTTGAAAGGGGATGTAATTTTAAGCTTGATGGAGGTCTAGGTAACCAACTAAAAACCTCCTCTTAAATAGTTATGGTTCAGGTTCAGAAGGTTCCTGACTGGTGATCCTGACCTCAACTAGAAACTAACCATGATATAAATTAACCAACCTTAATCTAACCGACTTTTCATACTAAAATGCTGGGTGAGAAACAAAGTTTAGATTAATATCCAGTATTCTATAAATGGATATTAATCGTAGTCATGTGCTTGATGGTGTAATGATTAGAGTGTTTAAGATCTGTACGTGGTAACCCGGGTTCGAATCCCGGGACGATCACATGCTTCCATTAATCTCATTAGGAAGTGTTTGGTAATGGGAGTGGAATTAATAAAATAAGAAATTTTGTGTCGTGTCTGTGTTTGTTCGCTGTTTTGTCTTGTGTTTTGTGTTTTCCTGTTTTTGCTCTGTCTTGAGTCGGACCCCCCCCCCCCCAAAAAAAAAATAAAATAAAAAAACAAAGAGGAAAAGTGGGGATTGGGCCTGAGCATATAGATAGATAGATAGCTAGAAGAATATCTGGGCCTGGCGGGACTCGAACCTGGATCAGTAGGCATACCAGCTTCCCGTGCTGGCACTGTACTATGGTCAAACGTACAATAAGGAAACAACCTTTATATATATATACCGGTATAATTATATATATATATATGTGTGTGTGTGTGTGTGTGTGTGTGTGCTAGTCTGATGAAGGGTTATGCCTTTATACACATGGTGACATTATTGGACTATTACCCCCAATGACTATTTTACGTTTCCCCGGACGTCAATTCGGCGTGGTTCTGTGGTTCAGGGTTCGGGCACAGGGCAACACACATACTAATGAAGACCGACTTCTGCTAAAGGTTGAGTTCTCTTCAATCGAATTTTGCCAAAGGCCGAGTTCTTCCGGTACCGAGATGGCATAGTTAACTCAGCCCACAGTTAATACAGTCCCACCTTATAACACACTATCTTACTATTTACACTATTTATATTATATAGAAATATTAATATCTACTGAACAACTTTTAGTAGGTATGAGAAGACTACCCGTTACCACCATATGGTGTCCCACAAAGAGAGCACATCACATTTGGCAATACACTATCTCCGTTAAGGGGGGGGTCACCGTTTCTTTTTTGTATCTTTCTCTCCTGTTCTCTCTTTCCCTGGCTTGTATCCATTTGGCCCCATTCAGCCAACTGTTTTAAGACGTTCATCCCCATCCAGGTGTCGATTTCTGCCTGGCGAGCGATAGCGAGCCAGCATTGTATGGAGAAATCAGGCTTCGCCGGAGATTTTTTTCTATCGAAAAATGTACAAATTTAGCTTGATGTGATAACAAAAATATATATGGTGATGGGCTGGTCTATCAGAGTGAGAGCTGAGCGATCTCTGCCATACCCATAGCTTACTCTGACTGTTCCTTCAACTTATATATTTTCTAGATCTCAAATGACGGCGTCTCTTCCGTGGATTGATCTCCCAATCTACCAAGATTGGAAGCCAAAGCGTCACATTTTTCCCTTGCCCCTCAGCTTTCTCTTCATAATTGCTGAGGGGCACAGGGCCCTGGGTGGGGCTTTGGTTTCCCGGGCGTTTCCGCACCCTCCTCAGCTCCCCGCCATGGAGTGGCTTCGGTCACCCAGGCTTTATTGTGGTCGGCAGGGAGGGTTCTGTGGGGGCGCTCGGTTATGGCCTTGGAATTGCTCGGGGCCTTGGGGCTGTTCGGCCAGGCAGCTTGGGGAACAACAACAACAACAACAACAACAACAACAACAAAAATATATATATGCTGGCTCACTACCGCTCGCCAGGAAAATATTGACACCTGGATGGGGGTAAACGTCTTAAAACAGTAGGCTGAATGGGGCCGAATGGATACAAGCCAAAGAGAGAGGGAGAGAAAGAGAAAAAAGTGAAGTGGGCTCCCTTAATACTCCATGTCACGCACCTAGGCTCGCATTATTGTCGATTGTATTGTTTTCTTTATACCGATGTGCTGCAGTTTTTTTTGTTTGGCATTAATGAAACATTAAATGGAAGTAGAGCACGAATTTACTCTTTATGATATAATCTCGCCCAGGTATATGGATAACACAATCCTAATCCAGTACAATAGACATTCAGCCTCACATACCCTTACTTAACTATGCAAACCTAGCCTAACATAATGCAAATTAATCTAAACTAACCAGACACACACACACACACACGCACTACAAATGTTATCTAACCAAACTTATCCTAGCCTACTATATCTATCCTACCATAAGTTCCATAACGAAACCTAACCTTGGGAGAGAGGTATCCTGACCAGGATTCGAACCCACTCACTCGAGGTATATTTGGGAGTGTCGGGCATCGTAACCGCTCGGGCCTTGAGCGGATTAAAGGAAAGCAACCTTAGTTCTTATTTGAAGAACGAGGTTATAGTATCGTGGAGGACTATGGTGATAAAGGGCGCCTGTGTGATACCGTATTTAGGGGAGATAAGCGTTATTATTGGCTAATTTATGGATTGTTTAATTGTGTTTTTAGTTTCCTCCCTATACCTCAATCAAGCTAAAAACACCCCCCCCCTCCCCCCGTGACCCTACTTCAAGATAAATCCCAGCCAATGGCCGGTTCCTATTAATATTACAGGTTCGCTATCGCTCGCCAGGAAAAAGATCGACACTTAAATAACAGGAAAACTCTTAATATTGACAAAGAAATGTGGCAATAGGTCTTAAACTCGCCAAAATAATGGGCCGAACGTCTTAAAATCTGAAAACTATTGGGGCTAAACGCGAGGAAGGAGGGGGGACCAGAAAAACTGCCTATCTCCCCTTAAACCGAGTATTGGCATTTGACATTTCCCGACCAACACACTTGAGGGACTTTTTGCCGGACACCTTTCTCTCTCATGCTTAGCCCCATTTGCTTTTATATTTTGAGGCGTTCGACCCATTACTTTGGCGATTTTAAGATCTTTCGCCCCATTTCTGTACATTTTACTGCATCAACCACATATCACATAATTACAGATAATGTTGTCTATATTACTTTACATTAGTGCTCAAGTTGTTATCATTAGCTTTTATTGCCGAAGCTTTATGATTTAAGAGCATCATCAGCAGGAACATTATTAGTCCACTGAAACATTGACTCATCCTCGTACATACTGTAAATTATAATGTTTTTAACCCTTTGAGTACCAGCGACGAGTGTTATATTTAAATCTAGCTATATATATATACGATAATATGCAGCTTAGGAAGGTGTGGTAGTTAAAAGGGTTGGTTGATATAGTTACAAGTTTTATTCTTGCTAAAGGTCCTTCGTAAGCTCCATCAAATCGTATAATAGTTTCCAGAATATCGTGAGCAGGACGTCACCGGTACCGTACGGGTTAATGGTCATAACGACAAAAATCATCTACATTTTTTTTTTTTTTTTTTTTTATTATTATCTCTCTTATCTCTCTCTCTCTCTCTCTCTCTCTCTCTCTCTCTCTCTCTCTCTCTCTCAATGTGAACCCATGTCCTTCCATATACGTACTCTATCAAACTTTCCTTGTGGGCATTTCCTAACCTTAAAGGGGAGATATCCACTTGAGGGATTTTTTTCTTGACCCCTTTCTCCCTCATGTTTAGCCTTATTGCTTTTGAGATTTTAAGACGTTCGCCCCCTTTAGTTTGGCGATTTTAAAAACCTTCGCCCCATTTGTCAATTTTAAGACCATTCGTGCCATTTAGGTGTCGATTTTTTCCTGGCGAGCGTAAGCGAGCCTGTAATTTAAGGGGAATGGGCCTTCGGCCGGGACATTTTTTTACCGAAAAATGTACAAATTTATCTTGAAAGGGGGTCTAGGGGGGAGTAATTTTAAGCTTGATGGAAGTCTAGGGAATCGACTAAAAACCTCCCCTTAAGGGTACACTTCATCCTATTTCTCCGGTACGACATTTTAGCTGGAGGATGCGGAGGGTGGAGAGAGATCCTTCTACTTCGCTGTCCTATTCTTCTACTATAAACTGCCCCTGTCTAGTAGTATCAAGGCCGGACCACCTACTGTAGTAGGGACGGCTAAGTCTGTGTCACTCACTCACTCACTCAATTTTTCAATTTGTACAATCTCCGACCCGTGGTAATAATGTGCTTGACCTTGTACTCGCAACAAAAGAAGAATTAATAGAGAATTTGAATGTTGGTGATGAATTCAGTAACAGCGACCATCGTACGATAACTTTCACGTTAAAGTTTACTAGTAACAAATCAAATAGCAGCATTGAGAAAGTCCCTAATTTCAAGAAAGCAAATTTTCATAAATTTAATCAAAGCTTAAAGAAACTGACTGGAGCTTTCTGACTAACAATAACGACATAAATACATCTACAACCACTACATTTCACAACCACTTACCTTAAGGCAGTGCAAGACTGCATACCATCGAAAATACGGCGTCCAGGCCATAATGATAAGCCTAAATGGTGGAATAAAGATATTAAAATGTAAAACTTGCAAACTAAACAAACCAAAATTGGGACAAGGACAATATAAAGTCAAATTAAATGATCAAAATCGCTCAAAAAAAAAAAAATGTGGAAACAACGCTTACTAAAATGAAAATTATTAAATAAAAGAACACAATCCACCACATAGGGTGTACATTACTACATGAGCAAGTTAATCTGTTTCCCAAGCAAACTAATCGCACATATAACAACGCACTATCGTCACGTTAAAGGAAGTAGTCAAGTTTGGGACTGTCTGCTTGCTAAAAAAATTGCTAATGATAGATTAAAATCCTCACAAAATGACGAAGAACGGGTGAAATTTGTAGAGCTACGACGCAAAGCCAAAAAGTTAATTAAGCAAAGTAAAAAGACCCTGGAGTTACATGTTGCGAATCAAAGTAAAACAAACCCGAAAGAATTCTATAGTTATATCAGAAAGAAAAAAGTAGTTACTTCAACTGTTGGACCGTTAGTCGATGAAAATGGAGAATACACCAAAGACTAAGTACAAATGAGTAATGCCCTCAATACCTTCTTTGCATCAGTTTTTACAACCGAAGACCTCAGTGATATCCCTACACCATCGCCGATTCAGATTGATAATTCAGATGTTCTAAGCAATATCACCGTTACAGAGAGAGAAGTATTGAATTGTTTATATAAACTCAAGGTAAATAAAACGCCTGGACCAGATACAATCTCGCCTAGAGTTCTAAAGGAAGCTAAGGATGAGCTCTCCAAACCACTGACATTGCTATTCAATGAATCCTTGCAGTCTGGGACTATGCCTGATCAGTGGAAGCTAGCCAACGTAACACAGATATTAAAAAAAGGCAGCAAATCCCTACCCAGTAACTATCGTCCAATTAGCTTAACCTCAATTGTATGTAAAATGCTAGAAACGGTCATAAGAGACAGACTCGTAAATCACTTAGAGGCAAATAACTTACTTAAAGATACTCAACACGGCATTCGTAAAAAACGTTCCTGTTTAACAAACCTCTTAGACTTCTTCCACGATATCCTCAACCTCTACGATGAGAGTAAAGCTGTAGATATTATATACCTTGATTTTCGAAAGGCCTTTGACAAAGTTCCCCACAAACGTTTACTGCTAAAACTAAAAGCGCATGGAATACAAGACGGTGTATTGAAATGGATAGAAAATTGGCTCAGCGACAGAAAGCAAAGAGTAGTCATAAACGGTAAAGCATCTAAATGGACCAATGTAAGTAGCGGGGTACCCCAGGGATCGGTACTAGGACCAATTCTCTTTCTAATTTACATCAACGACATAGATGAGGGTCTCACCTGTGCAATCTCAAAATTTGCTGACGATACAAAAATTGCAAATAGCGTACTCTCAAAAGAACAAGTTGACGATATGCAACACAATCTAGATAAATTGTCATGTTGGGCCCAAATTTGGCAAATGAGTTTCAATGCGGATAAATGTAAAGTACCGTACTACATATCGGATACCTAAATGAGAAAGCAAACTATTCGATGAATGGCACTCAGCTTAAGAATGTAAACAGAGAAACCGATCTGGGAGTACCAATATCGAGTAACCTAAAACCGAGTCAACAATGTTCAGAAGTTGTTAAGAAGGCAAACAAAATAATTGGCTTTATAGGCAGGTCATTTGAGCATAAATCCAAAGAAGTTATCCTAACCCTTTACAATTCCTTAGTCCGCCCTCTTCTGGAATACTGCGTTCAATCCTGGTGCCCTTATTACCGAAAAGATATAAACAAGCTAGAATGAGTTCAACGTAGAGTTACCAAAATGATACCTAGCCTAAAGAACAAACCATACGAAGAACGTCTTAGAGAATTAAATCTATTTCCTTTAACCCAGCGCAGATTAAGAGGTGACTTAATTCAAGTGTTCAAAATCATCAAAGGCATCGACAATATGAACTGTAGTAAGTACTTCACTATCGACCAATCTAATTACACGCGGGGAAACGGTTGCAAAA
The DNA here is from genome assembly GCA_032716605.1 of Paralithodes platypus. NCBI lineage: Eukaryota > Metazoa > Arthropoda > Malacostraca > Decapoda > Lithodidae > Paralithodes > Paralithodes platypus. Next base: position 24,978,227 of record CM064544.1, on the reverse strand, counting down.
TTATTGGTAAATCTTTTAACTCACACAAATCTAAGAATTTCTTCTTCAATCGAGTTGTCAACTTGTGGAATGGGCTTCCCCGAGACGTTATAGACTGCAGCACCGTTGATTCATTTAAACTCCGCTTAGACAAATATCTCGCACCAAACCCGTGACTGACTGTTTGTAAATGAATAACTTTATATTATCCCCCCCTCAGTTACTAACCCTTCTGTCCCCTATTAACTTCCTAATCCTGCCACGGACATTAGTTCCAGGGCAGTAGTTCCCTTTCCAATGTTCCCTTACCCACTCTAAACCACTGTTTGGACACTTGATCCTAGGTGTTTTGGAGGACAAGCAGCCTAGAAGGGTCACTAGACCTGTTGTTGCTTGATTTCCTTTGCTCTCTCTCTCTCTCCCTCTCTCTCTCTCTCTCTGGACGAGGGGCTCACTTTATTATCACTAAACGTAAATGGCGGGCCAGTGTCCCGAGCGATTACGGAATCTAGCGGAAAGCCCTCAGCTCGTTCACCCTATACATACACACGCACATACACACACCCACAGACACTGATTCAGACAAACACACAAACCCATACGCTAATATAGATGCATGATACACACACACTCACATCCACACCGACACTGATACAGACATACGCACAAACCCATACGCTAATATAGATGCATAATACACACACACACACACATACACATAAATCACACACGCAAGCACTCTCTCACACGTAATCCCATATCAATACACACAGTCTCTCTCGCTCAGAGAGAGAGAGAGAGAGAGAGAGAGAGAGAGAGAGAGAGAGAGAGAGAGAGAGAGAGAGAGAGAGAGAGAGAGAGAGAGAAGATACGTAGCCAGAAAGAGAGAGAGAGAGAGAGAGAGAGAGAGAGAGAGAGAGAGAGAGAGAGAGAGAGAGAGAGAGAGAGAGAGAGAGAGAGAGACCACCTCTCCTTTACAAGGGGAGGCAAAAATACAAAGCACCGTGTTCAAATTTAGGCATGGCGTTTCTTTATTTCCTAATAGTAATAGTAATATTTATACATTATACGAAATGAGTAAAATTGGTATCAAGTATGCAAGTGTTCTATTGATATATTTTTTATAATAAAATACATTCCTTTCCTTGAACTTGTGTAAATAATAAACATGGTTCAGATGTTTTTTGTCAATAGATATTATAATTAGTAGAATGGGAAATATTGATTAGTAATCGTCAATAACGAGCCTGTGTTTAGAGCAATTACCGGAATATTGGGGCTTATTCTTATCCCTTTGAGTACCAGCGACGTGTGATATATTGTATTCTAGATATATTTAGACGATATTTAGACGATATTTAGACGATATTTAGACGATATTTAGACGATATTTTGCAGCTTAGGAAGAATTTGTGGTACTTAAAAAGGTTGGTTGGGATAGTTTGAAGCCTTATTATTGCTAGAGGTCCTTCCTAGGCTGAATACAATCGTCTAGTAGTTGCCAAAATATGAAAATAGGGACGACCCTGGCACTGTATGGGCTAAAGGTCTTTCAGCCTTCTTCCCACCCAGATCCTTCTATAGAGAGGTACAGTTGGCTACAGGAATTTGTACCCACTCAGTAATTTATCTTTTCCTGTACCGGCGACGTGTTCTTTATTTCATTTCAGCTATCTTTAGACATGTTTATGAAGCTTAGGAAGGACATGTGGTAGCTAAGGATTCATTGAGGTAGTCTGTAACCTTTAAATTGGTAGACGTAATTCCTAAGCTGAATAAAATCGCCTAATATTTGCTAGAGTATAACGAAAAGGACTTCCCTGGTACTGAATGGGTTAACGTACGGAAGGAAACAAAGTATGACTGACTTACAAGAATAAATGGCTATAAAACCGTTAATTGGTCATGAACTACTGTATAATAAAAGACACTTCTAATTCAATCATACTAATTGTCCGTCTATACATAAGATCACTAGTGTATGCAAATTCAATCATACTAATTTTCCGTCTATACATAAAATCACAAGTGTATACAAATTCAGGTGGCCAACTATCCAACTAGCACCCTCATTTTTTGTTTGTGTCTATGTGTATGAAGGAGACAAAAGGCAGGTTGCCTGTAACCAGTGTCTCCCCCAGAGTCAAAATTGACAGAAAGCCAAATTCAAGGGACGTTGTTGTCAAAATGACTGGACACACGAAGTTTAAAGCATTTTATGTTATAGGATGAAAGAAAGATTGATTGTGGGAGAGTTCCAGAGTTCACTAGTTGAGTAGAAGAAAGACTAAGAAAATTTGCCAATTCTTGGATTGGAGAGTTGGACAGAATCTGAGTGGGACTGTGTTGAAAGGTGGGTGCCTCGCACTCGCCACAAGGGAGGCGTGATGCACTGAGAGAGCTCTGAAGAACACTGATTGTTGTAATAGCGATAGAAGAGTGAAAGAGATGCAACATTGCAGCGTGTAGAAATAGATTGTTGGGAACTAGTAAGAGGAAGTGAGTTAATGAGGAGAAATACTTTTGACTCTACTCTTTCGAGAAGTGCGGTATGGGTGGAACCTCCCCACACATGTGAACAATACTCAATACATGGGAAGCTGTGCGGGGGTGAAGAACCTACAGAGATGGTTGAGCACACCTAACATCTAGGAAGCTATTTTAGCAGGAGTAGTGATATGATCTTTCCAAGAAAGGTTGGATGAAAAGGATACACCAAGGATTTTGAGACAAGATGAAGGGTTGATTTGTGTATTGTGAAGAGTAATTGAAAGTCTTGTGGAGAATTGCGATGGTTACTTGAATGGAGAAATTGGGTCTTGGAGGGATTGAAATAACAAGATTATCTCTGCCCCAATCAGAGATACTAATTTTTTTAGAAGATAGTCATTCTATGGCCTCGTCATGCGACTCTTGAAGTGATTGCATACTGGGATGTTGTGAAAAAGTAATTGAATAGTGTAAGGTAGAGTCATCAGCATATGAGTGGATGGGATTAGAGGTACAGTTAAGGAGATAATTTATGAATATTAGAATGAGAACTGGAGACAGGAAAGAACCCTAAGGAACACCGGAGTTGATAGGTTGAGGATGTGAGTGATGGCTGTTCACAACTGCAGCTATGGAACGGTCAGAAAAGAAATTAGAGGCACAGATAGAGGGATAGAAACCGAAGGAGGGTAGTTTGAAAATTAGAGATTTGTGCTCTATCGAAAATGTTCAATATGTCTAACACAATAGAACAAGTCTCACCGAAGTTCCGAGAGGAGGATAACCACAAGTTAGTAAGATAAGCAAGGAGATCACCAGGAGAGCGACCCTTAAGGACAATCATAAAATAGATTATGGGTAGATATAGCCTACACTTAAGAAATAGATTATGGGGAGATATAGCCTACACTTAAGAAATAGATTATGGGGAGATATAGCCTACACTTAAGAAATAGATTATGGGTAGATATAGCCTACACTTAAGAAATAGATTATGGGTAGATATAGCCTACACTTAAGAAATAGATTATGGGTAGATATAGCCTACACTTAAGAAATAGATTATGGGGAGATATAGCCTACACTTAAGAAATAGATTATGGGGAGATATAGCCTACACTTAAGAAATAGATTATGGGTAGATATAGCCTACACTTAAGAAATAGATTATGGGTAGATATAGCCTACACTTAAGAAATTTTGAATTAAGGATAGTTTCAAAATCTTTCGAGAATGCAAGAAATGAGAGCAATTGGACGATAGTTGGATGATTGAGAGTAGTCACTCTTCTTTGGGACAGGTTGAATGAGAGCAAACTTACAGCAAAAAGGGAAAGGTAGAGACAAAAGAGTTTGCCTAGGCAGGGAGTCAGCAAGGAAGAACAGTTTTTTAGTACAACAGGAGGAACACCATCCGGTCCGTTCATCTTCTTAGTATTACAGAGGGCAGAAAGTACATCCTTAGGAGAGATTATGATCTTAGGCATATGTAAGAGGGAGGGGGGTGGAGTCTAGGGAGGAATAGCACCGGAATCATCCAAGGTGGAGTTTTTAGCGAAAGTTTGAGCAAAGAGCTTAGCTTTGTCAGAAGTGGTGCCGTCACAGTGGAAAAGAGGAGGAAAAGACGAGGAAGTATAATTGTTGGAGAGACTAGAGTTTGAAAATTCAGAACATTTGTGAAAGAAAGCGTTTTTGGCTAGTCGAAGACCGGATTTGGCTTGATTCTGGGCAGAAACTTATAAAGCATGAGATTCTTGAGTGTGAAGGCGACGGTACCGATTGAATGCTTCCTCCTTATTGCCGACAGCTTTAGAACAAGCGTGAGTAAACCAAGATATTTTTGCATTATACTGAGAGAATGAAAATGGAATGTATGCCTCCATGCCCTATAGCATTACCTCGGTAATGCGTTCAGCACTCTCCGAGGGTCCCCGGTCATGGAAGCAAATTTCATTCCATGGGAAATCAAAGAAGTACTGTCGAAGAGCCCCCCAGTTGGCACCGCCAAAGTGCTACAAGCGCCGCCGGTTGGGGGGATCAGTGGGCCGTACTGAAGAGATAGGACAGGTAACAGATTGTGATCTGAGGGGACCAACGGAGAGAGAAGATTTACAGTGTATACGGAAGGATTAGAGGTTAGAAATAGGTCAAGAATATTGGGCCGATCTCCAAGGCGGTCCGGAATACGGGTGGGGTGCTGAACTAACTACTATAGGTCATTTAGCATAAGAAGGATGTAGACTTGTTCACCAGGATGGTCAGTGAAATGAGAGGGGAGTTATTGGTGGTGGTGAACATTAAAATTCTCCAAAGATCGAGATTTCAGAGAAGGGAGAGTTGGATAGAATGTGTTCAAAGAAGTTTGGATAGTCAGTAGAATTTGGAGAGAGATAAACAGCACAGATATATTTAGTGGGAAAGTGACAAGATAGCTTAAGCCAGAGTCAATATTGGGAACACGAGAGCAATAAAGATTGTTGTGTACGTACACACAACATACACCTTTAGCTTTGAATTGAGAATAGATATAGTAGGAGGATACAGAGAAGGGTTTGCTGTCAGTAGTGCCAGACAACTGGGTTTCGGTGAGAAAGAGAAGATCAGGGTTGGCAGAGGAGAGGTGGTGTTCAACAGAGTGGAAGTTAGCAGTGGCGGATCCAGGATTTTTGTTAAGTGTGTGTGTGGGGGGGGGGGGGGGGGTTTCATAGCCATTATATATTCCTGACACAAATGGTGGGGGTTGTGTGGGTTTTGAGTCGAGCGTACCGTTACAACTGGGGGTCCGAGGGGGTGCTGTAAGCCACCCCTGGAAAATTATGAAGATCTAACCATTTTAGGGGCAATTTTAAAGCCTGTGAATTAAGAGATATATTAGATATATAATACACCAGGAATTCTTTCGAAAGTTTAACCATTTCAAGACCAATTGTGATACCAATAAGGAGATACATAAGACAATACGATATGCATTATAGTGACAATGGTGATAAATAGAGCAAGACAACGACTGTTGCTTCAATAGAATCTCTTTAAAAGCTTATTAAGGAAAAATGAGAAGGTGCATCTGAAAGACTGATATTCATTGAGGGTATAAAAATCGAAGCTGAAAAAGTTATACTAGGTTATACTGTATTTATGTTATACATGGCCTAGAAATACAAAACACAACTTACCTACCTAACCACCTAATCTATACTAAGTAACCTACTCTATCATAAACTTATTAAATACAAAGTATGCCTACTGTAAAAGACAAAAATCCAGATGGCAGCATTATCATTGAGGGGTTGCCATTATCTGGAACCAGTAAATAGTGAACTTCAACTTCGCTAGTTATTACAAAATTGTGTAGAATATAAGGTAAAAAAAAATATATATATATATATTTTCTGTTTACTCTTACCTGATGATGAATTGAAATCTTCTTATCAAAGTTTATCAGTTATTTTGAAGATATTTGGTTAAATATGGTGTGATTTTAAACTAGCAAATAATGATTCATAGAAACTAGGTCAATTATTCCAGTAAATATCAATAACTTAGTTTTATTGAGGGGGCTAGTTTACTAACATTTTCCTTATGTTTTGTTTTTCTATTGTATTTATTTCAATATTTGAAACATTGTGGACATTTTATAACACAGCCCCCACTAATAGGGAAGGCTATGAAGATCAGGAAGATTGAGGGCAATTGTTGAAAAATTAAGGGTAATTGTTATAGTCATGGTCCCTGGACCCCCACCCCCACCTCCCACCCCCCTCGGATCCGCCCCTGGGTTAGAGGTAAGGCAACGAATATTGCAGAAATCGGTAGAAAGAGCAGAAGGTAGTGGTCCAGAACTTTTTGATGGGTCGTAGCCAGGGGTCAAACTGATGGGGGCATTTCTGATTCCCCCCCCCCCCCCACACCCCACCCCCCCCCCCCCCCCCCCTGGGAACTCCGAGACGGGATTTACACTTTTTGAAAAGCAAGTATAGTTTAGAAGGGGTTTGTTACGTAGTGTCTTGGAAGAGAGAAAGTGTTTGGGAGGGTAAACTGAGTTTCACCTCTGTTTACATGAGGCATGGAAAGAATCAGCTAGGGAGGCCAGGTGGTGAAACAAGAGTAACAGTTTTCCATAACACCCACCTATAGCACTCACCGGGAGTACCGCCCTGTACGACTGGTGCCTACAGACTCCTCTTAATGTTTTTAATTACAGTCGCTCATAAAAAATCGTGGACATAACCTTTCTATTTCTGAAAGTATGTCTCTGGAAACGAATTTATGAATGCAATTTTCTACACATCAACTAAAAAACTATATATGCTATTAATTGAAAAGCAAGTTCCATAAAAAAGTATATCCAGATAGTTATAATTGCATAAACACAATATAAGAGGTTCAAGCATTTAATAAGCGACTGTACATTGCTTGTTTGGCTACTCGTGTCTAGGATTGTGACATATACTTCAGAAACGTGGCGGATGATATCAACAGAATGGAACGCAACAAGATGAGAATGATGAGATGCATAGCCTATGTGGTGCCAAGCTGCATGATAGGATATCTGGTGAAGAGCTGAGGAGAAGGTTAAGTATCAAAGCGATCAGTAATGAGATACGTACTAGCAGGCTTGGATGCGTTGGATAAGTGGAGAGGATGGATGAACCAAGTTGGGTGAAAAGATGAAAGTCCAAGAACGTGGAGGAAGCTGCACCAAGGGGCAGACCAAGACAAACGTGGGATCAAACTTTGCGGTCTTATCTTGAATCGAAGAACTTGACAAATGAGGTAGCTCTGAACAGGGCTGCCTGGAACGCCACCATTAGGACATGGGATCGGTCTATAAATATATGTATGTTGACAAAAAGGATGGTTCCCAACGTACTCAAGGCCTTGTTTATCCCCTTGTATACAGTCACTGGAAAGTAGTTTCACCTTAACAAATTAAATTTAGTTTCATCATATTAACATATAACAAATTTGTTCTACTGAACCAAATAACAATGCTTAAGTTTGCATTGTAAATTAGTTTCATGCATGCCAAGGAATATTTATTTTAAATTACTAGAAAACTAACGCATTTTTTAGTCCAGGAAGTAAGGCCCAACTTTTGAGCGTGATTGTAGAACCCGAGCACGTTTTCTGTTTCCTGAAGCTAACGTCAGTCAAGTAATTATAAAGTTATTTTATATTTCATATTATACTGTATTTTGGCTACCGAATGACGAATGTACTATGTTTTGGAAGTACATGGCTAGGTCGGGGAGTAAGGCGAGATAGTACTGTTACTTATTATTGTCCACGGTTCTTCCTAATCTGTAAAAAAAACGTCAATCATAGCCAATTTTTTTTTTAGAAAGACACCATCATTCTGAAGAGGGTAAAGTTTGTATCGAAGTTTGGTAACCGCTATTATTCTAACGTCAGTAAACTGCTGTATGGGCTAGCCTATGGCATTAATTATTCCGTCATACTGGGGGTACAGCTTATCGAATTATAATGCATTTCGTAGTTCTGACTCCGAGGAAATTCGCTGTAAATGTGTTTGTATGACAAGGGCTTATGAAATAATCTCCACAGCTCATTGTCCAACAATACCTCCATTTTGTAGATGAAATTAAACAGAATAAACTAGACATTACTGTTTATGAGATGTTGTCATTAATATGCAGATGTTAACAATTACCTTTTACTGTATGTAGTTAAATAAATTTGGTAATCGAAACTAATGATTGATGCAAGAAATTAACTAAACTAATGTAATCTACTGTCGTTGTTACCAGTATATCAAGCATTATTTCATAAGTGAGCTTTTTAAGGAGGATAAAAATACCTAGTCATGCACATTAAGGGGAGATCTCCACTTGAGGGATTTTTTTCTTGACCCCTTTCTCCCTCATGTTTGGCCCCATTGCTTTTGATATTATAAAACGTTTGCCCCATTAGCTTAGCGATTTTAAGAACTTTCCCCCCATATTAAGACCTTTCGTGCAATTCAGGTGTCGGTTTTATCCTGGCGAGCGATAGCGAGCCTGTAATTTAAGAGGAACCGGCCTTCGGCCAGGACATTTTTCTACCGAAAAATGTACAAATTTATCTTGAAAGGGACTCAAGGGGGTGTAATTTTAAGCTTGATGGAGGTCTAGGGAACTAACTAAATACCTCCCCTTAATTCTATAGCGACGTATACCTTTGAAAGAGCATGACTATGTGCGAGATAATAGTGTTATATTATATCTCAAGTGTTTCAAACATGGCTATAATGGTAAACAAATAAAATAGTTTACCCTTATTGGTATGCAAAACTATACCGATATATCAAGTGTTATATGCTCGAGTACACAACAATGGAAAACAGTTGATAGATTTAATTGTCATGATGTTCGTCACCCGGTTCATCCCTGAATCAAAGTCTCTAGCATAATCACATTTATAGTTGGTTGTACAGTCGGCCTAATAAGTCATGTTTCGGCACCAATTATGTTTTGATCAATAATTGGTATCAGCAATATTTACACATGCTTTCTTCTTGTTGAGTGTGATATACAAACAGGTTCCTACACTTATCTCCACCTTATTCAACATCTGACATACATTAATACAGCACTGAGGGAGCCAAACGTAATGACAGCTGAGACATGACTTATTAGTGCCACTGTACAGCTCCATTAAGTCCGTGGGCTCTCAGTTGTTATCCGAATCAGATTATACAGTGTTTCAAAAGAACGTCGTGATTCCAGTGTACAATCAGTAATAAAGTATGACAGTTAAATAATATATTGTGTAAAGTGTTGACCTTACGATCTTGATATCATAAATGTCTTATTCAAAGTATTATTTGAAATATGATATGATACTGAATGTGATATAGCACAGCCAAACATGAACAAGGAAATATAAACATTCGGTTCGCACATCATACATTAAATGACGAGAAAATCTCTTACATGAGTATATTTGCCTACGGGGGGTCACCTGCTGTTTTTATCTTTCTCTCCTTTTCTCTCTTTCTCTGGCTTGTATCCATTCGGCCCCATTCAGCCAACTGTTTTAAGCCGTTTATCCCCATCCATGTGTCGATATCTTCCTAGAAAGCGATAGCGAGCCACCATTGTATGGAGAAATCCTGCTTCGCCGGAGAAATTTGTCTGTAGAAAAATTTACAAATTTAGCTTGCTCTCAAAACAAAAATATATACTGTATATGCTGGCTCGCTACCGCTCGCCAGAAAAATATTAACACCGGGATGGGGGTAAAAGTCTTAAAACAGTAGGCTGAGTGGGGCCGAATGGATACAAGCCAAAGAGAGAGGGAGAGAAAGAGAAAAAAAAGAGAGGTGGACTCTCTTAAATCTATATGTGTGGGCACATTATCAAGAGTACCACCCTGTATGCCTCCAATTATCAAGAGTACCACCCTGTATGCCTCCTATGCCTCCAATTATCAAGAGTACCACCCTGTATGCCTCCAATTATCAAGAGTACCACCCTGTATGCCTCCTATGCCTCCAATTATCAAGAGTACCACCCTGTATGCCTCCTATGCCTCCAATTATCAAGAGTACCACCCTGTATCCTCCTATGCCTCCAATTATCAAGAGAGAGAGAGAGAGAGAGAGAGAGAGAGAGAGAGAAAGAGAGAGAGAGAGAGAGAGAGAGAGACTCCTATGCCTCCAATTATCAAGAGAGAGAGAGAGAGAGAGAGAGAGAAGAGATGAGAGAGGAGAGAGAGAGAGAGAGAGAGAGAGAGAGAGAGGAGAGGAGGAGGAGAGCTAGTGAGAGAGAGAGAGAGAGAGAGAGAGAGAGAGAGAGAGAGAGAGAGAGAGAGAGAGAGAGAGAGAGAGAGAGAGAGAGAGAGAGAGAGAGAGAGAGAGGTAACCTAGCATGGCACTAGATACGATCTCTCAATTTGCGACCACCCCTCCTCCATATACTTCTCTCTGGCTCACCTTCCTTAAGGGAAGGTTTTTAGTTTATTCCCTAGACCTCCATCAAGCTTACAATTACACCCCCTAGACCCCCTTTCAAGATCAATTTGTAAATTTTTCGGTAGAAAAATGTCCCGGCCGAAGGCCGGTTCCTATTATATTACAGGCTCGCTATCGCTCGCCAGGAAAAAATAGACACCTAAGTGGCACGAAAGGTCTTAGAATTGACAGAAATGGGGCAAAAGTTCATAAAATCGCCAAACTAATGGGCCGAACGTCTTAAAATCTCAAAAGATATGAGGCCAAACATACAAAGGAGTACAAAGGAAATCAATCAACAACAGGTCTAATGACCCTTCTAGGCTGCTTGTCCTCCAACACACTGAGGATCAAGTGTCCAAACAGTGGTTTAGAGTGGGTAAGGGAACATTGGAAAGGGAACTACTGCCCTGGAACTAATGTCCGTGACAGGACTAGGAAGTTAGGAAGTTAACATGAGAGAGAAAGGGGTCCAGAAAAAAATCCCTCAAGAGGAAATCTCCCCTTAACCCTTACAGTACCGGTGACGTCTCTTTTATTTGATTTCAGCTACATTTCCAGGGTTTTATGAAGCTTAGGAGAGATACATGGTAGCTAAAAGGCTTAATTGAGATGGTCTATAGCCTTTTAAACGATAGAGGTCCTTCCTAAGCTGAATACAATCGTCTATAATAGTGGCCAGAATATGATGAAAAGGACGTCGCTTTTATCATGTGTTTAGTTTCCTCCCTACACCTCCATAAAGCTTAAAAGAAAGCACACCCCAAGATAAATTTGTACAGTATTTGATTGAAAGATGTTCCGGCCGAAGGCCGGTTCCTCTCAAATTACAAACTCACTATCGTTCGCCAGGAAAACATCAGCACCTCAATGACACGAACAATCTTAATATTGACAAAGAAATGGGACGAAAGGTCTTAAGATCGCCAAGCTAATGAACCGAACGTCATACAATCTGAAAACTAATGGGGCTAAACATGAGGAAGAAGGGGGACCAGAAAAACGACCCCTCTCCCTTTAAGCCAGTCGTTCGTATCACCCCTTGTATAATATATATATGTATATATATATATACTTCACTATTAAATCCTATTTAAAGCAATTTTACTTCTATCTGCAACTCACATATTCCTACGTATTATTATATTTTTGTCCACCGACCAAATTCACTTCTAAACTCAATTAATGAAATCAAAAATACATGTGGTACTCCAAGGACTCGAACCTAGGATACTCACACCGAAATTCCGCGCACTTATGCATTACGCTATCAAGACAGTTATATATATATTATAATAGTGTTCCATACTAGATATATATATATAGTCCTATTCTCCACAGACTCCCAACGGCCCCCTAACTCTCACTACTAAGACCCATTCTAAACACTAACTGCCCTATCCTACATCTCCCTGCCCTAGACCGTTCTCGTTTATCACCCTCCATCACCCTGCATTGATCCAGCCTCTACCCCACCTTCACCACCACCACTAACCCACTCTTTGTAATAATAATAATAATCGTCTGGTTACTTATATAGCGCCCGTATCGCCTCCTTCGAGGATTATCAAGCGCTTGGCTTTCTTTAGTCTACCAGAGACCATTACCCATCCCCCTTGCTCATAGGGAGATGGTAACCGCCGGCTATATCCCAGAAAAACTTTTCAATCTGAGCGGGGATTGAACGCGAGACCTTCAAGATGGGAATCAGGCACGCTATCAACTGAGCCAGCCGGACGGCTGGTTCCATTCGGCCCCATTAAGGCTACTATTTAAAGACGTTTACCCCATCCAACGGTCAATATTTTTCTGGCGAGCGGTAGCGAGCCAGCATATATATATTTTTGCTTTGACAGCAAGTTAAATTTGTAAATTTTTCGATAGAAAAATTTCTCCGGCCAAGCCGGATTTCTCCATATAATTCTGGCTCGCTATCGCTCACCAGGAAGAAATCGATACCTGGATGTTGATAAACGTCTTAAAACAGTTGGCTGAATGGGGCCGAATGGATACAAGCCAGAGAAAGAGAGAAAAGGAGAGAAAGATAAAAAAAAACACACAAAAAACCCCAGACCATTCTCGTTTATCACAATTATCACCCTGCATTGATCCAGCCTCCCCACCACCACCACCACTACTACTACCCACACTTTGTAATACACTTCTCAGCACGTACGGCCCTCCTTAACCCCTTCAGCACCATGACGTATTCTCATCATATTCTGGTTACCAATAGACGATTTGCTTTAGCTTGTAATCGACCTATACGACTCCGATGGGTAAATACAATCTCAATAAACCCTCTTAGTAACATAGGTTCTTCTCAACTTTCTCTTCATAATTGCTGAGGGGCACAGGGCCCTGGGTGGGGCTTTGGTTTCCCGGGCGTTTCCTCGCCCTCCTCAGCTCCCCGCCATGGAGTGGCTTCGGTCATCCAGGCTTTATTGTGGTCGGCAGTGAGGGTTCTGTGGGGGCGCACGGTTATGGCCTTGGCCTGCTCGGGGCCTTGGGGCTGTTCGGCCAGGCAGCTTGGGGAACAACAACAACAACAACAACAACAACAACAACAACAACAACAACCCACAGATCACCTACATCAAGAAACCAAAATCCTCAAAGTCAAAAACCATCTGGACATGAGAGGCACTCAATTCCTGGCAGCAGCCTCCACGAACCAAGACCACCCACTAAACTACCTGGCAACACACCCACAGACACCAAGAAATATCAAAACAACACCCAGCACACGGTATCACACACAATTATTGTCCTCTCTCCCTCCCTGCCCACCCCGAACCAACTTCCAGAAGCACATCCATACTCATATCTCTCACCGATCCATCCACTCACTCACAGACAACACGCAGCTGCATGCACGACCTCCCGAAATCCATCCTTCCGAATCCTCCCTTCCTCGCGAGGACAGAGTCCACCTGGCCAGGCTGAGATGCGGACACCATCCAGCTCTCCTGAGCTATCAGAAGAGACTGGATGACTCCGTTGTCGACGCCTGCCCGGGATGTAACACAGCACCCCATACCATTAAACACATCATAGAAGACTGCATTTTACACAACCACTTACGCCAACAACACAATCTACACTCAATGAGAGCTCTGTGGGAAAGCACGATCGTGGCCATGGCCTTTCTCAGGGACTCGGGGCTGTTCGGCCAGGCAGCTTAGGGAACAACAACAACAACATAGGTCCTTCTTAAGCTGCATAAAGGCGTCATGGTGCTGAAAGGGGTTAAACACTTCCTCATCTACTGTAATAATGGTACATGCCAGACCTTACTAAGGGGGAGGTACTCGCTTTTTTTGGACCCCCTTCTCCCTCCTGTGTAGACCCATTAGTTTTGCGATTTTGAGACATTTCGCCCCATTACTTGGTCAATATTAAATCCTTTCGTGCCGTTTAGGTGTCGATGTTTTCCTGACGAGCGATAGCGAGCCTGTTATTTTTTAAGGAACCGGTCGTCGGCCGGGATATTTTTTTACCGAAAAATGTAAAAAATATATCTTGAATAGGGGGTGTTTTTTTAAGCTTGATGGATGTCTAGCGAGGACACTCAAAATTAAATAAATACATTAACAAGTAGCCCCCCAAAAACAAGCAATGAGGTTTTGAAAATAGGATTTAAGCCATTAGTTATTAATACTTTACATATTATCACTAAAGTAAAGGCCGAGTACAAAAGGAGATGATATGATTATAATTGTTGACAAGTGGGTGTTTTTTTTAAAGTTTGATGGAGGTTTAGAGAGAAAACTAAACCCCTTCCTTAAACCATTGAGTCGAACCAGTAAATTATGCTGCACAAGACCGTCTGAGCTCCCTTAATTGCTGGTATTAGAACATTGTCATCACTGATAGGTCAAAAATGTTGATGACGATAAATGGGAGGAAGATGGAAAGAGCCGATGATGTGATAATCAATAATAATGTTGAAAGAATGAGAGGAAGATGGAAAGAGCCGATGATGTGATAATCAATAATAATGTTGAAAGAATGAGAGGACAAAAGTGTAAACAAAAAAAGTAATGAATTAAACGTTTCGTACTAAATAGGTATGGTTGAAAGACATTGTCTTGCTAAGCTTCTTTGGAATAGTTTAACATCTGCAGTCAATATAATATAATAGGCTACCATATCTATCTATCCATATATATATATATATATATATATATATATATATATATTATAGGGTTCGTCTTTCACATAATTATCGTTATCCAACATAAGCTCCCTAGTTTCTCAAGGGAAACCTAAACCCAATTAGTTCTCAACATCGCAACACATGTTCTATTGAATTACAAAGTTATGTAGATCAACACAAATACACAGACACATACACTATACTGTACATACACGAACACCTACGTACACACATGTCCGCCAACACCGCGCTCTCTCAGTTAAGGGGGTCACCGGCTTTTTTGTATCTTTCTCTCCTTTTCTCTCTTTCCCTGGCTTGTATCCGTCTGGCCCCATTCAGCCAACTGTTTTAAGACGTTTATCCCCATTCAGGTATCGATTTCTTCCTGGCGAGCGATAGCAAGCCAGCATTTGTATGGAGAAAGCCGGCTTCGACGGAGACATGTTTCTATCAAAAAATGTACAAACTTAACTTGCTGTCAAAAACAAATATATATATATATATATATATATGCTGGCTCGATACCGCTCGCCAGGAAAATATTGACAACTGGATGGGGGTAAACGTCTTAAAACAGTAGGCTGAATGGGGCCGAATGGATACAAGCCAAAGAGAGAGGGAGAGAAAGCGAACACAAGCGAGGTGGGCCCCCTAAATATAATGCAACTATACACACTCCACTATTGTATACAGTATTTAACCCTTTGAGTACCAGCAACGTGTGTTATATTTTATTCTAGCTATATTTAGACGACATTATGCAGCTTGGAAAGGATTTGTGGTAGTTAAAAGGGTTGGTTGAGACAGTTTGAAGCCTTATTTTTGCTAGTTTTTTTTTTGTAAGCTGAATAACATCGTGTAATAGTTGCCAGAATATGATGAAAAGGACGTCCCTGGTACTGAATGGGTTATGTACTGTACAAACTATTTAAAAGACTATAAAGTACTTTCAATTTGGCATTGCAAAGTTTAGCATCAGCTCTCAACTAAATTTAACATGTATGACTAGCAAGCTTCCTAATTTAATAGATACATTATTATAGATTACCGTTAAGTTTGCATGCTGTGGATAATTCTAAATAAACAGATTATTATATTATAATATGATACACGCATACACTCACGTACAAAGTTACACACACACACAGTCATACACTCACACACACACGCCCCTACACCCAAATGAGGCTTTGTTTTAGGATCGTTTTCTATGAATGGGTACGGTAACACTTACAGATTGTGTTTATCTTTGTTTTCGGACTTCGTGTATTGGAGAACTTAGCCAATGTTGTAGTTGTAAAATATGAAAACATTAAATAGTGATACTCAAAGGTCAAATTATATATTTCGGTGACATTTCAGTGTTTGTTTAATTGTCTATTGCTCTAGCCAATCAAATGTATTCTAGTTGCGAACAAAATGGATTATTATGTTACCCTCACCAACCGACTTTATTATGATGTTACCCTCACCAACCGACTTTATTATGATGTTACCTCCACCAACCGACTTTATTATGATGTTACCTCCACCAACCGACTTTATTATTATGTTACCCTCACCAACCGACTTTATTATTATGTTAACCTCACCAACCGACTTTATTATTATGTTACCCTCACCAACCGACTTTATTATTATGTTACCTCCACCAACCGACTTTACTCCTAAACTCAATTAATGAAATCAACAAATACATGTGGCAGTCCAGGAATTCGAACCTAGGATGCTCACACCGAAATTAAGTGCATTGATCCATTGCGCTACGGACGGTATTCGCCAACTCAGGCCTCAATATAATATAGTACATGCAATATATGTAATGGAAATGTTGCATTCATTAAATATCAAAAGTTACTAGTAAATAGTTGTATTCACCTCCTTTGTTCCCTCTACCTATCCTATATAGACTACATATATAACCACGATTATCTAACCCTTTGAGTACCAGCGACGTGAGTTACATTTTATTCTAGTTACATTTAGACGATGTTATGCAGCTTAGGAAGGATTTGTGGTGGTTGAAAAGGTTGGTTGAGATAGATTGAAGCCCTATTATTGCTAGAGGTCCATCCTAAACTGAATGAAGTCGTCTAATAGTTGCCAGAATATGATACAAAATACGTCCCTGGTATTGAACGGGCTAACAATAACCCTTTACATCCAACGACAAATTATGATGGGCTGGTCTATCAGAGTGAGAACTGAGCGAGCTCTGCCATACCCATAGCTTACTCTGACTGTTCCTTTTACTTATATATTTTCTAGATCTCGTGTGACGGCGTCTCTTCCGTGGATTGACCTCTCAATCTACCAAGATTGGAAGCCAAAGCGTCACATTTTTCCTTTGCCCCTCAACTTTCTCTTCATAATTGCCGAGGGGCACAGGGCCCTGGGTGGGGCTTTGGTTTCCCGGGCGTTTCCGCACCCTTCTCAGCTCCCCGCCATGGTGTGGCTTCGGTCACCCAGGCTTTATTGTGGTAGGCAGGGAGGGTTCTGTGGGGGCGCTCGGTTATGGCCTTGGCCTTGCTCGGGGTCTTGGGGCTGTTCGGCCAGGCAGTCTGGGGAACAACAATAACAACGACAAATTATGATGGTGTTAGTTTCCTACACATTTGACAGCATAATACAAAAATACCCAGTTTGCCATTTTATTAAATGTGTGTAATTTCAATTTAAATATAAAATTTCCATTGTTTCTGGCCATATCAAGACGATTATATTAATTTTCTCTGGATACTGCAAAATAACGATGAAATGTATATTATGAAATTAATATAAAAATAAATCTATTCACTTCATGTATAGTCAGATCAATTTAATTGGGCAGCTAATGCAAGTCTTCTCTTAGTTGTTCCTTAACCACCTTAATTAATTATTCTGTACATAATTCAAATGTTCCATTATTCAGATATTCCACACATCACTGCCAACCAACCATGTTCATACATAGTCATTCAGAGTGGGGGAGGATTAACTGCCAAGTTAATTTGACCCGGATATAGGCTAGCTAGTCAGCATTGCTCGGCCGATCGTCTGTAACCTTACCATCAATCTCAAACTACTAAGGGGGATAAAAAACACGGATCGCGACTATACCTGCACACCGACGTCTTAACCTTTAAAGCGTGAAGCTATGGTATATGCAACGTCCCGCCAGGCGAAGGTATTTTGGTTCATTCCTGACGAAAATCGTCATATTTTCCATACATATCATAATTATTTATCCATATGCGCCTATTTTACTTTTAATATGAACATTATGAACATTGAAAAGCAATAAAACAAGCGGTAACAGCAGTTGGCTGGTGAAAATCATATATTTTAGCCCCACAGTTGTAATCTGACCAAGACCGGCGAGAGAGACACACCCCCCCTCTCTTGTGTCTCGCATGGTACTGAGAGTCTGAGAGACAAGGGAAAGTCTGAGACTGGCTTAAGAGGGTTGAAGATACACTCCCTCATCTTCTCCCCTCTCGCCTAGCCGTCCTCGCACGAAAATACTCGATAAATATCGGAAATCAGATGGAAAATACCGGATAATTGAGGAAGGGGAAAAAGGGAGGGCAGGGGAGGGGGAGACAGTGGAGGAGGGGAATTATCTCATTAATCACATATTACTTCGTTTTGAGTGCCAGTGAGGTGTTTTGAAAGGCATTTTTTATGCATAAACTCTTAAAAGTCCCAGTGCCGCCTTCGCCCGGTAAAACCTCTTAAGAGTCCTGGCGTCTTTCCCGGGTTAACCCATTCAGTACCAGGGACGTCCTTTGTATCATATTCTGGTAACTATTAGACTTTATTCAGCTTTGGAAGGACCTTTAGCAATAATAAGGCTTCAAACTATCTCGACCAACCTTTTCAACTACGGTACCAGAGATCCTTCTTAAGCTGCATAATATCGTCTAAATATAGCTATAATATAATATATCACACGTCGCTGGTACTCAAAGGGCTAAAGAAAATTAGGAAAAGCAGTACTCAATCTGCTGGTGGTTGTTATCAAATCATTATTAAATATGTTTTTAAACTAAATTGATTAAACTTGGGTGTTAACTCACAAACACATGTATAAGTCTATCTTATTTACATATAATCACGGTTCCAGGAAATAACCCGAGTCTCTTTGTTTCACTAAATAATTGTTTATTGGAAAAAAATACTCTAGTATATCTTATTATGAAAGGTTGTCCCGCTTAAACACAATACATTAAATCCATTATTTGACTTGTATATTCCTAAAAAAATCGCCTCTCACTGTAAGTATGTATGTATGTATATACCCAGATACATACCCCCTTTAAATGTTCCTATTTCTCAGGATCCGGAACCACTTCGAGTTCCCTCGCCTGTTTCTCTGTCTCGTTGAGTAGGAAAATTATACAAGGGGAGGAGGAATCCTAGCCTCCTGCTCCCACAAGAAAATGTAGGACAGTAAGAGAGACAGGCAGAAACAGCTAAGGTTGGGTAGAGGATGCCAAACCTCACTCTGGATAGGACCCTCATTGTAAGTACTGCACTTAAATTCGCAAAAATAATACCAAATACCTCCATAATGAATCAGAACGGACGAACACACTCATACACTGGTACTCGCAAAATCCTAATCCGATAACTTCACACCCAAAGGGAATGGAACAGAACTGCAATACATAATATATCATAATGTTCAAACTAAATAATCCGTGTTTGTATTGTTCCTTTCAGAATATATTACGATACCTTCACACGCAAAAGAAGTCCAAGATCAATTTAATTCATACCGCTAATGAAGCTTGGCATGTATTTCGAGTTCGATTTGTGTTTAACCCGTTCAGTACCGGTGACTCCTTTTAATCATATTTTGGAAATGATTAGACGACTTTATTCAGCTCAGGAAGGACCTCTCGCAATAAACCAACCAATCCTTTTAACAACCACAGATCCTTCCTAAGCTGCATAATATCGTCTAAATATAGCTAGAATAAAATATACCACCCGTCGCTGGTACTCAAAGGGTTAAGGGGAGATATCCACTTGAGGGATTTTTTTCTTGACCCCTTTCTTCCTCATGTTTAGCCCCATTGCTTTTGAGATTATAAAACGTTTGCCCCATTAGTTTAGCGATTTTAAGAACTTTCACCCCATATCAAGACCTTTCGTGCAATTCAGGTGTCAATGTTATCCTGGCGAGCGATAGCGAGCCTGTAATTTAAGAGGAACCGGCCTTCGGCCGGGACATTTTTCTACCGAAAAATGTACAAATTTATCTTGAAAGGGGGTCACGGGGGTGTAATTTTAAGCTTGATGGAAGTCTAAGGAACCAACTAAATACCTCCCCTTAACACAACTCTGCCTTGTTTGCCAGACGAGTACATGAAGCCCTGGAGGATAAAGACCTCTCTACTGGGGGAATTAAGGGAAGACAGTCGTGTTTTTCTGGTCCCCTTTCTCCCTCGTGTTAAGCCCCATTTGTTTTGAGATTATAAGACGTTCGGCCAATTAGTTTGGCGATTTTAACACCTTTAGCCCCATTTCTATGTCAATTTTAAGACCTTTCGTGCCATTTAGGTGTCGATTATTTCCTGGCCAGCGACAGCGAGACTGAAATGTTAAGAGAAACCGGCATTCGGCCAGGATATTTTCCTACCGAAAAATGTACAAATTGATCTTGAAGGGGGGTCTAGGGGGTGTTTTTCTAAGCTTGATGGAGGTCTAGGGAGAAAACTAAGAAATAAAGGAATATATGAATTAATAGAAGACAAAAAAGGTCCGTCTCCCCTTAAGGGGAGATTTCCACTTGAGGGATTTTTTTCTTGACTCCTTTCTCCCTCATGTTTAGCCTCATTGTTTTTCTAATTGTAAGACGTTCGCCCCATTATTTTGACGATTTTAAGAACTTTCAACCCATTTCTGTCAATTTTAAGACCTTTCGTGCCATTTAGGTGTCTATTTTATCCTGGCGAGCGATAGCGAGCCTGTAATTTAAGAGGAACCGGCTTTCAGCCGGGACATTTTTCTACCGAAAAATGTACAAATATATCTTGAAAGGGGCTCAAGGGGGTGTAATCTTAAGCTTGAAGGATATCTAGGGACCAAACTAAAAACCTCCCCTTAACACGAGTCTGTTTTGCCAGACGGGTACTGTACAAGAGGCTCGATCGCTGACCATGGAGGCCCTGGAGGATAAAGAACCTCTCTACTGGGGAAATGAAGGGGAGACGGTCGTTTTTCTGGCCCCCTTTCTCCCTCGTGTTTATTCCCATTATTTTTTTAATTTTTAGACTTTCGGCCCATTTGTTTGGCGATTTTAAAACCTTTCGTTCCATTTCGTTCTAAATTTTAAGACCTATCGTACCATTTAGGTGTCGATATTTTCTGGCGAGCGATAGCGAGCTTGTAATTGTAAGAGGGACCGGCCTTCGGCCGGGATTTTTTTTTTACCGAAAAATGTTGAGGGGGGGAGGGGGGGGGGGGGGGGGAGTCCTAGGGGATGCTTTTCTAAGTTTGAGGGATGTCTAGCGAGGAAACTAAGAATTTATGATTGAATGAATTTATAGGCCAAAAAAAGCAGTCAGTGTCCCCTTAAGCCAACCTCTCTCCTTCAAAAGCCTTGTTGGACAACTTGACCTGGCATCCATAGTGTATATCGACCGCTAGATATCTGTTGAATAATTAACATACAGTAAGAGCACATATATTCTTTCCTTATCTTACGAATTCTCCACTCTTGAACAATAAAAATTTGTGAGCGCTTATTGTTTAAATATATATCGAGATATACATACATTTGCTATATGCTATGCATAGCAAAAATATAAACATCATTACCTAGTTAATTTATGGGAACCTAAATTCCTATATTACACTCGGCGGAGCGTATGTTTACACAACACAAAAAGAAGACAAGAGGCGTAGTATACACGATGGCACCCATGAATATATAAATGATATAGTCTATGGAATCGAAATTTCAAGATTCGGAGTGTAAATATTTAAAATTACTGCAATGAAGAACTACACAATTATCTATATACTAATTGACAAATCTAATCAACCCAAGATACCATACTCGCATTTGTGTTCAGTCAATATGATGTAGAATACGATTGTCATCTAACCTCTCTTGGATTATAGAGCAAGTTTTGAAGCATTTGGGATTTTATGAAGCATTAAATTACCTCTTTTGTGTTCGATGTAAGTTGAAATTGGTGCAGAACTATATATATTGTTTTATGTGTGAATGAGGGAGACAAAAGGCATAACTGCTTGCAGCGATTGCCTCCCCCAGAGTTGAAAGAGTGCCAGGGCCAAAATCAAGGGACGTTCGAGCTAAAATGCCTGGACACACGGAGTTTGAAGCAATTTAAGTCATAGGAAGAGGGAAAGACTTATTCTGGGAGAGAGTTCCAGAGCTCAGCAGTTGAATAGAAGAAAGTCTGAGAATAGCGTTTCACTCTTGGGTTGGAGAGTTGCACAGAGTAGGGGTGGGATTGTGTTGCAAGGCGGGTACTACGTACCCTACGTAGAGGAGGTGGTACACACTGGGAAAGCTCAAAGGAACACTGATTATTGTAGTGGCGATAGAATAGCGAGAGATGTAACATTGCGGTGAAGAGAGAGAGATTGCAGAGTTGATAGTGGACGGGAGTTAATGATACGAAAGGCTTTCCTTTCTACTTTGTCTAGGAGTGCGGTGTGAGAGGATCCTCCCCACACATGTGAACAATACTCAATACAAGGATGCACTGTGTCCCTGTACAGAGAAAGAAGCTGCGTAGGGGTAAAGAACCCCTTGAGGCGGTTGAGCACACCCATCTTCTGGGAGGCTGCCTTAGCGAGACTGGTAATATGGTCCTTCCAAGTGAGAGCAGAAGAAAAAGAGACACCAAGAACATTGAGAGAAGATGAAGGGTTGATTTTTGTATTGTTGAAGAATAAGGGATAGTCCGCTGGAGGTTCCTGACGGGTAGTAAGATGGATAAATGGAGTCTTTAAAGCATTAAATGCAACAAGGTTTTCTCTACCCCAATTGGACATAGTAGCTAGATCAGAAGATAGGTGTTTTATGGCTTCATTACGTTTGCTTTTGAGGGACTGCTGGCTGGGGCGTTCTGGAAAACAAATTGTTGAGTGGTGTAAGGTAGAGTCGTCTGCATATGAATGGAGGGACTGGATGTACAGCTGAGAAGATCATTTATGAAAATTAGAAAGAGAATAGGAGATAGAACAGAACCCTGAGGAACACCGGAGTTGATAGGATGAGGAAATGAGCGATGGCTGTCCACAACCACCGACTTTACTATTACTCACCGTCTACTACAGTGCTAATAGTGGTAACACTGAAACTCTCCCTTAAAGGGGGACACCGGCTTTTTTTGTCTTTCTATCCTTTTCTCTCTTTCCCTGGCTTGTATCCATTCGGACCCATTCAGCCAACTGTTTTAAGACGTTTATCCCCATCCAGGTGTCGGTTTCTTCCTGGCGAGCGATAGCGAGCCAGCATTGTATGGAGAAATCCGGCATCGCCGTTGACATTTTGCTATCGAAAAATTTACAAATTTAGATTGCTGGCTCGCTACCGCTTGCCAGGAAAATATTGACACCTGGATGGGAGTAAACGTCTTAAAACAATAGGCTGAAAGGGGCCGAATGAATACAAGCCAAAGAGAGAGGGAGAGAAAAGGAAAAAAAAAAGCGAGGTGGGCTCCCTTAACCCAAACAGCCACTCCCGCTCTGGAACAACGATGGTGGTTATCTACAACAAGGATGCCGGATATATACATTAACCCCTTCACCACCATGACCTAATTCTCGTCATATTCTGGTTACCATTAGACGATTTTCTTGAGTTTATAATCTACCTATACGACTCAAATGGGTAAATACGATCATTAACAAACCTTCTTCGTAACATTGGTCATTCTTAAACTGCGTAAAAGCATCTACCTTTAGCCAGAACCAGAGGTAAAAAGGTGTCATGGTGCCGAAGGGGTTAAGCATGGAGGGACGTAACGGCCAAGGAGTTACCGGAGCTTAGTGCCTTGAGCCCGACAATAGGGCCCAGATTAACCTTTTCATGCATATGCCGCGATTTTGAGCATATTGGGGATACTTTAAAGTCTTTGTTACCATCAGGGGTATTTAGAAACCTTTAGTTTAGTTACTTCAACCTCTGCAGTTGTCTTTGAGTTAGCTGTGGGCAGAAAACTAATTTTGGAGAGGTAATTATAAGAGTGAGAGAACTCTATTTCTTATTGCTAATCTGGCAACCTCTGCGTCATATATGCGTGAACGGGTTAAGGAGCTCGGGAGTGCGTGTGCGGAAGTACGGCCTTAACCAATACGTAATCAAAGGGAAGGGTACAGCACGGAGGCCGACACTATTTTATGCAACCCGCTTCTGACATTCATAAAACACATTGACCATATCTTTATTGCGTCGCAGTTAACAAACATACAAAAGTTTTTTATGAAAACACAAAAAAGGTCTTGTTAAACTGCATTATTGGCGCGTTAAAACAGACACGTTTACATTAAAAACAATTGTGTTTTTTATATGTAACCATCTGATATTTCACGCCTTTTATTATATAGTGAACGAGAAAACATTCTTAAAAGTAAAATTCGTGGATATATTAAGAATATGACTTCATTTGGATGTCATGCTCCATTTAAAAATGAACAAATCCGCTTTATCTGTTTATACAAAAATAACTGATTGTACAAACACCTTCAGTGAAAAGTGGTAAGTATTGTATACATCTGACAAGAGTAAATCAAAGGATGCGCGGCATTGCCATAGCTATGACTGGTCTGAGCTTGGTTGTATAACACACACTCAGCCACAGGACGTAAGGAGTCCACTAGAGGAACATTAGAGGATGATGTGCTCTAGGGAAGCAGCCAATACCACATGAACTAATGGGTGACCGGTCAACTCAACCAGTAGACCATTTCAACCAGTAGCTCTCAACCAGTACTAAATCAACCAATACGGTTAGGTTAGGTTAGGTTAGGCTAGTCTGGGTTAATTTGGCACTGGTTGAGAGCTACTGGTTGAAATGGTCTAATGGTAGTGCTCTATTAACTCACCATTCCAAACTCTGTAGTTCAGTTGCCTGCACATTGTTCTATAAACTAGATAACCGATGTTGGTGACGTCTAGCAATTCTGTGTTTAATATGTACGGTATGCATTATGCTGTAAAATCTGTGTTTAATATGTACGGTATGCATTATGCTGTAAAATCTGTGTTTAATATGTACGGTATGCATTATGCTGTAAAATCTGTGTTTAATATGTACGGTATGCATTATGCTGTAAAATCTAACAGGAATGTGTCTTTGGGAATCATAAGATCA
Organism: Paralithodes platypus; assembly: GCA_032716605.1. Classification (NCBI taxonomy): domain Eukaryota; kingdom Metazoa; phylum Arthropoda; class Malacostraca; order Decapoda; family Lithodidae; genus Paralithodes; species Paralithodes platypus. The sequence continues at coordinate 24,953,309 of CM064544.1, read as the reverse complement.
TATTATACAATACATTTTATTCTATAAATACATTTCTAACACAAAAATTAAACTAATTTGATAGTACAAGACTCCTTATACTGCCACATGTGTTTGTAAAATTTCATTAATCGATTTTAGGAGTATAGTTGGTTGTTGGAAGGAACATAATAATTGATATTGGTTCAGGGGTAATTTATCAAGAGGACTTCCCTAGTGGTTAAGGCCCCATTAATTGCTCTATCCATTCACATATGCATAGCCTACGTGAGTTGAAGTTGGGATGTGTGTACATGCTTAGATTGATATGCAGGATTCGAAGTTGCATAATAAATCGTAGGCAGTGTCCACCAACCTTTAACTGTCTTCGTGGTGCGATGCATAAGGTGTTGATTTTCGGTGTGAGCATCCTGGGTTCGAATCCACGGACTGCCACATGTGTTTGTAAAATTTCATTAATCGATTTTAGGAGTATAGTTGGTTGTTGGAAGGAACATAATAATATAATGGTGTGGAGTCTTTATTTAACCATCAGGAAGTACCACAGGGCGGGTGCCCAACCTCGAAAGGAGTTGAAATAGGGGAGCTATCCCCCCGCCAAAGGCGGCTTTCTAGGGCCTTTCCTAGCTGATGCTGAGAGGATTGGGTTCTAGTCATGTGGTGATGGGCTGGTCTATCCGAGTGAGAACTGAGCGATCTCTGCCATACCCATAGCTTACTCTGACTGTTCCTTTTACTTATATATCTTCTAGATCTCAAGTGGCGGCGTCTTTTCCGTGGATTGACCTCCCAATCAGATTGGGAGCCAAAGCGTCACATTTTTCCCTTACCCCTCAACTTTCCCTTCATAATTGCTGAGGGGCACAGGGCCTTGAGTGGGACTTTGGTTTCCCGGGCGTTTCTGCACCTTCCTCAGCTCCCTGCCTTGGAGTGGCTTCGGTCACCCGGGCTTTGTTAGTGGTAAGCAGGGAGGATTTTGTGGGGGTGCTCGTTTATGGCCTTGGCCTTGCTCGAGACCTTGGGGCTGTTCGGCCAGACAGCCTGGGGAACAACAACAACCACAGTGAATACCATGACAATATGTTCTGCTCATAATGTTTATGTGTATTGTTTCATCAATTGATACAATGCACAGCGAGTACCGGTACCGTATACATAAAACTAGAAAAACATCCTTCTTGCATACTATATAATTTGTTTGGGTCATATGAGAGGAGGAGAGTCATCCATTATTGTTTTAAGGGGGAAGGGTGTATGTATGGGTCGATTTATTTATGTTAACCCTTTCACGCATTTATGACGCAGAGGTTGCCAGATTAGCAATAAGAAATAGAGTTCTCTCACTCTTATAATTACCTCTCCAAGATTAGTTTTCTGCCCACAGCTAACTCAAAGACAACTGCAGAGGTTGAAATAACTAACCTAAAGGTTTCTAAATACCCCTGATGGTAACAAAGGCTTTAAAGTATCCCCAATAGGCTCAAAATAGCGTCATAAGTCGGAGAGGGTTAATATTAAATATGTTTTGTTTGAATTTCCTCCCTACTGTAGACCTCCATCAAGCTAAAGTAATATCCCAAGATTCCACTTAGAGATTAATGTTTACATTTTTATGTAGAGAAACAGTACAAATGTACAGCCGAGGGCCGGTTCCTCCTAAATTACAGGCTCGCTATTGCTCGCCAGGAAAAAAAAACTCCTAAATCACACGAAAGGTCTTAATATTGACAAAGAAGTGGGGTGAAATCGCCAAAACTAATGGGCCAAACGTCTTAAAATCTGGAAACCATCCCCCCTTAAGTTTATGGTTTCTATTCGGGTACCAACTGAAGAACTGGTCAAGTGTCTACCACATCCCTTCACAACAGAGAGTGCAGAAAGGTAAACACAAAACGACGATCACAAACCCTACACCAATAATAACTGATGACGAGGAAGCCAATAATATCCAGCATTGTTTTAAATCTGGAAGTGAGGAATCTTTGGAATTCCCGGAAAAATATTGCAATATAGACACCCAGACAGTGTACTTATATACAACAAAAAGGTATCATAGACATTTAAAATTATATATTTACTTAAATAAGTTCATACCACATAAACACACAGATATATATACAGTATATATAAAGAGAGAGAGAGAGAGAGAGAGAGAGAGAGAGAGAGAGAGAGAGAGAGAGAGAGAGAGAGAGAGAGAGAGAGAGAGAGAGAGAGAGAGAGAGAGTTAAACTACTAGTTGGTACGCTGATTACAGCACGTTTTAAATTGGAAGGTAGGTGAAATAGCATATGAGAGCCAAGGAGAGGCGGTATTGCGTAAGTCATTATTAAATAGCATATGAGAGCCAAGGAGAGGCGGTATTGCGTAAGTCATTATTAAATAGCATATGAGAGCCAAGGAGAGGCGGTATTGCGTAAGTCATTATTAAATAGCATATGAGAGCCAAGGAGAGGCGGTATTGCGTAAGTCATTATTAAATAGCATATGAGAGCCAAGGAGAGGCGGTATTGCGTAAGTCATTATTAAATAGCATATGAGAGCCAAGGAGAGGCGGTATTGCGTAAGTCATTATTAAATAGCATATGAGAGCCAAGGAGAGGCGGTATTGCGTAAGTCATTATTTAATAGCATATGAGAGCCAAGGAGAGGCGGTATTGCGTAAGTCATTATTTAATAGCATATAAGAGCCAAGGAGAGGCGGTATTGCGTAAGTCATTATTAAATAGCATATGAGAGCCAAGGAGAGGCGGTATTGCGTAAGTCATTATTAATAGCATATGAGAGCCAAGGAGAGGCGGTATTGCGTAAGTCATTATTTAATAGCATATGAGAGCCAAGGAGAGGCGGTATTGCGTAAGTCATTATTTAATAGCATATGAGAGCCAAGGAGAGGCGGTATTGCGTAAGTCATTATTAAATAGCATATGAGAGCCAAGGAGAGGCGGTATTGCGTAAGTCATTATTTAATAGCATATGAGAGCCAAGGAGAGGCGGTATTGCGTAAGTCATTATTAAATAGCATATGAGAGCCAAGGAGAGGCGGTATTGCGTAAGTCATTATTAAATAGCATATGAGAGCCAAGGAGAGGCGGTATTGCGTAAGTCATTATTAAATAGCATATGAGAGCCAAGGAGAGGCGGTATTGCGTAAGTCATTATTTAATAGCATATGAGAGCCAAGGAGAGGCGGTGTTGCGTAAGTCATTATTTAATTGAAATAAACTGAAGTAATATAACCAAAATTACGAGTAATCTGTCCACACACACAATCACTTGCCTTCGAACAAAACAATACACTTCAAGGTATACAACTTGGATACATCTTCTCGTCAGTTAAGGAGAGTCAGCGGTTTTTAAAAATCGGTCTCTCCTTTCTTCTCTTTCCCTGGCTTGTATCCATTCGGCCCCATTCAGCCAACTGTTTTAAGACGTTGATCCCCATTCAGGTGTCGATTTCTTCCTGGCGAGCGATAGCGAGCCAGCATTGTATGGAGAAATCTGGCTTCGCCGGAGAAATTTACGAATTTAGCTTGCTGTCAAAACAAACAAAAATATATGGTGGCTCACTACCGCTCGCCAGGAAAATATTGACACCTGGATGGGGGTAAACGTCTTAAAACAGTAGGCTGTATGGGGCCGAATGGATACAAGCCAAAGAGAGAGGGAGAGAAAGAGAAGACAAAAAGCGAGGTGGGCTCCCTTAAGCCGGTATCACACGAGCGCTTTTTTCCTCAACATTTATCCTCAACACCGGTCTGGCAGCTTATGAGACTAACATTTAAAATATTTAGGTGACCACAATTCATCTATCACCAGTCTAGTTTCCGATACCAGTGCAAAATAATCCAGAAATGTTGCCAGAAACATGTTGATCATGTTGACTATTATATCTCTCGTGTGATACCGGCTTAAGGGGGCCCACTTCACTGTTTTTCTCTTTCTCTCCCTCTCTCTTTGGCTTGCATCCATTCGGCCCCATTCAGGCTACTGTTTTAAGACGTTTACCCCCATCCAGGTGTCAATATTTTCCTGGCGACCGGTAGCGAGCCAGCATATATATATATTTATTTGTTTTGACAGCAGCTAATTTTGTACATTTTTCGATAGAAAAATTTCTCCGGCAAAGCCAGATTTCTCCATAAAATGCTGGCTCGCTATCGCTCGCCAGGAAGAAATCGACACCTGGATGGGAATAAAAGTCTTAAAACAGTTGACTGAATGGGGCTGTATGAATACAAGCCAGAGAAAGAGAGAACAGGAGAGAAAGATACAAACAAAACAGGTGACCCCCCCCCACCCCCTCTTAAGGTGGTGTTGCCGGGAACTATTGTATGACTGTTGACGAGACTGTCCTTTGATGATTCACTACTAGAAGGACAAGCAACCGAGAAGGGTCACTAGATCTGTTGTTGCTTGGTTTCCTTTGTGTTCCTTTGTACTACTACTGTATGCTATGAACACAAAGGAAGCTTACGCAGGTTTGTTTTGAGTACCGGTACGTACGCAGTATAAACAAGTCTTGTGAAAAGATACTGGCAAATTAGTTGGAGGTTTTAATTTGTTGGCTCTGTGAGTGGCTGTGAATGAAGTCTACTTAAGGGGGGTGACTTGCTTTTTTGTATTTCTCTCCTTTTCTCTCTGTCTCTGGCTTGCATCCATTCGGCCCCATTCAGCCAACTACTTTACGACGCTTATCCCCATTTAGGTGTCGATTTCTTCCTGGCGAGCGATAGCGAGCCAGCATTATATGAACAAATCCGGCGGAGAAATTTTTCTGTCGAAAAATGTACAAATTTAGCCTGCTGTCAAAAACATTTTTAAAATATGCTGGCTCGCTACCGCTCTCCAGTAAAAAATTGACACCTGGATGGGGATAAACATCTTAAAACAGTAGGCTGAATGGGGCTAAATGGATACAAGCCAGAGAAAAGGAGAAAAAAAAAAAGAAGGTGACTCCCCTTAAAATGTGAACGATTAATCTTAGTGAAACAAGAAGACAGAGTAATGCGTATGTCAATATTAACGTTCAGAAATAATGACTGGACTAACTGCTTCAGGTTACTAATACGTCCAGGCCATAATAATAAGCCCAAATGGTGGAATACAGATATTTCAGAATGTTTGCTTGCTAAAAAGATTGCTAATGATAGATTAAAATCCTCACAAAATGACAAAGAACGGGTGAAATTTGTAGAACTACGACGCAAAGCCAAAACATTAATCAAGCAAAGTAAAAAGACCCTGGAGTTACATGTTGCGAATCAAAGTAAAACGAACCCGACAGAATTCTATAGTTATATCAGAAAGAAAAAATAAATTACTTCAACTGTTGGACCCTTAGTCGATGAAAATAGAGAATACACCAAAGACGAAGTACAAATGAGTAATGCCCTCAATACCTTTGTTGCATCAGTTTTTACAACAGAAGACCTCAGTGATATCCATACAGCATCGCCGATTCAGATTGACAATTCTGAAATGTTTAGATAAACTCAAGGTAAATAAAACGCCTGGGTCTGATACAATTTCACCTAGAGTTCTAAATGAAGCTAAGGATGAGCTCTCCAAACCACTAACATTGCTATTCAATAAATCCTTGCAGTCTGGAATTATGCATGATCAGTGGAAGCTAGCCAAAGTAACACCGATATTAAAAAAAGGCAGCAAATCCTTACCCAGTAACTATCGTCCAATTAGCTTAACCTCAGTTGTACGTAAAATGCTAGAAACACTCATAAGAGACAGACTCGTAAATCACTTAGAAGAAAATAACGTACTTCAAGATACTCAACACGGCTTTCATAACAAACGTTCTTGCTTAACAACCCTCTTAGACTTCTTCCACGACATCCTCAACCTATAGGATGAAAGTAAAGCTGTAGATATTACATACCTTGACTTTCAAAAGGCCTTTTACAAAGTTCCCCCAAAACGTTTACTGCTTAAACTAAAAGCGCATGGAATACAAGACGGTGTGTTGAAATGGATAAACAATTGGTCAGAGACAGAAAGCAAAGAGTAGTCATAAATGGTAAGGCATCTAAATGGACCAATGTAAGTATATATATATATATATATATGCGTGTGTGTATGTATGTGCGTGTGTGTGTTTATGTATGTGTATGTATGTGTATATGTGGGTGGGTGGGTCAAAGGGCAAATTTATATAATTCACATTGATGTACTCACACACTCCCACATTGAATACATAATGCACACACACAGATTCATACGCATTGGCAAACTCACACACTCACATACACATTGTTTTCCATACACACACATAACCCATATACACACATGCAGGTACACGTATACAGTCTAATGTATAGTGTGAAACTGACACGAAATTAGTAGCACATATCAAATAATACACCATCACGACCACGATCACACACACACACATAAACAACCACACACACAAACACACACACACCCATAAACAACCACACACACACACACTCACACCTTCACATGCCAACACAACGGTATATAATAACACAGAAAGACACATTTACAGTCACGAAGTACAGAAAAACCGAAACACCAAATCTGTGAAGGGCAATTTAAGGGGAGATGGTCGTATTTATTTAAGGGGAGATGGTCGTATTTATTTAAGGGGAGATGGTCGTATTTATTTAAGGAGAGATGGTCGTATTTATTTAAGGGGAGATGGTCGTATTTATTTAAGGGGAGACGGTCGTATTTATTTAAGGGGAGACGGTCGTATTTATTTAAGGGGAGATGGTCGTATTTATTTGCTCATTTATGAATTTGTTTATAATGTTATTAGCTTCCTCCCTAGACCCCCATCAAGCTTAAAAAATACCTGCCCAAGACTCTCCTTGAAGATAAATTTGTACATTTTTCGATAGCAAAATCTCCCTGCCGATTTCCGGTTTCTCTTAAATTACAGGCTCGTTCTCACTCGCCAGGAAAACATCGACACCTAAATGACTAGAAAAGTCTAAATATTGACAAAGAAATAGGGCGAAAGGTCTTAAAATCGCCAAACTAATGGGCCGAACGTCATATAATCTGAACATTAATTGGGCTAAACATGAGGAAGAAAGGGGACCAGAAAAACGGCCAATCTTCCCCTTAAAGGACAAGCTCACGAAAGTAGAAAAGTAGGTCAGCCACGCCCTGATATACTTCCGACAACTACCTGCCTTAGCGGTGATAAAAGAGACGATTTTCTTATTGCATATTCACCAAATTATACGTATTTCTTCACCTCCTTGCTGGTGCACCTTAAGGGGGGGGTGACCTGCTTTTTTTTTTCTCTCTGGGCTGCATCCTTTTGGCCCCATTCAGCCTACTGTTTTAAGACGTTTATCCCCATCCAGGTGTCAATTTATATCTGGCGAGCGATAGCGAGCAACTATGTTTTGGATAATGAGTTAAACAGCTGGCTAAATTTGTATGTTTTTTTTATATCGACACCTATATAGCAGGAAATGGGGTGGAAGGTCTTAAAATCGACAAAATAATGGAGCAATCATCTGAAAATCTGAAAACTATTGGGGCTAAAGATGAGTGAGAAGGGGATCAAGAAAAACTATTGGGGCTAAAGATGAGTGAGAAGGGGATCAAGAAAAACTACCCATCTCCCCTTAATCCCACCAACGCCCAAACCCTAACAAACCAACAGTATATTCCAAACTACCATCCTATAAATCCAGAACCAACACCTAAAATAACTAAATAACTAAAATAACTAAATAACTAAAGTAACTAAATAACTACAGTGACTAAATAACTAAAGTAATTAAATAACTAAAATAACTAAATAACTAAAATAACTAAATAGCTAAAATAACTAAAAAACAAACTAAAATAACTAAATAACTAAAATAACTAAATAACTAGAGTAACTAAATAACTAAAGTAACTAAATAACTAAAATAACTAAATAGCTAAAATAACTAAAAAATAAACTAAAATAACTAAATAACTAAAATAACTAAATAACTAAATTAACTAAATAACTAAAGTAACTAAATAACTAAAATAACTAAATAGCTAAAATAACTAAATAGCTAAAATAACTAAAAAACAAACTAAAATAACTAAATAACTATATATAAAAATGTAAAATAACTAAATAACCAAATAATTAAAACAAGTAAAATAACTAAATAACCAAAATAACTAAAATAACTAAAATAACTACAATATTGCCAATATGAGAGAGGCTACTTTAAGGGGGAGATAGTCGCTTTTTCGGACCCCCTTCTCCCTCAGGTTTAGCATATTAGTTTGAGATTATAAGACGTCCGGCACATTAGTTTGTCGATTGTATGACTTTACGCCCCATTTTGTTGTCAATGTTAAGACCTTTCGTGCCATTTAGGTGTCGATTTTTTTTTGTGACGAGCGATAGCGAGCCTGTAACTTTACGTAATGTTTACGTTTTTTCGTTTTCTCCATAAAATGCTGTCTGACTATCGCTCGCCAGGAAAAAATCGACACATGGATGGTGGATTAATGTCTTAAAACAGTAGGCTGAACGGGGCCAAATAGATATAACCAAGAAAGAGAAACAAAAGCAGGTGACACCCCTTTAGAACTCTGTATAATTCCAAATCCAACCCATCTCCAATATATGAACCCCACCCAGCCCTCACTACCAATACCAACAACACATTCCAATACTATCGGCACTCCTAGGTTACAACTCTACCAATATCCCTTTATAGGCCAACACTACATATATACTTTGATACCACATATGGTCCCTCACTACATATATCAGTTCTGGCTCTACCTCAACACCACCAACACTACATATATACTTTTATACCACATATGGTCCCTCACTACATATATCAGTTCTGGCTCTACCTCAACACCACCAACACTACATATATACTTTTATACCACATATGGTTTCCTCACTACATATATCAGTTCTGGCTCTACCTCAACACCACCAACACTACATATATACTTTTATACCACATATGGTCCCTCACTACATATATCAGTTCTGGCTCTACCTCAACACCACCAACACTACATATATACTTTTATACCACATATCGTCCCTCACTACATATATCAGTTCTGGCTCTACCTCAACACCACCAACACTACATATATACTTTTATACCACATATGGTCCCTCACTACATATATCAGTTCTGGCTCTACCTCAACACTACCAACCCTGCCATAGCATTGAACATTAAGGGGAAATGGGTTGTTTTTCTGGTCCCTTCTCCCTCATGTTTACCTTTCGCTTCATTTCGTTGTCAATATTAAGACCTTTCGTGTCATTTAGGTGTCGATTTTTTCCTGGCGAGCGATAGCGAGCCTGTACATTTAAAAGAAACCGGCCTTCGGCCGGCACATTTTTCTACCGAAATATGTACAAATTTATCTTGAAAGGGGGTCTAGGGTATTTTTTTTAAGCTTGATGGAGGTCTAGCGATGACACTCAAAAATAAATTAATAAATTAATAAATAGACCAAAAAAACAAGCACTACCCCCTTAAAATAGCATATCACCCCTCACTACATACTGTATATCAGTTCTGGTCATACCTCAACACTACCAACAATGCCATAAAAATAAACATTAACCACTTCTGTAGCACGACGTCTTTTTAATAATACTCTGGCTAACATTAGACGTGTTTATTCAGTTTCAAAAAGGCCTCCAGCAATTAACAAGCTTCGAACTATCCCTATTAACCCTATTCTCTACTACAGATCCTTCTTAAAGTGCACACAATTGTCTAAATATAGCTAGAATAAAATTTAAAATACATCTCTGTACAGAAGGGGTTAAGCAGAGGAACTTATGGTGCTCTTGATTATGAGGATATATTGTATTCATATACTGTATTTTACTTGTATTATTGTGTATATTATTGCTACATATCCTTAGTGAATCTAATCAATACAACTATACCTTGACTTAACTTGAATGCTTTAGCTGTGAACAAAATAGTGTTGCTAATGATAACAACAAATATATTGAACACAATGGGCAAATTATTATATTTCCCTTTTTGCATTAGCGTATCTATATAACGACAACACAGAGATGATTAACCCTAGCCTACATATAGCCAAGAGGCAATTGTCACTGCTCCCCCCCCCCCCACCCCCAATAAAATAAAAACAATAGAAGAAATGGAATATTCATCTCTATAATTGGGAAAGCAAGGCTGAAATGGCGAATTACGTACATTTAGTCCATAGCTTACGGATTAACTTTGTCACATAATACAACTTCCATCAATAGTGGAATGTGTACAGGATTTGTCACTAGGCAGAGTTGAACCTAAGTGTTCTTGGAATTTGTGAATCATGAATACTGACTGGTTGTTTATCACCCAACCAACCTCAATATGTCCTATCTTGTATTCTCAATAAGCCAAGAAATATTTTACTTAATTCAAGAGTAGATCAATATTACCTGTCCTTGTTTTCCTTACGCCTAGTCATAATATAAGTGTTTTGTATTTAGCTTGCTCAAAATTATTCAACAATATATTTTACTCATCTTTCACTGAAAATAGTATAAGAACATAAGAAAAATGGAAATCTGCAGAAGGCCTATTGGCCCATACGAGGCAGACCCCTTCCTTCCTACATCCCTATTTCTTGTACACCTTTATGTATTATACTACATCTCTCACTATAAAGTATAAACTGACAAACCTGAGTAGTGGCTGTACAACCATAGGACAGAGGCAGTTCCATATCCAAATGATTTAATGCAACTTTTGTGAAAATAACCAATTTTAAAGAGGTAAAACATACCGTACGTATTTTAACTGCATGACTACATGGGTATTGAAGATTTTGTTTAAATATAAACTAAACTGGTTCTCGGTAGAGAATATTGACCATATCCTGCTAAAATCTTACAACCAATCTTAGAAATTGACAAGAAACCCTACCCTTTTAAGAGGTTTGAATGTTCTACATATAGCTTTCCATCTACCAGCCTCTCCAACTTTAGTCTATAACCTGGGTTATCTTGTAAAGTTTCTTTATACCAATACATATCATATACCGTATATATATATATATATATATATATATATATATATATATATATATATATATACTGAATATATATATAGCCTACCGGAATATATATATATTTTTCTATGTGAGTGAGGGAGACGAAAGACATAATTGCCTGTGACGAGTGTCTCTCCAAGAGTTGAAAGAGTGACAGAGCCAGAATCAAGGAACGTTCGAGCCAAAATACCTGGACACACGAAATTTGAAGTAATTTAAGTCATAGGATGATGGAAAGACTGATTTTGGGAGAGAGCTCCAGATATCAGCTGTTGAATAGAAGACATTTTTATAATAACGTTTCACTTTTGGGTTGGAGATTTGCACAGAGCAGGGGTGGGATTGTTGTGCAAGATGAATGCTACGTATTTTACGAAGAGTGGGTGGTATACACGGAGAGAGCTCTGAGGAACACTGGTTATTGCAATAACGGTAGAATGTGAAAGAGATGCAACATTGCGGCGAAGAGAGAGAGACTGCAGACAATTGGTGAGTGGACGTGAGCTAATGAGATGGAAGGCTTTCTTTTCTACTTTGTCTAGAAGTACTATGTGAGAGGATCCTCTCCACACGTGTGAACAATACTCAATACATGGACGCACTGTGCCCCTGTACAGAGCAGGAAGCTGCGCAAGGGGTAAAGTACCCCCGGAGGCGGTTGACCACACTCAGCTTCTGAGAAGCTGTTTTAGCAAGAGTGGCAATATGATCTTTCCAAGAGAGATCAGAAAAAAAGAAGACACCGAGAATATTAAGAGAAGATGAAGGGTTATTTTGTATGTTGTTGAAGAGTAAGTCATAGTATTCTGGAAAGGGGCGACACTTAGACAGAGGGAGAAATTGAGTTTTGGAAGCATTGAAAGTAACAAGGTTTTCTTTGCCCCAATTACAGATAGTAGAGAGATCAGAAGATAGGTGTTTTATGGCCTCCTTATGTGAGTTTTGGAGTTCCTGCTGTGAATGATTTTGTGGAAGGCAAGTTGAATAGTGTACTGTAGAGTCGTCAGCATATGAGTGAATGGGACTGGATGTGCAGTTAAGAAAGTCGTTAATGAATAATAGGAAGATAATTGGAGATAGACGAGAACCCTGAGGAACACCGTAGTTGATAGGTTGAGGAAGTGAACGGTGGCCGTCCACAACTGCAGCTACACGCCGTCCGGCTGGCTCAGTTGACAGCGTGCCTGATTCCCATCTTGAAGGTCTCGCGTTCAATCCCCGCTCAGATTGAAAAGTTTTTCTGGGATATAGCCGGCGGTTACCATCTCCCCATGAGCAAGGGGGATGGGTAATGGTATCTGGTAGACTAAAGAAAGCCAAGCGCTTGTGAATCCTCGAAGGAGGAGATACGGGCGCTATATAAGTAACCAGAAGATTATTATTATTATTATGGAACGGCCGGAAAGGAAATTAGAGACAAAGGCACAGATGGAGGGATAGAAACCGAAAGAGGGTAGTTTGTAAATGAGGGATTTGAGCCAGACTCTATTGAAGGCCTTCGATATGTCTAGCGCAACAGAAAAGTCTCACTGAAATCCCGAATGGAGGATGATCAAGAGTAAGTAAGATAAGAAAAGAAGATCAAAAGTAGAGCGGCCCTTAAGGAAGCCATAGTGGCGGTCTGAGAGTAGGTTATGGGAAGATAAATGCTTAAGAAATGTTGAGGTAAGAATAGTTTCTAAAACTTTAGACATGCAAGAAATGAAAGCAACTGGACGATAGTTGGAGGGTTGAGAGCGGTCATTCTTCTTTGAGACAGGTTGAATGAAAGCGAACTTCCAGCAAGAAGGGAAGATGTTAGAGGAGAGACAGAGACAGAAGAGTTTGCCTAGACAGGGAGTCAGCGCTGAGGCACAGTTTTTGAGTGCAACAGGAGGAACACCATCCGGTCCGGTCCGTACACCTTCTCAGTATTAAGCCTAGAGAGGGTGGAAAGTGCATACTTAGAAGAGGTGGAGGAGAGAGGGGGGTGGAGAGGGAAGAATAGCATCGGAATCATCCAAAGTGGAGTTTTTAGCGAAAGTGTTAGCGAAGAGTTCAGCTTTGTCCGAGGAAGAAGTGACGGTAGTGGCGCAAGAGTGGAAAAGAGGAGGGAAAGACGAAGATGAAAAATGGTTGGAGATGTTTTTAGGTAGATGCCAAAACGCTTATGAAGAGCTAGAGTTGGATAATCAAGTGAATTAATTATTGATTATATATATATATATATATATATATATATATATATATATATATACCTGTATATGATGGTTCTAAAGTGATATACCGGTAAGTGGTAAAGCATTTCTGGAAGTGTCACTTTCCGCCATTTGAAATCATACAAGATAGTAAGATCACCCACACACACATCTGAATATTTTCAAATAATTGGTTGATTCCAGAGTCCTAGTTACTGGAGAAAATTTACTCATAAAAATGCTAATCCCTCGGATTAATATTTCAAATAATACTTAATTTGTGTATCTCAGGAAGACTGTTCTCATTTAAGGTTAACTCTAGTCGATTACATTGAATTAGGAAGCTTTTGGTTTAGATAGTTGATAAATGTTACATATTTTTATAACGCTTTGGTGATATTTCTTCAATTTTAGTAAATATTTTAGGTCAGTTTCTCACGCATAGCTATGTCAACCAACAGTTGTCCCTCAATTATATTGAGTAAATATGATTTAACCCTTTCTCTAGCTGGCTTTTCTAGCTGTGTGATTGCTTTTCAGTGGTTAGTGTAGATATTTGACATATATATATATATATATATATATATATATATATATATATATATATAATTTATATATTATAAATTATATGTTATAATTTTTAGATTGATATACTGTTTCACCTATTTAGCTTTCGGATATCCATGTTAGCTGTGTAAACAAATATTACAAACCAATACCTAAATACTTTTTTTCTAATATATTGCAATATTATATCATACTCTTCTTGAAGCAACGTTAAATATATGTTGATATTATTATTTACCACATTCAATAATTGTGTTCATACATCCACCCCAAGTTCTAAAATGGTTTACATGTTCAATCTTATTTGTTAATTGATATTACCACCATTATTTGTTTTCTTCACATAATAATGCTTGTACTCATATATATCAAAATGCAATCATTATCGATTGTCTATTGCATTCAACGTGATTTCATAATTAGGTCGTACCTAAGTCTAACTAATAATTTGGTTTTCGATAACGTTGCTGTTCATCTCCGAAAACCTAGCATAACCAACAGTTATGTGTTGGTATACTATATGTCATTATTTTGAATGTCATTGTATTTTTAGCATCGCTCATAACATCAATAACAACTCAAATTAAATTAATGAAAGCATGTGATTCTCCCATGATTTGAACCCAGGATATCACATTCAGAACTCACACGCTCTAACCATTACACCATCAATGACAGGGGTCATTTAAGATTCAATATAGTACACTTCAAGAGAGAGCTTGAGAGGTCACGACATTGTAGATAAAACCAGTAAAGTACAACCTGACAATTAAGAAACGACACACACTTCATGTTTCCTAAATTTAAAAAAATCTTCAGTATTACGGCATATAATCGGATATATTTTATAATGTTGATATTATTTACAATTTATATAATAATGTACTCATATACATTAAAATATAGAAAACAATAAACTCCATATAATAAATTAGTAGGTCAGGACAGGCCATCAGACAAAGACGACCGATCCCCAAACATTAATACATGGATGATACAATGTATGACCTTAGTCCCGGATGGATGCGATGATCACACACTTTGATCTTACCTCACAACGCCTCCTACAAGTTCCTAATAATCTTGCAACAATTTTCTGTCCAGTATTCCTTAGCACTTTCTCGACCTTTGTTATCGAATATCACCTCAGTATTCTACTAGTTTTATCCTATATTCAGTATTAGTAACACCTTTGTTTAACCACTTACACGAACAGGTAAAGTTCCATATATATTTTTCCCCAGCTACTGTTTAATATGCACACAACTTTTCACACGCGATAAAGTTAAAAGAGGGATTTCCAGCGAGCGAACCTGGCCAACAATCCAGCAGGGTCAACTCGCTCGTCACACCCGAAAGTTGAGAGAGGGGAAAGTTTGAGTCGGGATCAGAGCGTGAGGGGCGATGGACACTGACGGTACGGAGGCCAGAGGCACACTGAGAAGGGCACGGGTCGGTGATGATGGGAGTAGACGGGTGGTGCGTTGACTCCCGCTCCATCAACACTCAGGCCTAGACCTACTGTACATACAATATTTCCTTTTCACACGATCATTATTACTACTATTATGACTATCTACTATCACACCAGGACGTACATATTTCCTTGTCACACCACCATTACCACTACTATTATAACCATCTTCTATCACACCAGGAGCAACTACTATTATGACTATCTACTATCACACCAGGACCAACTACTGTCATGACTATCTACTATCACGCCAGGACCAACTACTATCATGACTATCTACTATCACACCAGGAACAGCTACTATTATGACTATCTACCATCACACCAGGACCAGCTGCTATTATGACTATCTACTATCACACCAGGACCAGCTACTATTATGACTATCTACTATCACACCAAAACCTACATACTTTCTTGTCACACCATCATTACTACTATAATGACCATGTACTATCACACCAAGACCAACTACTAATGATTGGTAAATCTTTTAACTCACACGAATCTAAGAATTTCTTCTTCAATAGAGTTGTCAACTTGTGGAATGGGCTTCCCTGAGACGTTATAGGCTGCAGCACCGTTGATTTATTTAAACTCCGCCTAGACAAATATCTCGCATCAAACCCGCGACTGACTGCGTTTGTAAATGAATAACTATATTTTATCCCCCCCTCAGTTACTAACCCATCTGTCCCCTACTAAATTCCTAATCCTGCCACGGACATTAGTTCCAGGGCAGTAGTTCCCTTTGCAATGTTCCCTTACCCACTCTAAACCACTGTTTGGACACTTGATCCTAAGTGTTTTGGAGGACAAGCAGCCTAGAAGGGTCACTAGACCTGTTGTTGCTTGATTTCCTTTGTACTCCTTTGTACTATTATGACTATCTATTATCACACCATCACCTATATACTTCCTTGTCACACTATCATTACTACTATTATGACCACCTACTATCACACCATTCGTATTACCTGCATCCCACACTATAACTACTACAACTACTAAAACCACCTAAATTTACTACTAAAATATTATGACCACATACTATCACACCATTCCCAGTACCTTCTTATCATACTAAGATTGCCATTGCAACTATAACCACCTACACCATCATGACCTCAATCTACTGGTGATCTGCTTGCTTATCTTACCATCTCTTGGTCAACCTCCCTTCGGGACTTCGGTGACATTTGTTCTCTTGCGCTAGACATATCGAAAGCCTTTGATGGGGTCTGGCACAACTCTCTAATTTCCAAACTACCGGTACCCTCCTTCGGTTTCTATCCCTCTAGCTGTGCCTTTGTCTCTAATTTCCTTTCTGACTGTTCCATAGCGGCAGTTGTGGACGGCCATCGCTCACTTCCTCAACCTATCAATTCCAGTGTCTCCAGTTCTCTTTCTAATATTCATTATCGATCTCCTCAACTGTACCTCTAGTCCTATCCACTCATAAATTATGTTGATGACTACCCTACACTATTGATCTAATTTTTCATATCAACCCAGCATGCACTCACTCCAAAAGTCATGTAACGAGGCCACATAACGCCTATCTTCTGATCTATCAATTATTTCCGATTGAGGCAGAGAAAATCTTGTTAATTTCAATGCCTCCAAGACCCAATTTCTACATTTAACTACCGGTCACAATTTTCCACAAGACTATCAATTAATCTCCAACAATACACAAATCAATCCTTCATCTTCTCTAAAAATTCTTGGTGTATTTTTTTCATCCGACCTTTCATGGAAAGATCATAGTACCACTCTTGCTAAAAAGAGCTCCCCCAGAAGTTAGGTGTGCTGAACCGTCTCTGTGGGTTCTTCACCCCCGCATAGCTTTTTTCTCTGTATCGGGGCTGCACAGTGTGCCCATTTATCGAGTATTGTTCGCATTGTGGGGAGGTTCCACCCATACCGCACTTCTAGAAAGAGTAGAGTCAAAAGCATTTCGCCTTATCAACTCACACCCTCTTACTAATTCCCTACAATCTCTCTACACGCCGCAATGTTTCATCTCTTTCACTCTTCTATCGCTATTACAACAATCAGTGTTCTTCAGAGCTCTCTCAGTGTACACCCCCTCCTTTGCGGCCCGAGGCACCCGCCCTTCAACACAGTCCCACTCCTATTCTGTCCAACTCTCCCTCCCAAGAATTAGCACATTTTCTGTCTTTCTTCTACTCAACAAGTGAACTCTCGAACTCTCTTCCTCAATCAATCTTTCCTTCATGCTATTACTTAGACTGCTTTAAACTTTGTGTGTCCTGGCATTTTGACCCCAACGTCCCTTGAATTTGGCTCTCTGTCACTCTTCTTGCTTTGGGGGAGACACTTGTTGTAGGCAGACTGCCTTTTATCTCCTTCATACACATACAAAAACAAAATATTGTGCTGTGGAAAATGGCCACGAATGTAGATGTAGTAATGATGAAATACAAATGCCCACAACATAACAAGGCGTGAACAAAAGACTGAGACAGAGCAATGATGAACAAAGATAATAATTTATGATGTCAGAGAGCTGGGATGCGAATAGGCAAAAAGCATCATCACAACACCATGACTCTCTATCATGACTTCCCATGAAGTCAACAAGACGTTGCTACGATGGCCGAATGTCAAAGAATGGTCACGATTCAACCTACGACTCTCACGAACTCCCATGCTATATTATATATTATCTTCTGGCTACCATTACACATTTATATACCACTAAGGAACCATATCTGGGAAACCAATGGGTAAAGACTATCACAATAACCTTTCAATTCCTACATGTTCTTCCTTAGCGTAACAAAACAGTCCAATTAGAGGTACAATAACAAGAATAAAGGAGTCATCGTACACGAAAGTGGAACAACATGAAAACGTTGTCATTTTCTTCTTAATTAGAGGGTAAAAGCAGCTGTCATTACCGTAACAAAAATATAGCATAGAGTACAGCAGTTATTCGAAACACTTATCTATTCCTTGGAAAGGTTATTCTAAATATTATAAAATCACATGCCTGAACGAGCCCTAATATGGCGGAAATATGTCCGTAGAGAAAGGATTAATGCCTGTAAATTGCTGTAAATTGCCATGGCTTCCGGAATGTCTCCCGCAGGGAATGGGTTAAGAGCCTGTAAATTGATTATAAATCGCCATGGTCTTCCAGAACGGTGCCACACCGAAAAGAACTTTCAAATACTACCATTTCCAAACTTATATGAATACTGTATCACAAAAATTATGTTTAAATACATGACAAATAAAATGTTTCAGGAAATAAACAATTTGTTTTCAACCAACGAATATGTCCACTTACACTTTACTCATCAATGGAGACAAATATATGTACCTATTGGGATAACAACAATGGTACATTAAGCATTCAGATTCCAAGGAGTCCAAAACTGGAACAAAATATCGGTTAACCCTAGAACTGAGAAGCTCCTGTAAATGGGACAGACACCGAGAAGCGCTGTACAGCAAACCCCTAGGATAAATACATTGGTAACAAATATATGCATGACTTATATTTAGCCTTCAATGGTAATAAAATAATGTTTGACTTTCTGGCTATCATCTGATGCATATGTCAGCAAGTTTCTGTGAGAATTAAAATTAGCAAGCCCTTTTGGTATGAAATAATCTAAATTAAAAAACTACCTTGATATACAAATGTATAAACAAAAAATAACTGACCTAACTAGTTGAATCACTAGCTGATGGCCTGATGATAGGGGAACACACTTTGCAGCCCAGAACATCCATGCTTACCTGTTGAAAAGTAGAGAAATGCCATGCATTAGAAACATTCATATAAAAAGGTAAATACTGTCAAATCACTGTAAATCAACCATAACATTATGTGGAATTTTTCGATGCACAATATGATGGTTATACAGTCACAATAAGTGAATGAGAATTTGGGCATTCAAATGACAGGTTAAAAACTTGTATTACCTGTTAAAAAGTAGAGACATGCAATTTATTAGAAACATTCGTAAGCAAAAATGTAGATATTGTCAAACCACTGTAAATCAACCATAAAATGAGTGAATTTATCGACACACAATATGATGGTTATACAGTCCCGACAGGTGCATTATAATTCGGCATTTAAACGACAGGTTAAAACTTTGATTTCGGAGTTACATACATTCAAAGTAAGAAGTGGAGCGTGAGATAACCCCAAGGGAGGTGTAGACTGTAGAGTGAACTATCTGAGCAACATCTCCTTTTCTGAATTAACAATTTGCTTTTTTTGCCCCCCCACCCCCTTCCCCCTCCCACCCAAATGTATGGTTGTGTAGATTTTGGGACACCTATACCTGCTTGTATCAGTTCCCTTTGGCATTAACATATAACATTTGGATGACGTATTTGAGTATTTGTAAATCTGTACACGATTATGTCAATAAAAGGGTGTGAATTGAATTGAATTTTAATTGAATATAATTAGAGAATTTTATTCAATATTGGAAGGATTTTTGGAATTGAAAGGGTATGGACCCTCTCAATTAACAACTTGACTTCCAAAACGCCTACCCTAACTTATTATAATAACCTGCAGATAGAAAGTTTGAAAGGGAGAATAGCACCATCATAATAATAATACCCTATACTGATTGGGTTATACTTCTAGAAATATATTTACAAACTAGAAATATTACTGTAAGCACTACTGTTTTCCCAAGATATAACATAAAATTGTATGACGTTATCAAAACCACAATAAGTATAATCACATTAACCGTTAGTACATCGTCTTCAACTTGATGCCCACATATTACATAGCCATTCAAGTGAGTCATGAAGAAGTAATTTTAAACACTTATTAATTATTTATATTATATTCTGGAATACATTAGTCGATTTTCTTCAATCTAGAACTACTACAAATCGGATCCGCTACAGCTATTCCAAGTAACCCCCATAACTCCAGCAGTTTCTTCCTAGCTCCAGTGAAATTGTATGATATTAGCTACAATACTACTGATAGGGGGAACGCAAGTAATAATGCTATTTATATTGCAAGGGTTAGTTCATATGTTTACACCAACCAACTTTACTTCTAAACTCAATTAATTAAATCAACAAATACATGTGGCAATCGAAGAACTCGAACCTAGAAATTCCGCGCATTTATGCATTACGCTATCAAGACAGTTAGCCCTCTTGGTATATGCTCTTTCGTCCCTTCATTCATTTATGTATTTCAATAGTGCTACAGTCGGAGTTTTTTTTTTCAACTTGCTATTATTTTTATTCAAAGGATCATCTCCAATTCTGATGGGACAAACCGAACGTCAAGAGACTTTACTTGCAAGCTCCCATCGCATAGAGTCCACATGTTACAAAAACGAAAGGAATCAGATATAATGAATACAAGCTAATCTAATAGAGCATAATAGAAATGCAAAATGTGTTAAATATAATATATCTTATGTTAAATAGTTGAATAGGAGGTTAGTTATTTAATAGTACATAATGCTGAATAATAAATAGTGATGAATTTAACATTGTCCGAAATTGAGGCATCACCCTGGCAAGCTATTCCTTAATACAGATGTGTAAGGAAGACATTTTTTCTGGCACTGTGACCTACTGAACCAAGAAACAGCAAAAGATAATTGATGCTGCCGATCAGAATTCACAGTGTAATGTGCAGGGACATATGGTTCAGGGATCAAATGGGAACTATGAAATTGATTGAAGAACAGTTTGTGGAATATAGACAAGCAGGGAATGTTACGAAGATGTTGAAAATCGTAATTGACATTCCCGGGTTACAGAAGGGTCGCTGAGCATACTAAGGGAGGTCACCGGCTATTTTTATCTTTCTCTAATTTTCTCTATTTCCCTGGCTTGTATCCACTCGGCCTCATTCAGCCAACTGTTTTAAGACGTTTATCCCCATCCAGGTGTCGAATTCTTTCTGGCGAGCAATACCAAGCCAGCATTGTATGGAGAAATCCGGCTTTGCCGGAGAAATTGTTCTATCGAAAAATGTACAAATTGAGCTTGCTGTCAAAAACAAAAATAAATATATGCTGGCTCGCTACCACTCACCAGGAAAATATTAACACCTGGATGGGGGTAAACATCTTAAAACAGTAAGCTGAATGGGGCCAAATGGATACTAGCCAAAGAGAGAGGGAGAGAAAGAGAAAAAAAGCGAGGTGGGCTCCCTTGACGGAGGTTGTGACTTTGCAGGGGTTGCCAAACAGTTTGAGAGCAAATGTTGGTGAATTCTCTGTGTGCTTCACAAGGGCTGCGGAGTGAGATTGAAGCTATACAATGGTTGGTGAGAGTAGTCACTTTTACTTCACAAGTGTTGGTGAGAGAGGTAACTTCCACACACATATTGCAGAGTTTAGGAGAAGGAGTGAGCCTTGCAAACAGCTTGGACCTTGTTAATTTTCTTTCTCTTATTGCGATTAAGGCTGCCCATTTGTCTTCTATGCCCTGAGCCGGTGTGTCCACGTAATATGCCTTTCTATGGAGCAAGTGGGCGGGCAGGTAGGTTGCCAGCTGTACCATGAGCGAGCAGGGTGGCCGGAGTTCTGACGTCACCGGCTCCAACATCATCGGCTGTACCTGAGGTGGAAACAGAGGGGAAGGGGGACAAGGAAAACGGAGCTGGAGGGGGCACTTGGTTATTCTACTGGATTGCTGCTATACGTGCTTTTGAAGTCGGCGTTGTTTCTGGTGTCTGGGCTGGTGTAGTGGTGGTGTGGACTTCTTAACTGTATTCCCTCTTGAGTCTCGGCATAACAGTAAATATTGTAAACGCAACGCAGGTAGGCATGCTAAGCCCCACAGTTTTTCAAACACTCCAATGCATTTATGGTGTAACTTGTGTGCAAAATATTTCAAAAATTAAATATAAGATTCCTGTCATAAACTGGGCAATACATTCAATTAGTAATGTACTCGAACAGAAACATTAAAATTTGGGTATCATTGGTGGATGCACTTCACGTTTTTGCTGAAAATTCGCAGTAAACAGAATACTAATGTGCTGGTTATTACTTAACATTATGTGCGAACTGTGGGAAATATTGTCTGTATGCAATATGATGTAGAGCTCTTGAACCCTTTATTTTGGTATAGTAGTATCTTGAATCCTATTATGGAGTACTTCAACAATTCGTTAACAAAAATCCTCGTTTGAAAAGCAATGAAATTCAATATAGTTATGAAAAGAATATATATAAAAACAATGTGAGCATACACAAATATACGCACACACTCACAAACAGACACACACGCGCACGCACGGGCACACACACAACTTCACAAGCATACACATACACATCCAGGACCTCACTATATTCCATTCAAACATTCAGACTATGTAACGTTTGTAGAGCGTATATACAGCAAATATTTGGAAGCTATCGTGTGTAGCTCAGGGACTGAATGTTAACTAACCTTGAAAGCGAGCATAACTTTTTTATACATTCAATTAGGCATCACAATACTCGGTGATTTGTAGAGCTTTATGAGAGAGAGAGAGAGAGAGAGAGAGAGAGAGAGAGAGAGAGAGAGAGAGAGTGTGTGTGTGTGTGTGTATGAGAGAGTTTAATTTTTTTATTTTTTATTTATCAAAGGCCTTGCCGTCTATTCCGAGAAAGTACTCAAAGAGGAAAGATAGATATTGTTTGGTGCTCTATAGTAATTGCAATGTATGTAGGATACTATCTGCTAACTTGCTGAACCACTATACTAATTAGCTATTATGAACTCTGTAAGTAGGTATGTTCCAGATATAGCACATCTTATACGAAAAAGTTTCCAAACATACTAGTGCAATTTGTTGTAATCCATAATGCCAACTCTATTACATATTTTAAAGTGCTTAATGCGTGAATCCATAGACTACGCGTTTCCTAGGAAATGAAATACCAAAATATCAAAGCCAGATCTCATAGCTTCCAATTTTCCCTTACCCACGCTAAACCACTGTTTGAACACTTGAGCATCAGTGTTTTAAAAGGCAAGCAGCCGTGAAGAGTCGCTATAACTGTTATTGCTTGATTTCATTTGTACTCCGTCTTTTCATTAATGGAATGAGCCAATTAGACCTAAATGGCCCTCTTTCTAGTCGAGTGAAAGAGTTACACATAGTTACTCAGATGCTCAGACCACACAGACCTTGCGGTCCCAACTAGGTGGTCCGGCCTTAATACTACTAGACAGGGACAGTTTATAGTGGAAGAATAGGACAGTAAAGTAGAAGGCTCTCTCCCCACCCTCCGGCTAAAAAGCCGTACCGGAAAATAGGATGCAGTGTAACCTTATGGGTCAGGAAATGCCCACAAGGAAAGTGTTTATATAGTATAGAAATAAAGTAGTTTGAAAGGGAAACTACACATGCCTACTGATTAATTCATATTAATCCAATATTCATTAGATGATCGTCCAGTCTTTTCTTAAACGTATCAATAGAATTACTGTCGACCACCTCCCTTGGTTAACTATTCCTCTCTTTAACCACATTGTATGTGAAGAAAATTTGTGTCACATCTAAGGATGCCTTTTCTTCTAATTAATTTCATTCCTTTACCTCGGGTTGCAGCATTGTTATATATCGTGAACAGTGCACCGATATCTTCTCTGTCAAATCCTTTAGGTATCTTAAAACACTCGATAAGTTGGCCTCGCAACCTCCTTTTCTTTAGCGAGAACAAATTTAATTTCTTTAATTTTTCATAATATGGCTTGTTTCTCAGAGAGGGAATTAGTTTAGTTACTCTACGCTGCACAGATTCAAGTTTTGTAATGTCTTTCTTGAGATACGGGGACCAGAACTAAACGCCATATTCAAGATGGGGTCTAAGAATGCTTTTGAATAACGGCAAAATAATGTTTGCGTTTTTATAGGAAAAATAGATTTTGATAAATCCCAAGGCTTTGTTAGCTTTATTTGCCGCAGCCGCACATTGCTCTGAGGATTAAAGGTTTTCTGATAGTATAACCCCAAGATCTTTAACCTTAGAGAGAGAGAGAGAGCGAGAGAGAGCGAGAGAGCGAGAGAGACAGAGACAGAGAGAGAGAGAGAGAGAGAGAGAGAGAGAGATTATGACAAGTCGCATTAGTACATCTTGAATAATCGAACTGGTTATTTCTACAATTTGAGAAGAAGAATTATACATAATTACAGCCTCTTTGAATCGACCGGTCATGAGTTTCAAGAGGTTAGAAGTCACAATTATTTTGACTAGGCATTATCAATATTAAGACACAATAATTAACATTGTTCTGAATCCCGTAACGACTGTACCTCCCCCCCCCCCCCCCCTTCCCATACCCATCGTTACATAGATGACTGGATATATTCTGAGAACGACATGGCAGTCCAGACAGAATAACTTAGTGTTCTGTTTAGATCCGAGCGAATAGTTTATGCAATATATATTGCATTACCATTATATGTAGAATAAATGGCCCATTGCTGAAAATACAAGTGCCAGATCAGTATTTTAATTAAACCATGCACACAATGACACTTTCAAGGTTATCTGAACCCAATTTATAAAAGATAAACAAAACAAAAAACAAAATAGAATATATATATACTGTATATATATATATATATATATATATATATATATATATATATATATATATACATATTGATATAGATGTAAATAAATGTTTAAGCAACAGCCAGGATTCGAACCGCAGTCAATCAAAATTAAATCCCAAGCTTTAACCAACGCGACCACGGTACGTGTGATATATGGTATTCAACCGTCTCCCATACACCATAATTATACAGTTATAACAGGAAAATCGTATTTGGGAAAAGTGAATTCCATACCAAGTCGTAGGACCCATGTTTCATGGGAATAGCTTGGTTAGCTCTTATTACGCCGTGGTCGTTTGGGTTAAGCTGTGGGAAGTCATTCTGATGAATTGTGGTTCAAATTCTGACTGAGGCCTAAGCATTTATTCATGTAGCTTGTGTGTTATTGTGAGAGGCTCTACATATTCATATATTATATACATAAAACTTCTTAACTGATAGTAAGTTTTTCATGACATAAAAAATAAACGTGCTTAAACTTTTCTAGTCATATTTTTATTGGAGCTAAAAGTTACTACATCAGCAGCATCTTCAAACGCTGGGCACAGGCCGAGGGGAAACTAGGCGGAAGTTGACGAGGGAGGGGGAGCGAGAGGAGTGCTGGCTGAGGGGAAGGACCGGTGGGGTAGTGCTTTGGGGAAGTTGGCGAGGGAGGGGGAGTGAGGGGAGTGCTGGCTGAGGGAAGGACCTGTGGGGTAGTGGATGGGGGAAGTTGGCGAGGCAGGGGGAGTGAGAGGAGTGCAAGCTGAGGGAAGGACATGTGGAGTAGTGCTTTGGGAGAAATTGGCGAGGGAGGGGGAGTGAGGGGAGTGCTGGCTGAGGGAAGGACATGTGGAGTAGTGCTTTGGGAGAAATTGGCGAGGGAGGGGGAGTGAGGGGAGTGCAAGTTGAGTGGAAGGACATGTGGTGAAGTGCCTGTGGGTGTCAGAGAAAAAGTAGCTGTTTGAAACAGATGAGGAAAGTGATTGTGTGAATGGAAGGATCTATGGTGGGCATTGACAGTGAAAGGAATTGACTGTGTGAGTACAAGTTATTGTATGCACGCAATTGACTATGTGAAGATTAGCGACTGTGTAAATGATTGTGAATTGAAATGCTGATGAAGGGAGGTAACGTTTATTTTTATTTGTTCTATGTTCCAACTCTACCTCCGGACATAGGCAAGCATGACATATTTCGAATGCAATAAATTAACTCGAGAGTTGAGCGTGATGTACTTAATGTTTGTGTAAAAACCAGTGCAGATTGAATTGTTACCGTAATTATGGATGCTTGGAAATGCCACATATGATGTTCCTGGATATTGAATGAAATGCTTGGATTGAGGTACTTGAGTGGTGAGTAAACTAAACAAAACAAT
Organism: Paralithodes platypus; assembly: GCA_032716605.1. Lineage (NCBI taxonomy): Eukaryota > Metazoa > Arthropoda > Malacostraca > Decapoda > Lithodidae > Paralithodes > Paralithodes platypus. The sequence continues at coordinate 24,927,114 of CM064544.1, read as the reverse complement.
GATTAGTAGGAAGAAAAATAACAGAGATACTTAGCTAACAGAGTGGAAAGAACAACCAAATGGGAGGAATATCAGTAGCGTTGTCAGTTTATTAGTGCTGAAGTAGACAAGCAGTATAAGGCAATCAAATTAACTAGAAAACACAAATAAATATAAAAATAAAGAGTAGGTTGGAGTGATAGGCAAGGACGTCCCCCGGGGCAGAACTTGTCTGTAGTGATTTAGTTTCTCAGTAGGCAGGAAATGGGGTAAAGACGAAGGGATAATGCATCTGTGGAGAAGAAGGGCCTTTTGATGCTACAACATATATCGGGTTTAAGGCAAAAATAGTCGTTATTCGGCCATTATCATCACGTCACCAAAAGTGTACACGCACCTCAACTGATGTTAAAGTGATCAAACATTTACTACGAGCGTTCTGTGGAACGGAAGTACGAAATATCGACACGATGCTGAGGAAACACAAGTAAATGGTTGGAGAGGTTGGAAATAGGCAGAAAACAAAGAACGGAAGAAAAGGCAACATCCAATCCCAAGATCCCCCGAGGAAATAGGTGCCCCGGAGCCAGCCTACTTCAGCTAGGAGTATTGAAAGCTTTATGGCGGCAGTGCGAGTTAAAGTAGGCAGATATGATTGGGAGTAAGGGAAGGAAACATGAAGGCAGGAGCAGGAGCATTCTGGAAAAAGTTATTGGGTGGATGGAGTCGAGGTAGGGAAGCAGGGGAGGATGCTTTGAAATGGTGGAAAGTGAGGTACAAGTGAACTAGGGAAGGGTTGTAGAGAAACATTATGAGGTGAAATAGGGTAAGAGTATTGCCATTGTGGAAATAGTGGCAAGGAGGAAAGAGGTAGTAATTGGTAAGAAAGGTGGCGGGGAGTTAATTTGTTATAATCGGTGAAAAGGATGGTGTAGCTACTTCTCGTAGCTACACATAAGTGAGTGTGTACCCACACACAGATCATCATCGTCAAAACTACTAACAAAAATACCACATCATCACTTCTACTACCATAACCACTACTATGCTGTGTTTGTCTCTATGCTATGGGAAACAAACAGAGATCCTGACTACACAAACACACCATCATCACTGCTGTATGTGTGTGCCTGTAGTGGTGGTGTAGTATTGTTTTTACCCTATCTGTGTGATGTCTGTGTCCCGTAGTTGTGTGTCCGTGTGTGATAGTGCTGGTGTGCCTGTCTGTGTAGTGATGATGATGATGGGGATTATGGTAGTAGTAGTGATGGTGGTGGTGATTGTGGTAGTAGTATTGATGGATGCTGATGGTGATTATGGTAGTGGTGATTATGGTATTGGTTGCGCCAGCGAACTCGAAATCAATGAAAGAAATCGGGCTGACGTTACTATCATTTGGGAAGAGTCCACCACAAAAAAGGTATGGATATTTACAACCAGTTTGCTCTACGACCTTTTGAGTTACAGAGAGGTCAGGGATCAAGATTATTGTCAAGTTCGTTGGTGCTACCTATAGTAACAGTGATAATGGTAGTGGTAGCAGAGATGGTGATTGTGTTAGTAGTAGTGAATGCGATAGTTGTAGTGACGGTAGTGGTGATTGTGGTAGTAGTAGGGATGATGATGGTGATTGTGTTAGTAGTAGTGAATGCGATAGTTGTAGTGACGGTAGTGGTGATTGTGGTAGTAGTAGGGATGATGATGGTGATTGTGGTAATCATCTACAATAATTAAGCAACCCAAAACATCTTGTGGCAGTCTCTTACAGCACAGAAGGGCCCAAGTCTTCCATCTCTGATTGCTTAATTATACATGTAGGCCTATCTGTAATTTGGGCTGCATGATGGTGAAGCATGTAATAGTTGTAGTGATAGTGGTAGGCGTAGGTGATAGTAGTGGAGGTGGTCTATCTATCTATCTATCTATTTACTCAGGCCCAATCCATTTTTTTTTTTTCATATATATTTTTTTTTAGTCCATTTTATTCCTGTTGATGGTATACTGATAACAATGACCCGAGTTATCGATACTGAAACTACTATGTCTCTGGGTCATAATTCTAAATACCATGTTTTCATAATTAACATATTTCGCTACAAAATGTTCATGAATAATGAGTAATCAAGACAACAAGATAATTTACAATCAGCTGAAAAATAAACCTGCTATAGTGGTGATGAAAAAGGCGGTGATAGTATCGGTATTGGTGATGATAGTAGGTAGTGTCATTCGTCTTCACACGTCGTATGGCTTTCCCAATACTATGATGGATCCGACCGCTTACTGGTCAGACGCGGCTTTTTGTATCCCTCCTTCCCCTGGGATTGTGTTCTTTCATTTCATAAATTTCTATTTTAGTAAGCGTTGTTTCCACATAGCAATTTTGATATGTTGTTTTGACTTTATATTGTCTTTGTCCCAGTTTTGGTTTGACTTTGTTTGCAAGTTTTACATTTTAATTTGATTTGTCTGTCTGGGTGTCCGTCTGCATGTGTGCCGTTGTAAAGGCTTAATCTTTCCGACCTACAATGTGTCCATGTGTGTTGCTATATCGGTATAGTCTATTTGTTGCCAGCTGATGGTAAATTGAATCCTTTAATACCTGATTTCTCGATTCTGACTGGAAAAATATAATACTGCTATTAGTAGAGTCATTTTCAGAGCTTCCGTGACCGTGTTTAGGATACCAAAGTTTCTCAGTGAATTTAACAAGGGCAACTGATACTAAAAAACTTTGGTATCCTAAACACGGTCACGGAAGCTCTGAAAATGACTCTACTATACGTCTATGTGTCATATTATAGCCAAGTTTTCATAATTAACAACAAATTTAGCTACAATATCACGATAATAGCCAAGTAAGCAGGATGGAGAGATAGCAATTTACCATCAGCTGGAAAAAAACAGTATAGCTATGCCTGTTTATGTGTCACTTTGTCTGTACGTCACAATGTTTACCCGTCCGTCGCTGCTGTATAATTTTGTTAGTCGTCGTTTTGTCTGTCCTTCGTTGTGTAGATACGCAACAATGTCTCTGTTTCCGTTGCTGCTGTTTTATCTGACCATTCTCGGTTCGTCTGTGTATTGTTGTGTCTAGGTCACAATGTCTACCCGTCCGTCAGTGCCCTAACTTTCAGTTTGCCGTTTTGTCTGTCTGTCTGTTATGTCTATATGTCTCTCCGCATCCACTTATTTAATTATTATGTCTGTCTATACCGTCTATAGTATACAGTATGTTTGACTGTCTCTATGTTGTAGCTATGGCTAGTTTTAGCTGGGTGTCCATCTGTCACACTATCTGTCTGTTGCAGATCCACCTGCCTGCTAAGTCTGTCTGATTGTAGACGTGCCTCTCTCTCTCTCTCGCTCTCGCTCTCTCTCTCTCTCTCTCTGTCTCTCTCTCTCTCTCTCTCTCTCTCTCTCTCTCTCTCTCTCTCTCTCTCTCTCTCTCTCTCTCTCTCTCTCTCTCTCTCTCTCTCTCTCTCTCTCTTTCTTTCTTTCTTTCTTTCTTTGGAACTTTATTGGGACTCTCTCTTATTGGGACCAGTGTTGTTCATAATATATATCAATGATCTAGATAATGGCATAAATAATCTAATTTCCAAATTCGAGGATGACACCAAGATAGGTAATGAAATCATTTCCGAAGGTGATAGAATAAACCTTCAAGCTGATTTAAATATAGTCACAGAATGGTCGGAGAAGTGGAAAATGCTGTTTAATGTAAATAAATGTCAGATATTGCAAATAGGTTCTAAAAACAATAAATATGAATACTACATGAATGAAGAAAAGATAACAAATTTAACACAAATAAAAGACTTGGGAGTGCTGATAAACGAAAACTTAAAATCTTCCAATCAATGCACAGCGGCTGCAAACAAAGCAAACAGGGTACTAGGTTTCATCAGAAGAAACTTCCACTCCCACAGCAAAGACATAGTTTTGCCCTTATACAAAAGTATGGTGAGACCGCACCTCGAATATGCTGCGCAGTTTTGGTCACCTCACCTCATAAAGGATGTTAAAAAATTGGAATCTGTGCAAAGGCGAGCCACTAAGCTAATCCCTTCATTGAGAAATTAATCATATGATGAAAGAATGAGAGAACTTGATCTATTTTCACTTAAGAAACGAAGGATGAGAGGCCAATTGATAGAGTGTTTTAAAATTCTAAAAGGATTCAGTAACATTAATCTAGATAAGTTATTCAAAAAAGCCGAAGACACATCTACAAGAGGAAACAATTTAAAATTATTAGGTCGGAGAGCGAATCTAGATACAACAAAAAATGTCTTCACTCACAGTGTAATTGATGAGTGGAACAAACTTCCAAATAAAGTAATAGACAGCTCCTCTATAGATACGTTAAAGAAAAATCTAGACCCATACCACAGAAAAATTGGTATGGAGTAGGCAGTAATTATCACCGTTATTATATGTTCAGCTGAAGAGAGCGGAAGAAAAGAAAAACAAATAATAATACACAAATACAAAATAAGAATAATAAACATCACACAATATGTACATACTACTAAGGGTGATGGGTTGGATGATTCCAATTAACCCCAAAAGTTACATGCTGCTAAGGCGAAGGGTTGCATGATTTTGTTTTTAATTTCTTTTTTGTTTTCCCTTTCTTTTTTTCCAATCTTTCCTGTAAATTCCTTCTGGGGATTTCGAAGCCCAGCAAGCACTTCCAACTTTTTCATGTACGGCAATTGCCGGAGGGGCGGAGGGTGGGGAGAGAGCCTTCTTCTTTTCTATCCTTTCCTTTGCCATCTCTACTAGAATTAAGTCCTGACCACCTCGTTTGGATCGTAAGGTCTGTGTGGCCAGTTTATCTATGTAAGTCTATGTAAGTCTATGTAAGTCTCTCTCTCTCTCTCTCTCATACCCAGGTAACGTGTAGTAGGAGGATACATGCAATATCGTTCATTTGCAATTGAGTATATACGACTCTGCGAGGGCTGGTGTGCGCATTTGTCCAAGGTTTGCTCTCTTGCGGGTCACGATCTTTGTAATGGTTATGAGGTGGCAAAATGGTATTAGGGAATTCTCGAGAGGGGCTTACCGAAGTATATGTTAGGATTATGTTGTTGGTGTGGGAGAGGCGTGTTTGTTTTTGTTTTGTTTGTTTTTCCAGAAGATGCGGGCTCGTGGCTATATTGTTCTATATTCAGCGTTAAAACACTTACTATATAAAGTATAATGTAGGTACATAATCCAATTAACTATAACTTGCTTATTTTATTAATGCTACTGTCAGACGAATTTAGTGTGAACTCTTTGAATAAAAGGGTTAAATACTATTGCAAAACAAAACTAAACCTATTACGCATACTTCCTATGTTTAACAAAGCCGTTTGTTACTTATATTTAAGTTGACAACTCCAATTATTTATAGATGTGATTTGCAAGTTTTTAAAGAATTAGTAGGATAAAATATCACATAATTTAAAGAATTAGTAGGATAAAATATCACATAATTTAAAGAATTAGTAGGATAAAATATCACATAATTTAAAGAATTAGTAGGATAAAATATCACATAATTTAAAGAATTAGTAGGATAAAATATCACATAATTTCACTTTGTTCCTATGTACGGTTACGATTACTGCGTTTCATGTTCATGTAATAAATTGTAGGCAAATGGGTCAGCCACTTGATTAATTGTAGGCAAATGGGTGAGCCACTTGATTAATTATCTCGTACATCAAAACCTGATGACGCATTCAGTAGGTATATCTGCAAGATAATTATATTCAAATGTCAACTTTGTTTTACTTCATATTATTAAATTACTTCATTAATTCTATTCTCATTTGAAAAAAACGAATGAAGAAATCATAATTATTATGTTACCTCCACCAACCGACTTTACTCCTCAACTCGATTAATGAAATCAAATTAGGTCCTGATGTGGCGGCGTCTACGTCGTGGGACCACCTCCCGGAACTGCCAACCGCGGATGGCTGCCGACCCTCCAAGGCCGGAGACAAGATCAACGACCAGTGGAGGACAACCGGATGCCGGCCGCGGGGAGCAGTTTCGGGAGCCAAACCGTCACAACCATCCCCTGCCCCCTCCCTGGGGGCACGGGTCCTTGGAGCGGCTTCGGTCGCGCCGTGAATTTCCACACCTCTCACACCACACACACACATCACACAGTTTTTCCTACACCGAGAAATTACTCTCCGGCTGTCATTTCTCGAAGACTTCTTCTAGCCGGAGACATTGAGAGCAACCCAGGACCCACGTACACATACATATGTCCAACTTGCTCAAAACCCATCACTTCGAGTCGCCACACTAAGGGTTCAGTTCTCTGCAATTCATGCAGGAACTGGACCCACTTCACCTGTACAACACTTGCCTCCAAGAAACATTACACGAACACCTGGACCTGTTCCTTATGCCCCTCCCTCTCCCAGTCAAATCCCTCGCCTGAAACCCGTCCACCTCTCCTCCCCAACCCACCTAGCCTTCCCATATCATCCACTCCCCCCCCTAAAACCCGTCCCCCTCTCCTCCCTAACCCACCTAACCTTCCCATACCATCCACATCCTCAACTCAACACACCACACCCCATCCTAATCCATTCCAACCCCCATCTCCTGCTCCCCAATACCCCCCCCCCACCTCACCCATCCCAACCCCTCCCTCACCCCCCCCCCCCATCCTCGTGCAGCAGCACCCAACATACATCGTGCACATAACATTAACATTCTTCAATTGAACATAGATGGCATCAACACAAAGAAACACGAACTCTCACACTTCATCAAACAACACAACATACACATTGCCATCTTACAAGAAACAAAACTCCGCACAACACAAAAAACACTCACATTTCATAATTTCACCACCATCAGACAAGACCGGGCTGTCGGCGGGGGCGGTGGACTCATCACCCTGGTACACAAAGAAATAGCATACATAGTAACCAGTGTACAAACCAAATCCCTCCTCCCCCTACCTAACTACCCCCCTGTATAACACAACAGAAATACAATCAATTAAAATACGCACTGGCAACAACTCCAACATAACCATCATAAACACATACATCCCTCCCCAAACATCCCCTACAGTACCAAATGAATACAGACCACACTTACAACACATCACAAACACCCCACACACTCCACACATCATCCTGGGTGGTGACTTCAACGCCAAGACGTCGGCCTGGTTTGTCGACAACCCCGACACAGACAGAGGGCTGGAACTACAAAACCAAACCGATAACCTCATCATCCTTAACGACATCCATCAACATACCTTTATTCCTCACCAAGCCCTCTATAACCCATCATCTCCAGACATCACCTTTTTCTCCCCAGAACTCGCCCCCACAACATCCTGGAGGGTGGTCAGAACCTTAGGCTCTGACCACCTGCCGATCATTATCACCACCAAAACAAGACTCACCCCAGCTAGCCACAAACACACATACACCAATTATAAAAGAGCTAACTGGGAAGCTTTCACAAATGAGACAGAACAACACTTCACAACTCTAAACAGTACACCCATCACTAACATCAACAATGCTATACACATACTCATTAAACTATCCAAAACGCTGACAAGAAACACATTCCAAGAGGTAACAGAAAAAGACACAACCCCAACTTCACACCAGAAATTCAAAACCTCATCAGACAACACGACATACTGAAACACTCCCCAGCACCCCACACACAAGACATCACACAACAAATTCAAGCACTCAACACCCAAACTAACAACAAAATACAAGAACAACAAAAACTAAATTGGAATAACTTCCTACAAACACTTGATCACAAAACAAACCCGAAAAAACTCTACAAAACACTAAACAGCATCACACTTTCCAACAGCAACACAACACAATCACATGCTGCAATCACAACAACAGACTCTACTCCTTCATGTAAACAACAAGCAAACACTCTCATCAATCACTTCTCACATGTCAGCCACCTAAAACCTCACAAAGACGACCGACGTGTCATCCGACGTAAGAGCCAATTCCCCACAGACCCTGACTATACACCCTTCACCAATCACCAGACAAAGCATATCATCAAAAATCTCAAGCACTCACCCGCCTGTGGCCTAGACAACATAAGCAACATACACCTCAGACACCTGGGACCACAAGGCATACAAGCACTCACTAACATATCAAACTACAGCTATTCACACAACACAATACCAGACATTTGGAAGCATGGTATCATCATCACATTCCCCAAACCCAAGAAAGACCCCACGCTACCCTCCTCGCACCGCCCCATCACACTCCTTTGCTCCCCCTCCAAAGTCATGGAATGCCTAGTATTACAACTAATTACACCTGACCTACCCCTAGCTCCAACACAACATGGATTTAGGCCACTGCACTCCACAAACACTCTTCTCACAGACCTTACACAAAGAGCTTTTGACGGCATCAACTCAGCTAGACCACCACACAGATCACTATTAGCCACACTCGACATTAGTAAAGCCTTCGATGCCATCTCCCGCCACAACCTAACAAACAAAATCTACAACACAAACATGCACAACAACACAAAAAGGTGGCTGGCCAACTTCCTAGCAGGCAGATGTGCACACGTATCTTTTGCCGGTCAGTCATCTAAAATCAGAAACTTTCCAAACGGAGTCCCACAAGGATCCGTCCTATCGCCCGCACTCGTCAATCTGTACATGCACGATATAACTACACCCAATACGCCCCAAATAAACTTAGCCTCCTATGCACACACCATGACCCAAAAAGAGCAACAGATCTCCTTCAACCCTATCTCAACACACTACATGGCTGGTGCACTACAAACAGACTTAATCTAGCCCCAGCCAAATCCACCGCAACCCTGCTCACAAGCTGGACATGAGAACACGAATACATCCCTCAACTCACCATAAACAACACACCCCTAACATATACACACACACCCAAAATCCTAGGAGTAACATATGATACTCATATAACATTCAAACAGCACACCACAAACATTAAAAAGAAACTGACACCCAGACTTAACGCCCTCAGGTCACTTGCTCACACAAAATTTGGACACAACAAAGAAACTACCACCACAGTATATAAACAATACATAAGATCAGTGATGGAATACGCAAGCCCAGCCTGGGCTTCTAACCTAGCTGAAACACATCATAAGAAATTACAGACTATTCAAAACAAAGCCCTCAAGATCATTACAGACTGCACAGCTACTGCACCCACAGATCACCTACATCAAGAAACCAAAATCCTCAAAGTCAAAGACCATCTGGACATGAGAGGCACTCAATTCCTGGCAGCAGCCTTCACAAACCAAGACCACCCACTAAACTACATGGAAACACACCCACAGACACCAAGAAATATCAAAACAACACCCAGCACACGGTATCACACACAATTATTGTCCTCTCTCCCTCCCTGCCCACCCCGAACCAACTTCCAGAAGCACATCCATACTCATATCTCTCACCGATCCATCCACTCACTCACAGACAACACGCAGCTGCATGCACGACCTCCCGAAATCCATCCTTCCGAATCCTCCCTTCCTCGCGAGGACAGAGTCCACCTGGCCAGGCTGAGATGCGGACACCATCCAGCTCTCCTGAGCTATCAGAAGAGACTGGATGACTCCGTTGTCGACGCCTGCCCGGGATGTAACACAGCACCTCATACCATTAAACACATCATAGAAGACTGCATTTCACACAACCACTTACGCCAACAACACAATCTACACTCAATGAGAGCTCTGTGGGAAAGCCCGATCGTGGCCATGGCCTTCCTCAGGGACTCGGGGCTGTTCGGCCAGGCAGCTTAGGGAACAACAACAACAACAAATGAAGAACAGCGATTACACGAAGATTTGTTAACACATCCATAATTATTGAAAGTCATGCCCTAACAATTTCAGCTATATAAGTACAGCTTCATATGAGCAAATATGAGATTGTTTTAATAATTCAGTTTAAAAGCTCTCGGGTGTGAAATATTTAAAAAATGTAGTCTTTCAATCAGAATTATGTAGTTTATCATTGAATTCCTGATAGATAACTCCAACTATTATCACCAGTATACTTTTTAAACAGTTTTTGAAAGACCTCCTTTTCTTTATTAGTGTTGGGGTGACCAAAGGAAACTATATGTATGAAATAAAAGCTTAAAATATTCCAAACTTAATTCGTTTGATGTCAGAGGTTGTATTTTTGTTCTATGTGCATGAAAAAGACAACAGGCAAAGCTGCCTGTAACAAATGTCTCCCAATAAGTTGAACGAGTGACAGAAAGCCAAATTCAAAGTACCAAATGGTGGTGTATTGCAGAGAAGTGTGGTTTGTTAATGTATTAAAATGTATAGGAAGAGGTGTTTATGAGAGTTAGCTGGATTACTCTCTCTGTAGGTTACACACAAATAGAAACAGTGAGGGAATTCAGACAAATGAAACCTCTAGAACGAACAAAATGTATACTAATCATATATACAGATTAAACTAGTATGAGTAACAACAATTGTTATTTTTCTGTTATTTTCCAGTGTACACATATAGATAATGACAATTTATTAAAATTATTCAAGATGCACCAATAATTTTTAAAACCCAAACTTATGTAAACACATAAATTTCGCTTTTGTCTCATCTTGCAAGTCAATATTATGACACTATTTAATAGAAAGAATAAAACGTTTTAGTTTGCAAGGCAACATTAATTTGATACAATTCCAATACAGTATTATCTTACGCGATGAAGAGAAAACAAACCACTAATGTAGACCAAAGCACAAAGCCAAATAAAACAATATCTGCGTACAGTTGCCCACATAAGTTCTGCTCCTCGTCGCGATCTTATGCATGGAAATATTATTAGTAGGAATGAAATAGGAGTGTGTTTTCTTTGCATTATCTGTTGACTAATCAGATGAGTGAACCACTGGATAAGAAACTACACTCGTAATTCAATCATGTGCATTATATTACTACGTATGCAATCAAGGAGATGAACCTAATTTATGTGGGCAACTGGATATAATGTCATTGAGAAATGTTACATACTTGCCATTTCAACTGTTGGGTATTTAAGATTAGTGGAAACGCCCTTTCAAGAAAGTGAATTAATGGGGGGTAGTGTATATTTGTTGGTCATTTCAGGAAAGTGAATTAATGGGGGGTAGTGTATATTTGTTGGTCATTTTATTAATTCATATATTTATTTTGTAGTTTCCTCGCTAGACCTCCATCAAGCTTCGAAAAAACACCCCCCAAGACCCCCTGCAACATATATTTGTACGTTCCTGTATATTACTTTGCACGGTTCCTCCTAAAATCTCAGGCTTGTTATCGCTAGCCAGGACAAAATCGACACCTAGATGGCACGAAAGGTCCTAATATTGACATAGAAATGGGGTGAAAGTCTTAAAATCGCCAAACTAATGGAACGAACATCTTTAAATCTCAAAACTAATGGGGCTGAACATGAGGGGGGAGAAGGTAGTCCAGAAAAAGCAACTACCTACCCTTTAAGAGAGAGGTGCATCGTGACTACTTGAAATACAAAGTCTCTGTATAATGGAGAAGTAATTATTGAGTTATAGGCGTACACAGAAAGGAAAGGCAAGGTCAAGAGGAAGAAATTATAAAGGTATGACGGCAACACAGAATAGGAAAACGGCAAAGAATACACAATAAATAAAACTAAGGGTATATAGCAATCTGTGTATCTCCAAGTTGAATAAACCATTTAACCCCGTACGAGCGGGCATAATTGCCCAAAATGACCTTCATTCCCTGCTCATTTTCATGCATAAGCATACTTAATGAACACCCCGTTCTTAACATTAATCCTCCATTACAAACCCCAATGCACTTGAATAAATTAATGAAAGCATATGATTCTCCCGGGATTCAAACTCGGGACACCACACCCAAAACATAAGCATATAAACCATTACACCACCAGAGCCAGAGCGTAGTGCAATTATATATCCATGAAAGTACAGTAATAGATCTTTCAAATGACACCTGAATCATCCCTGTACAACGTCTGGTTATCTTGCAACGAAGGGCAAAATTGATAAAAATGTGCAATTTTTAGCTGTTTTTTTTTTAGCTGTTTTTACTATGTATGACACTGCACATAAGTGAGCTCTCTCTCTCTCAGACCTCAGTGTCTAGGCGGGGCCTGTCGGCTCCGGTTGACGCCTGCCCGCAACAGCTGGCCTGGCTCACAGGCCATATAATAGCCACAAAAACGTGTCCGTCATATGAGGGGCCCCATCCAGAATGGGTTAATGGTAGCTAGATTAGTAATATGTGTATATTACCATATATACTTATTGCCATCATCATCACTACTGTGATATGTGTGCCCCATACATACATAGACACGCTATCTTCATCACAACAGATCATCAACACCATCACAACTACTACCACAATCACTGCCACCATCACTACTAGTATCATAATCATTATATTAATACTCCCACGGAAGTGTGTGTGTGCCCCGACGGGTCACTCACACATACACAAACAGACATTACTATGCCACCCTCTACAGGGGCCTCGGTAACAAAAGATACAGAGAATAGAGCCACATATGCTGTACGATGGACAATGGATTTAATTATTATTTATACTCTCTATTAGCCTTTATTATTATTGCATAAAATGTTATTATGAGACCATTGCACCATTCTAAAAATACTGAAACTTTTATCTTACTTTCCCAGAATAGTTGGCAAACCTTAATGCAAGTTCTACTGAATTATACATATATCCTGCTATTCTATCTATCAATCTATTGCCCGATGCCGCGATCCCCGAAGGGGTGGCCACGAACGAACCGCCCCCATGCACCTCTGTCCCCAGTCAGTCGACACGCCTCCCCCCAACCAGCACCGCCTTCGTTCATATACTTCCTCACTCCATCCTTCCACCTCTCATTCGGTCTACCTCTCCCTCTCTGTCCCTCCACCTCGCTCTCGTACACCCTCTTAGTCATTCTCTCGCTTTCCATACGTTCCATATGGCCGAACCATCTCAAGTTGTTCCTTTTCATACTTTCCAGCACATCTACCTCCACACCACACCTCCTTACTTCCTCATTAGTCTGTCTATCCCTCCATGTAACTCCGCACGCACTTCTTAAGTAATTCATTTCCACTGCTCTCACTCTTGGTCTGAGTCTCTCAACCACTTCGCTTCCGTAAGTCAGTGGCGGGATTACCACACTGTCATGCAAGGACACCGCTTTCAGCGTTCCTAAAACCCTCTTCCCCTGTTGTACCCTCTCCCGCACTTCTTCATCCATAGTCCCATCTTTACTCAACACACTGCCCAGATACTTAAAAGAGCTGACGATATCCATAGCCTGACCGTTCAGCTTCACCTCACACTCTGTGACTTCACCCCTTTCGAAGACCATAACCTTGCTCTTCCCCGCATTTACCTTCAAATTCCGTTTTTCGCACACTGTTCCAAACTCATTTACCAGACCCTGCAACTCCCATTCATTATCATTCATCAGAACTGTATCATCCACAAACAGCAGTATAGGTAGCTTCCACTCAATTCCCTCCCTTTTCAACGATACACCAACATCCACTGCTCTTGATATTATTTCTTTCATGACTCCATCCATATATACAGTAAACAACCACGGGGACAACACACACCCCTGTTTCATACCAACATTCAGGTCAAAGAACTCGTTCTGCTCGCTCTCCACACGTACTGCCGCCTTTGCACCCTCATACATGCTCTTCACAGCTTTCAGCAACTTGCCATCTACTCCGTATATTCTAAGTACTTTCCACAAACCTTCTCTAGCCACTCTATCATAGGCCTTCTCCAAGTCCATAAAGGCAACATACACCTTTTGTTTCTTCTCCAGATATTTCTCCACAACATAATTCAGGGTAAAAATCTGATCTACACATCCTCTTCCCTTCCTAAAACCTCCCTGCTCGTCGCCTATCCATTTCTCCGTTCTCACTCTCACGCTCTCAATCACTACCCTACTGTATACCTTCCCTACTACGCTTAGAAGACATATTCCTCGGTGGTTACCACACACTCCTCTTTCCCCTTTGCCCTTATGTAGGGGGACTAGTATGCCAGTCTTCCAGTCATCGCGTGCACTCCCCTTCTCCCATGCTAGTTTGCACATTTTCCATACCCATTCGATCACTATCTCACCACCATACCTCAACATTTCCCCACACACTCCATCTGTTCCTGGTGCTTTCCCCAACTTCACTCTTTTCATGGCTTCCCACACTTCTGACCTCCTGATCCCCACCTCCTCCTCCACTACTTCTCTTCTTCTCCCTCCCATACCATATCCAGCTATGTTTGCTGGCTCTTCATTCCTTACATTTAGCAACTCACTGAAGTACTCCCTCCATCTTTCGACTCTCTCTTGCTTCTCGGCTAGCATTCTCCCATTCTTATCTTTCACACCCTTACAGTTTCCCTTGCTACCTTCCCTAACTTTCTTGACTTCTTTCCAGAACAGTTTCTTAACTCTCCCTCCATTTTACACTCAGATTCCTTCCAAATTCCTCATCTACTCTTCTTTTGCTTTCCTTCACTACTCTCTTCACCACCCTCTTACTCTCCACGTACCTTGCTCATTTCTGTCTCTCGAAATCTTCATTCCCTCTACTACCCAACCACTCTCTATATGCTTTCTTCTTTTCTTCCACAGCTATTCTTACCTCTTCTGTCCACCATGCTGTACCTTTCACTCCCCTCCCTCTTCTCCTCACTCCTCACATGCTGCACAGATCTCATCCTTAAACACCTTGCTCATCTCCTCCAGTTCCTCCATAACTTCCAGGTCGAACCCATGTAGTCGTCTTTCCACTGCTCTCCTGTACTTCTCCCCGACTTCCTCCTCCTGCAACCTCTCCACCCTCCTCACCATTCCACCCTCCTCTCGCCTCCCTCCAGCTCTCCTCACCCACATCTTTTGTATCCTAACCTTAGCTACCACTACATAATGATCAGACAGACCCCCTCCAATACCCCTATACACCCTAGCATCCATCACAGATTTCTTCATTCGTTCATCCACACATAGCCTTAATATGTTGTGCACATCAACGAAACTATAATACATTCAAAGGAAGAATACAACGTTAATGTAAAGCCAATACTGATCTTGGGTTGTTTTCCCCCCTTCGGTGAATTCATAAACACTACATTAGGAACAGAAGAAGTCCCTGTGTGGTTTTGATCGAGAACATGGGCAGATGTAGGGTGTAAATAAGAGTGTATGAGAACATGGGCAGATGTGGGGTGTAAATAGGAGTGTATGAGACATGAGGGTAAAATGTAAACGCAGTAAAAGAAACACATTATCAAGAAGGGAGAAGCGAACATGAATTTTGATGACGTCTCTATTGTGTTAAAGCTACTAATGAAACCCTTAAAATGTACATAACGGCAGTCCCGGTCATAAAGTATGGTGTGGTTTCAAGTGCAATGTTTGACTTTATGAGACCTAGCAGAGTGCGGGTTGTACTGTAGATGAAGTAGAACATTAAAGTGAGTGCTTACTAATCTTCAAATGATGCTTTAGGTAGCTTATATATTAAATAATACAAACATTTTATTTAACCCAATAGTAAGCACACACGATAGAGAGAGACAGAGAGAAGGATGGTTGGTAATTTGGTTATTCATACCAAACAGGAAGCAAGGAGCGCCAGACAGAAACTAGTGGTTTAACTTGAGCTTTGATGAACGAAGTTTGTTGAAAAATGTTTTTATTTTGTATCTACGTTAGTGACAACAATGTAATCATGTATCTCATTATGTAGCTATATGTATTCTGTGACTGCGGAAAGGTTTTCCCACGGCAGTGTAAAATCCGCTAATATTCTTTTAAAATAAATTAAACTAAGTACATTTGCTGATAAGGGAAGGAAATGAATGGAAGTTGCCTACTGCAGTTTGCTGATGATGCACTTCTGATTAATGCTAGTGAGTGGGAGTTGCAGGATCTGGTAAATATGTTTGGAACAGTGTGTGAAAAACGGAATCAGAAGGAAACTTAGGGGAAGAGTAAGGTTATGGTTTTTGCAAGGGGTGGAGTCACAGAGTGTGAAGTGAGGTTGAACGGTCAGGTTATGGAGAATGTCAGCTCATTTAAGTATTTGGGCAGTGTGTTGAGTAAAGATGGGAGTATGGGGGAAGAAGTGTGGGCGAGGGTTGTAGGAACACTGAAAGCAGTACAAGGAATAGAGTGGTCAGCATTCAAGTAAAGAAGTCCTTGCATGATAGTGTGGTAATCCAGACATTGACGTACGGGAGTGAAGCATGGACATTGTTGGAGAGATACACATTAAGAGTGACAGGGGTGGAAATGAGTTACTTGAGAAGTGCGTGTGGAGTTACATGGAGGGATAGACAGACGAATGAGAAAGTACAAGAGTTGTGTGGTGTGGATGTGCTGGAAAGTGTGAAAAGGAACACCTTGAGATGGTCCGGCCATGTGGAATGTATGGGAAGCGATAGAATGACTAAAAAAGTGCAAAATAGTGAGGTGGAAGGACAGAGAGCGAGGTGGAAGGATGGAGTTGAGAAGTATATGCGTATATGGATGGAAGGAGGGGCATAGGCTGACGTGGGACAGAGGTGCATGGGTGCGATTCATTCCTGGCCACTCCATCGGGGATCACACGTCTGGCAATAGATAGATAGATAAACAGACATTCGTAATAATACGATTGATGGATCTAGAAGACGAAGCCATGGCAGTTATTTCCGTTGCAACATGGCTCCGACCTAAGGAAAGACAGAACATAAAACAAGGGTAAATTCCTCCCTGTGGAAGAATGAGGGGTCCCCGTAGCCTCTATAGCGAGTCTCGGAGGTGTACCAGAGAGCGTGTTATCCTGACGAGACAAGGTCCTCGGCTTACCAATATATCCTGGCTGGTAGTGCGGGGGTAGGAGAAACACACTTTCCTCGACACATACACCATCCACACCAAAAATAGGCACCATATAACCAAACCACACACACACCATATATGCACACACACACAAACCTACACGTACACTTCATGCAGTATATACACACATGCACTACATACACACAGACACATCACCATACACATATGTAAACCAGAAAAACGGAGGACCAGAGAGACAAAGGAGAGAAACACCATAACAAATGATGGTAGGTCAGTATAGAAGATAAGGATAGAAAGAGGAGTAATACGAACAGATGAAAAGGGTAATAGGGTTTTAAGAAATTACATAAAATAAAATACAGGAGCAAGACAAATTGAAGATAGATGCCATATGAACAGAAACATATATTAGAGTGGCTAAGAAAGCAACCGGAGAGGATGAAAAGGTTAACAAGTGCTTACAACATTATACAAACAAAGTGAGAACAGATATGGAAGGAATAGGTGATAAAAGGGTGATACAATACGGTGACCAGATAACATAGATAGGGGAAAAGGAAGATGGGAAAAACATTGGATACGGAGATACGGAGAGAACAGCCGGGATGGGAAGAGGTAAATATGGAATAAAAACAACATACATGGAGAGGGGATAAAACACGGTGAGGACAAATTAAGCTAAACATAGATACCCGGAAGAAGAACGAAAGAGGTCGGGAGGTGAACAAAATATGACGGTGTGAACAATATAGACAGAGAGAAGAGAGAGAGAGAGAGACAGAGACAGAGAGAGAGAGGAGAGATAGAAAGAAAGAGAGTACAAAGGAGTACAAAGGAAATCAAGCAACAACAGATCTAGTGACCCTTCTAGGTTGCTTGTCCTCCAAAACACTGAGGATCAAGTGTCCAAACAGTGGTTTAGAGTGGGTAAGGGAACATTGGAAAGGGAACTACTGCCCTGCCACTAACGTGGCAGGACTAGGAAGTTAGTAGGGGACAGATGGGTTAGTAACTGAGGGGAGGATAAAGTTATTCATTTACAAACGCAGTCAGTCGCGGGTTTGATGCGAGATATTTGTCTAGGCGGAATTTAAATGAATCAACGGTGCTGCAGTCTATAACGTCTCGGGGAAGCCCATTCCACAAGTTGACAACTCGATTGAAGAAGAAATTCTTAGATTCGTGCGAGTTAAAGATTTACCAATAATTTTGCAACCGTTTCCCCGCGTGTAATTAGATTGGTCGATAGTGAAGTACTTACTACAGTTCATATTGTCGATGCCTTTGATGATTTTGAACACTTGAATTAAGTCGCCTCTTAATCTGCGCTGGGTTAAAGGAAATAGATTTAATTCTCTAAGACGCTCTTCGTATGGTTTGTTCTTTAGGCTAGGTATCATTTTGGTAACTCTACGTTGAACTCGTTCTAGCTTGTTTATATCTTTTTGGTAATAAGGGCACCAGGATTGAACGCAGTATTCCAGAAGAGGGCGGACTAAGGAATTGTAAAGGGTTAGGATAACTTCTTTGGATTTATGCTCAAATGACCTGCCTATAAAGCCAATTATTTTGTTTGCCTTCTTAACAACTTCTGAACATTGTTGACTCGGTTTTAGGTTACTCGATATTGTTACTCCCAGATCAGTTTCTCTGTTTACATTCTTAAGCGGAGTGCCATTCATCGAATAGTTTGCTTTCTCATTTAGGTATCCGACATGTAGTACTTTACATTTATCCGCATTGAAACTCATTTGCCAAATTTGGGCCCAACATGACAATTTATCTAGATTGTGTTGCATATCGTCAACTTGTTCTTTTGAGAGTACGCTATTTGCAATTTTTGTATCGTCAGCAAATTTTGAGATTGTGCAGGTGAGACCCTCATCTATGTCGTTGATGTAAATTAGAAAGAGAATTGGTCCTAGTACCGATCCCTGGGGTACCCCGCTACTTACATTGGTCCATTTAGATGCCTTACCGTTTATGACTACCCTTTGCTTTCTGTTGCTGAGCCAATTTTCTATCCATTTCAACACACCGTCTTGTATTCCATGCGCTTTTAGTTTTAGCAGTAAACGTTTGTGGGGAACTTTGTCAAAGGCCTTTTGAAAATCAAGGTATATAATATCTACAGCTTTACTCTCATCGTAGAGGTTGAGGATATCGTGGAAGAAGTCTAAGAGGTTTGTTAAACAGGAACGTTTTTTACGAAAGCCGTGTTGAGTATCTTTAAGTATGTTATTTTCCTCCAAGTGATTTACGAGTCTGTCTCGTATGACCGTTTCTAGCATTTTACATACAACTGAGGTTAAGCTAATTGGACGATAGTTACTGGGTAGGGATTTGCTGCCTTTTTTGAATATCGGTGTTACGTTGGCTAGCTTCCACTGATCAGGCATAGTTCCAGACTGCAAGGATTTATTGAATAGTAATGTCAGTGGTTTGGAGAGCTCATTCTTAGATTCCTTTAGAACTCTAGGCGAGATTGTATCAGGTCCTGGCGTTTTATTTACCTTGAGTTTATCTAAACAATTCAATACTTCTCTCTCTGTAACGGTGATATTGCTTAGAACATCTGAATTATCAATCTGAATCGGCGATGGTGTAGGGATATCACTGAGGTCTTCTGTTGTAAAAACTGATGCAAAGAAGGTATTGAGGGCATTACTCATTTGTACTTCGTCTTTGGTGTATTCTCCTTTTTCATCGACTAACGGTCCAACAGTTGAAGTAACTACTTTTTCTTTCTGATATAACTATAGAATTCTTTCGGGTTTGTTTTACTTTGATTCGCAATATGTAACTCTAAGGTCTTTTTACTTTGCTTAATTAACTTTTTGGCTTTGCGTCGTAGCTCTACAAATTTCACCCGTTCTTCGTCATTTTGTGAGGATTTTAATCTATCATTAGCAAATTTTTTAGCAAGCAGGCAGTTTGAAATATCTTTATTCCACCATTTGGGCTTATTATTATGGCCTGGACGCCGTATTTTCGATGGTATGCAGTCTTGCACTGCTTTTAGGTAAGTGGTTTCGAATAACTTCCAAGATGTATTTATGTCGTTATTGTTAATTAAAAAGCTCCAGTCAGTTTCTTTAAACATAGCTCTAAGTTTATGGAAGTTTGCTTTCTTGAAATTAGGGACTTTTTCGATGCTACTATTTGGTTCGTTACTAGTAAACTTTAAAGTGAAAGTTATCGTACGATGGTCGCTGTTACTGAATTCATCACCAACATTCAAATTCTCTATCAATTCTTCTTTTGTTGCAAGTACAATGTCAAGAACGTTATTACCACGGGTCGGCATTCGAACAAATTGATAAAGCGAACTCTCTTGCAAGTTCGTATACAAGTCATGTCCGGAGTGTGAAGTAAGAGTATCGCCCCACTTGGTCACAGGTAAATTAAAGTCGCCAAAAATTACGGTATCTTGTGAGTTACTTACATCTGCAATTTGTTCGTAAATTTCTCGGTCAGTTTGCACTGATTGAGCTGGAGGTCTGTATATTAACGCAAGTATTATTTTTGTACCTTTATTATTCTTTATTAGCACAAAAGATGTGTCGACGTTCACAATTTGAGGTTTTGACACGAGGGTCGGGTTAAGACTTTCTTTGATATAAAATAAAACGCCACCTCCATTTTTATTTATTCGGCTGTTCTCAAACATTACATAACCGGGAAGTGAATACTCTGCTAAAAAGTCTCTATCTTGTGTATTGAGCCAAGATTCTGTTATGCCAATCACATCATAATTTTCTGTAAACACTAGTTCCTCTAAATCTGAAAATTTATTGCGTATGCTACGAGCGTTTGCATAGAAAACCTTTAAAGTTGCGGTTTTAGAACTCGCAGATCGTTCTTTCATCGAATTTTTGGTTCTGGTCGGATCTACATTTACATTCATGGCTGTCCTCGGTCCTCGGTCGTTATCCCTGACGGTTTTGAATTTGGGTCGTGTTGGTGGAACTTTATCCAAATTCGCGGTTCTTGACGGATTAGTATTTAATTCCTTTGTAGATTGCCGTCCTCGCTGTCTTCGGTCCTCCTTCCTGGTTGTCCTGTGCTGAGTCGATTTCTTCTCCGAAAATCCTTCACCGCATCGTTGAGAAGACGCCCAAAACGCGCTGCTCCCACCTGGTTCAGATGAACTCCATCGTCCGAAAACAAATAGTCATCGTAGTAGAAATTGTCCCAGGTGTCGACGAATCCCACGTTCTCCTTCCTGCAGAGGTTTGCTAGACAACGATTTGTGCTGGTGGCTATGTTGTAAAATCGGCTCTCTACACCGAGCCGGGGGACGATTCCTGAGACGATGATCCTTGATGACTTCTCCTTAAACGACTTGATCAGCTGCTGGTACTTTAAAAGCAAATCTTCCGACCGGGTTCGCTGTATATCGTTGGATCCAACGTGGATGACGTACATTGTATTTGCAGAGTGTACATTGTAGAGTGAGAGAGAAAGAGACAGAGACAGAGACAGAGAGAGAGACAGAGAGAGACAGAGACAGAGACAGAGACAGAGACAGAGAGAGAGAGAGAGAGGATAGATAGAAAGAAAGAGAGAGTGAAAGAGAGAGAGAAAGAAAGAAAGAAAGAGAGAGAGAGAGAGAGAGAGAGATGACAATGGAAAATACATCATGAAGGAAAGGCCTGTAAAAATATATGGGAATTATCAGATCGAGGCAGGAAAGTTGACAAGGCGATATGAGAAAATAGAACATGAAGACTACAAGACCAGAAAGGGGAAAGGACAGGTGGATGAAACATGCACAGGAAGCAGGAATATGTAGGAAAACGAGAATATGGAAATGTAGGTTAGGAAGGGAGGGGATAAAAATGGAAATAGAGGATATACAAGCGAGAAACAATATGAATTGAAAATAAGAAGATAAAGTGAGAACCGAGAGATCCGTCATGAAACTATACATTGAGAGTTTGTGCTATCATATTAGACGAGACTGACTGGGTATGACACTTTATGTATGGTAACGCTTTATGTCATTATATTCTGTCTATCCTGGAGAACGCTAAACTTAAGATAGATCACTTCAGTACAATGCGTGTCAGTTATAAAAATATAATTATCTCATTTATGATTATGGAGACAAATAATATCTGAATAAATCCTAATGCTCTAGTAGCCTATTTACAGTAGTGCTAATGGCTTCATATAATTATCTAATATTTCCCCCTGTATATAAGTATTGCATTAGTATAATATGTTGACATTTCATCTCGCATTCAATTTTTAGTATATGTTACCGTCTGTAATACTTGCCGTTTGTCAATGTTGAAGGGCGTTTGCCAATTTTCCCAAAACTCGAATATTTGTCTTAGATCGGATTGTATTGTAGTATACTTTCCTGTTCTCTTCAGTTAATAAAGCACATCCTGTCCTTTTATCATCAGTACATTATGGTAATTACACACCTATTCTTAAACCTTCCCATCGTTAAACCCAACTCCTCAATGAGCGAAATAAGACAAGATAAATTGTTAACTTCTAAAGCTTAGTACATTTCAAATTGTTATTCATTAATTAGCACTCTGTTCCAATGATTTTTTATTTTGAGCTGGATGACATCCACACCAAATATATATATATATATATATATATATATATATATATATATATATATATATATAGAGAGAGAGAGAGAGAGAGAGAGAGAGAGAGAGAGAGAGGACAAAAAAGAGAGAGAGAGAGAGAGAGTAGGATGGGGGAGGAAGGGATGCACAAGGATTACTAGACAATAACTAAAAATAGCCTATCTTCTGTCATCGGCTACCGGTACCTATCACTCATTGTGTGAAACACACACACGGATATGTAGACACAAACACAGAGTATTGAATTTTGATATCGCACCACCTGGAAGGATTGGGGTAGATTAGATATATATATATATATATATTTTTTTTTTTTTTTTTCCATGTGAATGAGGGACACAAAAGGCATAACTGCCTGCAACGAGTGCCTCCCCCAGATTTCAAAGAGTGACAGGGCCGAAATCAAGGGACGTTAGAGCTAAAATGTCTGGACACACAGAGTTTGAAGCAATTTAAGTCATAGGAAGAGGGAAAGACTGATTCTGGGAGAGTTCCAGAGCTCAGCAGTTGAATAGAAGAAATTCTGAGAATAGCGTTTCACTCTTGGGTTGGAGAGTTGCACAGAGTAGGGGTGAGATTGTGTTGCAAGGCGGGTGCTACGTACCCTACGTAGAGGAGGTGGTATACACTGGGAAAGCTCCGAGGAACACTGATTATTGTAGTAGCGATAGAATAGTGAGAGATATGCAACATTGCGGCGAAGAGAGAGAGATTGCAGAGAATTGGTGAGTGGACGGGAGTTAATGATACAAAAAGATTTCCTTTCTACTTTATCTAGGAGTGCGGTGTGAGAGGATCCTCCCCACACATGAGAACAATACTCCATAAAAGGACGCACTGTGCCCCTGTACAGAGCAAGTAGCTGCGCAGGGGTAAAGAACCCCTTGAGGCAGTTGAGCACACCCAGCTTCTGGGAGGCTGCCTTAGCGAGACTGGTAATGTGGTCTTTCCAAGTGAGAGCAGAAGAAAAAGAGACACCGTAATATATATATATATATATATATATATATATATATATATATATATATATATATATAGAGAGAGAGAGAGAGAGAGAGAGAGAGAGAGAGAGAATTTCACAGAAGTAGAGGACAGACGGACCAACAATACACTGGTGGATGGAAAATGGTGGAGTGAAGGCGACCGAGTTTGCACACACATATTTCTATATCAAGGCGAATGATCCCCTGGAGATGAGCCCCGGGCCGCAAATAGCCCTGGCGTAGAGCAATGTTTTCAGATGAGAAGGACTTTATTCATCATACACATATCAGGGGCACATTACTAAATTAAATTCTTGGTATTGTTATCTGGGAAT
Organism: Paralithodes platypus; assembly: GCA_032716605.1. Classification (NCBI taxonomy): domain Eukaryota; kingdom Metazoa; phylum Arthropoda; class Malacostraca; order Decapoda; family Lithodidae; genus Paralithodes; species Paralithodes platypus. Next base: position 24,903,250 of record CM064544.1, on the reverse strand, counting down.
TTAGATCGCTCCAGAAGTTTAACGTAAGGTGTTTAGACTAACTCAGTACGATATATTTAAATAATCAACATTATATTCACTACAAAAGTTTGTTCTTTTGTTGCCTATGAAGATATAGTATTAACTACCATAACAAATACATGGAGAAGGCCTATGACAAAGTGGATAGAGAGGGTCTGTGGAAAGTGCTTAGAATGTGCGGAGTAGATGGCAAGTTTCTGAAAGCAGTGAGGAGCATGTATGAGGGTGCAGGGGCGGCAGTGCGTGTGGAGAGTAAGCAGAGCGAGTTCTTTGACCTGAATGTTGGTTTGAAGCAGGGGTGTGTGATGTCCCCGTGGTTGTTTGCTGTATATATGGATGGAGTCATGAAGGGGGTACTATCAGGAGCAGTGGATGTTGGTGTGTCGCTGAAAAGGGAGGGAATTGAGTGGAAGCTGCCTATACTGCTGTTTGCGGATGATACAGTTCTGATGAGTGATAATGAATGGGAGTTGCAGGGTCTGGTAAATGAGTTTGGAACAGTGTACGAAAAATGGAATTTGAAGGTAAATGCGGGGAAGAGCAAGGTTATGGTCTTCGAAAGGGGTGAAGTCACAGAGTGTGAGGTGGAGCTGAACGGTCAGGCTATGGAGATCATCAACTCTTTTAAGTATCTGGGCAGTGTGTTGAGTAAAGATGGGACTATGGATGAAGAGGTGAGGGAGAGGGTACAACAGGGGAAGAGGGTTGTAGGAACGCTGAAAGCAGTAACAAGAAATAGGGTGATCAGTATGGAAGTGAAGAAGTCCTTGCATGACAGTGTGATAATCCCGACACTGACTTACGGAAGCGAAGCATGGACGTTGGTTGAGAGACTCAGACCAAGAGTGAGAGCAGTGGAAATGAATTACCTAAGAAGTGCATGCGGAGTTACATGGAGGGATAGACAGACTAATGAGGAAGTAAGAAGGAGGTGTGGTGTGGAGGTAGATGTGCTGGAAAGTGTGAACAGGAACAACTTGAGATGGTTCGGCCATATGGAACGTATGGAAAGCGAGAGAATGACTAAGAGGGTGTACGAGAGCGAGGTGGAGGGACAGAGAGGGAGAGGTAGACCGAAAGAGAGGTGGAAGGATGGAGTGAGGAAGTATATGAACGAAGGCGGTGCTGGTTGGGGGGAGGGGCGTCAACCGACCGGGGTCAGAAGTGCATGGGGGCGGTTCGTTCGTGGCCCCTCCTTCGGGGATCACTGTGTCAGGCAATAGATAGATAGATAGACAAATATAAGTCTTCCACAAAGCATCCACAGCCAGTGTTATATAAGTTTACATGAAATCAACCTACAAATTAATGACTTCGAAGAGTGAAAGATACATACATGTACCTTCGTTTGCTCTCAAAGGTCATTCATAAACAGCATAAATGGTTTAATGTAAGCTTGAATATCATTTAAATAAAGGCGCCATCGTACTGACAGGTCTAAAAGTGACCGTTATACAACAATGGCTTTCGAAAGTTACTGCAATTAATTAGGTTTTGACACAGATAAACAATAGAGATATCATGACATCGCTCGAAAATACAATAATAATTATCCCTAGAGTGATCATTAACAAAATAGCTTCGACTTGTAATATCGTCAAGAGATTTATTCAGGATTTCACAAACATATCTTAAGTTTCATAATGGCAAAGAATAACAACAGGTGTTTTCAGTCATGACTAGGCGATGCTTTCCATTGTTTATAACACAAAAACAGTAGGCTGAATGGGGCCGAATGGATACAAGCCAGAAAAAAAAGAGAACATGAGAAAAAAAGCAGATGACCCCCCTTAATTTACGAACGAAGCCACAGAAGTATGTTAATTATACCTGTGTGAAGTGAAGTAACAATCATAACTACATTATAATAACGTACATTGAAATGAAAGAGGATAAAATGTAGCTCGTCATTTATTTGCTAACAAATATATTGTGCAGTAATGCTTTCTCTTCCAAGGTTCTTTCAGTATTTTGACACCTTTCTTAGCTGAATCCAAACATCTACTGACAGTCAGACTAAAAGTGGGAAAGGCGTTCTCGAATAGTGAAGGAATTGAAAGGAATAACAAAAATATTCACCTTTGCCCCCTACAAGTATAGTTACAAAGGAATATGCATCCTTCACCCACCTGCCCAAGGATATATAGCCTGGGAGTTCATTCATCATAATTTCGGTGAATGAGTACGTAACTTCTACCAAGGTAAAGTTGCTTTGCCTTCAAGACAAACAGTAAACAGTAAAACAGCTTAACCCCTTGAAGCTCTGACGCGTTTTAGCAGTTTATTTTGGCTATTATTAGACAATTTTATGCAGCTTAGGAAGTATTTGTGGGTATTAAAAGGGTAAATACTATCTCAACCAACCCTTTAACTTCCGTATACCGTTACTAATCTGAATACAATCGTCTAATAGTAGCCAGAAATCAGAACAGAAATGCGTATTGGAGCTTGAAAGGGTTAAGAAGGATTATTTCATCAATTAAACACGCAATAATTAATTATGCTTATACTTGTATAATAACAACTCTTGCTATCTCCCTAGAAAAGAGAAGTATAAAGTCCTTAACCCAGCCAGTATACGATTACATATTTATGCAAATTATTCAAGACATCATTACACAATTTTACTAAGTTTCGGAAATACCTGTGGGAGAAATAGTATTAATTTATTTACAAAACTTAAATTATCTACAAAAAAACTAATGTTAACCGATATCAGAATAGAATAATTTCAATGTATACGGAACATGAACAAGCCTTTATATTCAAGTTTCGTTACGTATTCTCATATTTTGTCATAAAAGTATATTATAGTTAAAAGAGTGGAAGTTGTACAGAGACCTTTGGCCATTACTGAACAAACCATTAGTACAATTACATTTTAAGTTGTATATGTAAGCGTTCTATTAATTTTGTATTTTCCACTCTTTGACTTTTCCGGCACAGCCAGGGATATCATGATTAATATTAGAGTGTGTGTGTGTGTGTGTGTGCATGTGTGTGGGATGTGGTACGTACACACACACACACACACAGACACACACAGCCAAGTGACGGTGTAATTAACGGCACAAATGGAAATATGTATGTATGTATGTTTGTACGTATGTATGTATATACTCAGGCACATACCCCATTGCTGGAGGTGGCCGACACGAGACAGAACCCGAGCAGAACAACATTAAAATTTCTATTCTCAGGGTCCGTTATCACTTTCGTGTTCCTTCGCCCATTTCTCTGTCTCGTCGAGTAGGATAATTATACAAGGGGAGGAGGATTCCTAGCCTACTGCCCCCTGGAATATATATAATCCATATACAGTAAATTATGCTTAAGTGTAGCCTAAATTCCAAGTGGTGTACCATAAACCTCTCGGTCCAATTCAATTTCTTATTTATATTTGGGTGATGGACGATCATGCAGAATCTCCAAATAAACTGACGACACAAAAATTGCAAACAAAGTATATCTTCACCGCATGAATTTCAATATAGATAAATACAAAGTGCTTCACATTGGTAGAAAAACGAAAGAGTAAACTATTGGATTAATGGAATTCAACTCCTGAGCCTAAATAATGAAACTGATCTTGGAGTAACGATAACGAACCTGCCCAACAATGCGCTGAAGTTGTTGAAAAAAAAAAGTACAATTTGTTTTGGCTTTATTGCGAGATCTTTTTAAATGTTATACACACACTATAATTATAATTAATTGGTTAGGTCGCCATTGTGTTAAGTTTTGATCGCCATACTGTGAGAAGGACATTGGAAAACTAGAGAGAGTACAATGGAGAGTAATGTGACAGCATCAATATCGTTCATTGTACTATAATTTTGTTTTCTGATCCACAGTATTTCTGGAAATGAACCCCTTGATTGAAAGTTGATTGATGTAGCAAGCACTAGTATTTTGGTTTTAATTATTATATATTTTAATTTTTGTTTTATCATTTTGTAGCACATAGTCTAGTAGGGACCATTAAGTCTGTTGTTGATTGTCCTGCAAGGAGGATGACCACGAGTTAGGAAGATCACCAGTAGAGCAGCTTAATACGTACAATCGAGAATATTAAGTGCCGTCATAGATTCCAGTGGTTTTCGCTTAAACAGTGTTATTGGTATCTTTATAGTTACTATGAAAAGTGTGTATCCCTTAGAGTATTAGTCAGTGTCTGAAACTTTGTGAAATATCTGACAACACTTATTAACCTCGTTTGTACAGCTTCAGATTCGTACATTCTACGCACCTCAGGCTTTGTGCGATGGGTGGTGCCAGCATGTTTAGACCAGACAATGAGTCTAGGAGATATGAGGCATCACATGTGAGAGCGACTGTGGGAATATAGCTAGACGAGTAGGTCGAGGTGGTGTGGTGGTAGTGGGTGGGTATGGGGGGTCGAGAGGAATGAAGGATGGACATAAAAAACAATGAAGAGAAATAATAAAAGAATATGAAGGACAAAGGGACATGAAAAAGGGGGAGGAAGGATAGAGAGGAATACAAGAGATGGGGATTTTCGTAGGGAGGAAAGGAAATAATAATAACACTTTTTTTCTAGGTGGACAAATGGTAAATAAGAGACAAATAAGAATATAAATGGAAGAGATATATAAAAACGCACACATTCTCACACACATATTCAGATATGCGTGGGACAAAACATTTATACTTGATCAGTTATGGACGGAGTGATCGTGAACGCACACGTCTCTGTCTAGCTCCCTAGAGACAAAACGAGAGGAGAAAGTGGGAAGAACAGAGGATGTAGATGGAAAAAAAGGCAGATAGAGAGCAGAGTATAGACAGATATATAAGATTGAGGTGAAAAAAAAACACAATTTAACGAGATAAATGCGAAAGAGATGGACAATAAGACAACAGAAAAGCAAGCATTTAGAGCGAAGAAAGGAGGATAGAGAGGGGAGGAAATAAAGAAGGGACATGGAGAATGAGGATAAGTAGAGAGGAAGGAAGAACAGATGAAGAAAGAAAGTAGGACCGAAAGCATAGAGAAGGGTGAGAGAATCGTGAAAGGATGAGAGATAAACTTAAAAGTGCAGTGACGGGAAATGTTTAGAGAAGAAAGAGAAACAACAAGATAAGGAAATTGAGGAGGGATTACGAATAGAGAGAGGGGAAAACAGAGATAGAAAAGGACATATATGGATAAGAGAACAGAGAGAGAGAGCGGGCTGCATCCCAGAAGGTGTGGAGAGAGAAGTAAATATAGGGAGTGAAGAGAAGCAAATTATGGGCGCACCCAGCCTGGCTCACAGACTATGGGTGGGCATATCTCCACTTTCCAGGGTTCGGGGAGTAAACTGTTTTAAGTTTTCCATACTTATACAATATGTACAGCTACTGATAAATGTTTGTGAACTGTTTTTGTTGTTGTATATGAATATTATAGCACAAGAGTATACACGCGCGGTACTCACACTCATACTACTGTACATCATTCTCAGCTTATTATGTTCTTAGGTGTTTATTTTATACGATTCTTAGACAATAGGCATTCATCAGCCATGAATCATAACACATATAACGGTTATATATTAAAATAAGTCATATGGTACACTGATATTATCTTACGTAGATATATATACTGTATATATATATATATATATATATATATATATATATATATATATATATATATATATATATATATACTGTACAGTATATATATATATCCTTGTGTTCGTAGATAACTTGGATAGCAGGGGAGGGATATATAATTCCTAAAGTGACCTTAATGTGCAACTTTTCGCCAGACTACTGTCATCATCAGGCTAAAATGTATAAACAAACATGGAATATTATTTTTGTCTATGTGGATGAGGGACATCAAAGGCAGATCTGCCTGTGACAATTGCCTCCACAAGAGTTGAAAGAGCGAGATTTTTTGTTTTCGTGGCAGAAAAAAGTGTGGTGTGCTTGTTTAGTGTAGTGAAGTAGATAGTAGGAGAAGGTGTTTGTGAGAGCTAGCTGAATCGCTGTGTAGGTGAGGCACAAACAGAAACAGTAAGGGAAGCCAGACAAATGAAACAGGAGTTCCAGCAACTCCTTATCAAATGCCTATAGGCATCCCCTGGATATTGGCTTGTTTGATTGGTGCCTGCAATCTCCCCTTCTGTTATCTGTTATAGAGATCGCCACCTGCAAGTGGGTACGATTAGCGTGTCGCCCATCGGTAATTTGTTTAGGGTTTATTCCCCTAGATGGGTTGCCCGCCAAGGATATCGAGTCCCATCCACCCAGAAACACCCCTTTCAGATACCAGAGGGACTGCTAACACCAGAGAAAACTACCGAGCTAGAGTCTGGTAGGGATGAATTAAATACCGAGCCAGAGTCAGGTAGGGACGAATAAACTCAAGAACACCAGAGACAACCCTATCACAGGTGGAGCGTTTTACACCAGAGACACTGAGACAGCCCTATCGCACTATAGGAGAAGAGTGAAGGATGGGATTCACCCTAACTCCTCGGGGGAGATCAGGGACCCTAACTCATACATCAGGGTAACGAGGGTCTAGGTCAGGGGTAGACAACCTGCGGCTCTTCCAGGCCACCTGTGTGGCTCCAGAAGCTTCAGAAATAATAATTCTCCCTTCAAAAATAATGAAGGCCTCATATAACTCATTCAAGGCAATATTAGATTTGTTATTCAACTTCAAAAAGATCTATAGGTATCAATCGTTATGATTTCTAGAAATGTGACCCATATGTCCTTCCTAAGCTTTGTGAATACAATTATATTGAACAATATCACTGTAAACTGTTAAGTTCAGAAGTAGGGTATACTCTCTTATTTCTGAAGTACTGTAGATTTCGGTTTAAGAGACCAATTTATTTATATTGCGGCTCCGACAGTACAACATTTGCATGAAACATTAAAAAAATGGCTCTTCTAGCTTCAAGGGTTGCTGACCACTGGTCTAGGTTGTGCCATTCAGGGCTGGACTGGTTAGTGTAGGAAGAGGACTTCCCCCCAGTGCGCAAGAGTGCCATTGAGGACGAGGAGGAGTTCAAGCAACCCGACTCCTCCCAGTTCCCCAGGACCCCTTCGCACACCATAGTCAAATCCCTAACCATCACCAATGCCAAACCATACACCACCTTGTCCTTCCCATCCTCCCCACCCACTTTGTCTATGTGCTTCCTCTAGATTTCAACTTAAATTATCAATCAATAGAACATACAATGTAATTGTTTCTGGAAATGCGGAAGGATATATTTTTTGTATTTTTATAATTGTTCTGTACTCCAAATACTCACTCTCGAGGCATAGGCTGAGAGCCTGTACATTCAACCGCTAATCATTGAACGGTGAAGCCTGTGAGGTCTTGTTCCAGTCTAGGGTGCAGCCCCATCTCTGAAGCTGCCTCTCTCCAGTGCTTCACTGTCTCACCTCCTAGACTCTGACCTTCACTCTCAGAACGCCAACTATTTAGCAATGAACTCAATAGGCATTGTCCCCCTGTAGCATATTTTGAATATGGGAATATTCATACAGTGCTATTTAATAAGGGAACAGTGAGGGTATTTATTTGGCATTTCGGTGGGGTTTGTGGTAATGCACTGATACTAAGTACAGCACAAATTCCATCCCAATAATATCTTCCCATTGGCACATCGGGATTCGAACCTGGGTCCATTGGATTACCAGTCCAGTGGCAAGACCACTCCACCACACAAGTAGTTGTGCTGATGAATGTAAATTCTGTAAATTAATATAGCAATAATTATACTTAACAGGTTGTGGAGGTATTACTTAAGAGTTCCCACTCATTTCTTCAACCTATTTAATTACTTCATTATGTTTTAGGTAATTATCTTAAAATTGTTAATCATTTCTTATTAAGTAATTTAGGCAATCAAGTTGTTTTTTGGATATACTGTACTTGCAAATCGATCAATATGAACAAAAACTCAGGTATGTTTAACTACTTTCTTTGTGTATACCACCTCCCCTACGTAGGGTACGTAGTACCCGCCATGCCATACAATCCCACCCCTACTCTATTCAACTCTCCAACCCAAGAGTGAAACGCTATTCTCAGACTTTCTTCTATTCAACTGCTGAGCTCTGGAACTCTCTCCCTCTTCCTAGGACTTAAATTGCTTCAAACACCGTGTGTCCAGTCATTTTAGCTCGAACGTCCCTTGATTTTGGCCCTGTCACTCTTTCAAAACTGGGGGAGGCACTCGCTGCAGGCAGCTATGCCTTTTGTCTCCCTCATTCACATACAAAAATAAAAAACTTGTATATATCTTTGTAACTATTGCATATTTGTTTACCAATTTTAGCTTGATGATTCCAGTAGTCCAGCGAAACATTGCACAATAAAGGAACCTTAGAAATAAAGTATCCCTTCCCTGCTATCCAAGATAGATATATATATATATTCCTGACGTTGGTTTCAAAATAGGATATTATTACAAATCTGAGTGCCATGGAAAGACGGCAACACATTTTTTTGTTTAACTATTATGGTCGTTCTTTTTGAGCAAAAAAACAAAAAATAAAAAATCCGGCTCTATTAAACGTCCAAATAATAAAAAATGCTTGATGTTAATTAGGCACATGTATTCACGCTCAATATCATATATAATATTCATAATTTTAATTAATATTCTCTCTCTCTAAGGAGAATGTAGTCGTTTTTCTGGACCCTATCATACCTTTCACCTCATTTCTTTGTCAATATGAAGACTTTTCCTTCCATTTAGGTGTCGATCATTTCCTGGCAAGCAATATTGAGCCTGCAATTTTAGAAGGAACTGGCCTTCGGCCGAGACATTTTCCTACCGAAAAATGTACAAGTTTATCTTGAAAAGGAGTCTAGGGGGGGTGTTATTTTAAGCTTGATGGATTAAATGGCAGGAAACTAAAAAACAAAATTCAAATAGATATGTAGACCAAAAAACAAGCACTACCTCCTTAAACAAATCAACAAATACTTCAACACATAGTACCAAAGCAATTATTTCCAAAATGTGTATTACTTTGTCGAACAGTATCTTAGTAATCATGCAGGGTGAGGAGGAAATGGAATATGTAAAGGTGTGTGTGGATGACCAAGATGTGTGTGACTTTGTATTTAGTTTTTTGTGTGTGCATTGTTTTCTGCTGTGTTGTCCCTAGTCTGGGCTCTGTCTTGAGTCGGCCACCCAAACAAAACAAAAAACCAAAATGTGGGGATCGGGCCTGAATATATAGATAGATAGTGTGGTGACTTCTGACGGTGACTGTACCGGACCTGACAATAATCCACACAGCCAGCTCAGTCTCACGATTCTCATTATCACTCATCTGTATTTAAGTTAAAGGCATAGTGCTTGTTTCTTTGGGCTACTTATTCATTTATTTATTTAATTTTGAGTTTCTTCGCTAGACCTCCATCAAGCTTAGAAAAACAACGCCTAGACCCACTTTCAAGATAAATGTGTACATTTTTTTTCAGTAGAAAAATTTCCCGGCCAAAGGCCGGTTTCTTTTAAAATTAGAGGCTCGCTTCGCTCGCCATGAATAAATCGAGACCTAAAGGGCACGAAAGGTCCTAATATTGACCAAAAAATTAGGTGGAAGGTCTCAAAATCGCCAAACTAACGGAAAGAAAGTCTTAAAACCTCAAAACTAATATGCTAAACATGAGGGAGAAGGGGGTCCAGAAAAAGCGAGTACTACCCCCTTAAAGGGCGCCAAGTAAGGGAAAGTAGAATAATGAGCTGGGTTATTATGATTGTCCACATCATTTCGTTCGCCTACATATCTTTTCGTTTAGATTAGTGGTGATTTGGTCACTATTTGAGTTTAGGTTATGGTAGGTAATCTTAACTAAGGCATTGATTAAATTTGGTTTGTTTAGATTCTTCATATATGTTTATTTGATTTTATTGTGTATTAGTTTAATCTAGGCGTTGCATAGGCCTGGTTTGATAAGGTTATGTCTGGTTTGTTTAGGGTAGGTAAAGTTTGGTATATTTTGTTTGACAAAGTTAAGCTGATATTTAAAATCAGGTTATATTATGTTATACTGGACCTGGTAATTCAGACGATGAGGACACCCTCACGACTCTGGCTAGTGTGCAACGTTAGTTAACCCTTTCTGTTTTGGGGGACACTTTTTCACTTAAGGGGACAGTGGCTGTTTGTTTGGTCTATTAATTAATTTATTCATTTATTTATTTTTAGCTCCTCCCTAGACCTCCATCAAGCTTGGAAAAAGACCCCCTAGATAGCTTTGTACATTTTTCGGTAGAAAAATGTCCTGGCCAAAGGCCGATTCCTCCTAAAATGACAGGCTTGCTATCATTCGCCAGGAAAAAATTGACACCTAAATGGCACGAAAGGTCCTAATATTAACAAAGTTCATAAAATCCCCAAACTAATGGAACCGACGTCTTGAAATCTCAAAACTAGTGGGGCTAAATATTAGGGAGAAGGGGGTCCAGAAAATCGGTCTGTCTCCCCTTAATTCTAGTTAACGTGGGACGTTTATAGTCTGCTTTGTAATTCTCTCTACTAATATAATGGATAATGGTTATATAATACTAGGAAGAGCAGTGGATGTTGGTGTATCGCTGAAAAGGGAGGGAAATGAGTGGAAGCTGCCTATACTGCTGTTTGCGGATGATACAGTTCTGATGAGCGATAATGAATGGGAGTTGCAGGGTCTGGTAAATGAGTTTGGAACAGTGTGCGAAAAACGGAATTTGAAGGTAAATGCGGGGAAGAGCAAGGTTATTGTCTTCGAAAGGGGTGAAGTCACAGAGTGTGAGGTGAAGTTGAATGGTCAGGCTATGGAGATCGTCAGCTCTTTTAAGTATCTGGGCAGTGTGTAGAGTAAAGATGGGACTATGGATGAAGAAGTGCGGGAGAGGGTGCAACAGGGGAAGAGGGTTGTAGGAACGTTGAAAGCAGTAACAAGAAATAGAGTGGTCAGTATGGAAGTGAAGAAGTCCTTGCATGACCGTGTGGTAAGCCCGACACTAACTTACGGAAGCGAAGCATGGACGTTCGGGAAGACTCAGACCAAGAGTGAGAGCGGTGGATATGAGTTACTTGAGAAGTGCGTGCGAAGTTACATGGAGGGATAGACAGACAAATGAGGAAGTAAGGTGTGTCCCATCCACCCGGAAACACCCCTTTCAGATACCAGGGGGACCACCAGAGACACCCTTATCTCAGGGGGACCGCGTAACATCAGAGACACCCTATTACATTATAGGGGATGAGTGGAGGGGATGTACCTGAACTCTTCAGGGGGCCCAGGGACCCTGACTCATACATCAGGGGGACGAGGGTCTAGGTTGTGCCATTCAGGGCTGGGGACTGGTTAGTGTAGGAGGAGGACTTCCCCCCACCCCCACACTATAAAAGGGACCGCAGTGCGCAAGTGGGTCATGGAGGTCGAGTTCAAGCAACCTGACTCCTCTGAATCCCCCAGGATCCTCACACACCATAGTCAAGACCCTCACCTTCACCTATAATACCAAACCACCTACCCCTTCTCATCCTCCCCCACTTACTAGGCTATCCTTAGGCTAAGGATAGACAAATGTCATGTTAGGTTAGACATAGGTTTGAGAAGTGATTTTCCGGTCCCGTCGCAAGACCATCGTCGCAAGATCTACCCCAAAAACTGTTTTTCCGCTCCGTCGCAAAGCCCACCTTTAGCAAGTGAGACACCAATATTCTCTAGAGACGGCAAGAGAGCTCCAGAGCTGGGTTGACGGCAAGCTGAAACATCTCACTCAACTTACTGTTTCTTCATTCTAATTTATTTCGGTATATTTGTTTATCCAAACATGATCTTATAATTTACTTGCCTATTATTAGGAAGCAGAGTAATAAGAGCCCATAGTAACGAATATCCAATTGTTGATAATAAATTAATGTCGGACAGTACGCTTGGTTAGATTTTGTCCACGAAACAACAACAAACCCCAGCTGTGACTAGGCCTATGCTATTTAGCCTACCGATTGTTTTGTTCACATCAGAATTGCATTTATATAATCCTTATGATAATTAAATTGGCAGTGAATGTTATTCCGATGAAATGGAAGTTGTATAGCCTAGCCTATATATTTGTAAAATGGTGTGCTGGCTTGGAGCAAGCCTGTGTTGTTTTTCCCCGTCTTGTGATGATCTTGCGACGGCTCGGTTGAGACGGTGGTCTTGCGACAGGACCGGAAAATCACGTCTTTGGTTACATTGGATTATGGTATGGCTAAGGTTATACTAGGTTATGCACAGTTAGGTCAAGGGGGGATGGTTAACTTTTTGGGCGTTTTTTGCATATATTCATTATTTTTTTCTAGTTTCCTCCCTAGACCTCCATCAAATTAAAAAAAAACATGCATTAGATCCCTTTTCTAGATTAATTTGTACATTATTCGGTAGAAAAATGTCCAACATTTGAAAACTAATGGGGATAAACATGAGGGAGAAAGTGGTCCAGAAAACCGGCCCATCCCCCCCCCCCCCCCTTAAGCAAAGCTTTGGCTTAGTTAACCCATTCGGTCAGACAATAAACTTTATAAACATCATTTTGCTACTACCAGACGATTTTCCTCAGCCTAGGAAGGACCTCTTGGAATGAAATGGCGAAGACTACTCTCCGTTAACCCTCTAACTTGGACAATGTCTTCTTTACTGACACCCGTCTAGAGGTAGGTAAAGCACAAATATAATTATCCTCATCTGATTGAAAGGATGATAATATTCAAGGACAGTAGTGCGACGTTATGAGAAACAATTTATTAGGGAAAATAGGCACCAATAGATTCGTCACATTTTTCTCCATATAGTCTGCATGGAGGATTTTCGTTATCAACAAATTGAAAAATACCCACTTCACAGACAAATAAACCAAAAATCTAAGTCAAAGCGGGGGTGTGGGGGCAGCAGCCCCCACCTATAATACTAGGATAGGTTAGGTAAGGTTGTTAGGTTAGGCTAATGTCCTTTCAAAGGGGTATAGGCTAGTAAACACTAGGATAGCCTATACCCGGTCAGAGGTAAGAAGAAGAAGAGTCCTGCAGTAGTCTCCTTGAATGTTACCGAAAGGATTAAACTAGGGAAAGGTTGGGTTAGGGAAGAATGAATCTGATTTGAATCTGCGAATGACCATGTCAATAAAAGGACTGTGCACCAATAAGCCCAGCACTTAAGGGGAGGCTGACCTTTTTGGGCTATTTTTGTTTTTTTCTAAAATGATCTAGAATGTTTTTCTAAACATAGGAGACTAGCAGAGGAGGGCATAAAAACCCATAGGACATCCCTAATTGCCCCCCCACCACCACCACCCAATCAGATAATATGTATAGATATCTGGATTTTTAGTTTTAAACAAAATCATAGTCTACCATCCAATATGATCCAAAACATCGTTTTCATTCACTTATCAGAGAAAATGTAGTTGCACGGGTTAGCACGGGTAACTATGGAAAATTTCTTTAGATCCAATTATAATGAAAACAAATTCAGATGTAATTTCCCACAGTACTACTTCAAAGTGAATCTAGTAATTTATATATTGCTCTGCTTCATTCCCATTGCATACACTATAATATGTGGGAGTGCTTACTTGCTTATGGTAGTCCATCGTAGTCCGATGATGACGTTCCCTTCCTGCATTCATCTGTTGTGAGTTCTACGATTACTGTAGAGTCCTATCCGTGATGCACATATCCTGCCACAGTCTGGGCACTGGTAGTCTGGGTTAGGAGGTGCTGGTTGTTCCCGGCGTGCATGTCTCCAGGCCCTCTTCTCCTGCTGGTGGAGTTTCCTCTGACGTTCCAGTTCCTTCGCTCCTTGCTGGCAGTGTGAGAGCCATAGTGGTCTATCTGATGCTAAGTTTTCAAGTGCAGTTGGTTGTATATTGCACCTTTTTAGTATTTTCTTTATACGGTCTTTGTATCTTAATTTTGGTCCTCCAGCTGCTCTGCGGCCTTCATGCAGCTGTCCATATAGTATTTTATGAGGTAGTCTCTCCTCTGGCATACGGATGACATGCCCAACCCATCTGAGTTGTTGTTTGATGATAAGGGTCTCAATACTGGTGTTGTTGGCTCTTTCAAGTATTGTTATATGAGGAACACGGTCCTGCCAGGTTATACCCATAATCTTTCGGAGGCATCTGATGTGGAAAGCCTCCAGGGGTCGTATATGGCGTCTATATGTCGTCCATGTCTCACAACCATAGAGCAAAGTGGTTAAACACACAGCATTATATACAGCCACTTTGGTACAATGAGTCAGGTGATTATTTTGGAAAACTCTCTCTTGTAGGCGGCCAAAAGATGCTGCAGCTTGTCTCAGTCGGTGTTGTACCTCATCGTCAATACTGGCCGTTTCAGACAGGAAGCTTCCCAGATACTTGAAGGAAGGAACTTGTGCTATCTCTCCTGCTAATCTGAACACTGGCTGCACAGGTGGTATCTGAGCTGACCACTGAGAAATTATTTGTGTTTTCTGGATGTTAACTGACAGGCCCATTCTGGAGTAAGCACTTGCTGCAGCTTCAAGCGCGACTTCTAGTTCCTCTGGCGAGTGAGCTACAAGAACACAATCATCTGCATACTGAAGTTCCAGGATATTTTCCATAGAGACTTTTGTTCTTGCTTGAAATCTACGAATGTTGAAGAGGTTGCCATTTAGTCTATAGTCTATGTTGATTCAACTTCTGTTTGCTATAGTCCTATGAAGAAGTATTATAACGCATATTAAAAATGTTTTGAAAAGGACTGGTGCCAGTACACACCCTTGTCTGACTCCGGCATTAACAGCAAATGGTTCTGATGCATGGCCTCCTGCAGTGACTCTCGCCGTCATGCCATCATGAAACTGCCTTACAAGTGCCACAAATTTTGGTGGACAGCCAAAGATACGGAGAATATTCCACAATGTTTCTCGATTTACGGTATCAAAGGCTTTTGACAGATCAATGAAGGCTATAAAAATTTCTTTATTTTGTTCCCTGCATTTTTCTTGCAATTGACGTATATATAGTAAAAATCATGTCAATAGTTCCTCGATCTTTACGGAAACCGCATTGTGACTCTGGCAGTATTTCCTCAGTAATTTTGGTCAACAGTCTTTGAAGCATGATTTTTGACAGCACCTTCCCTGCCACAGCTAAAAGAGAAATGCCTCTGCTGTTGCCACAATTAGATTTATCACCCTTGTTTTTGTAAATTGTGATAATATTTGCATCTTTCCATGTCTGAGGTATGTACTCCTTGTCCCAAACCTCCAAAATGAATGAGTGAATATCTCGAAGCAGTAGGTAACCTCCATATTTAATTAGCTCTGCTGGTATACCATCTGGACCAGGAGATTTGTTATCTTTCAGGGTCTTAACTGCTCTATTCACTTCATTAAAGGTTGGTGGTATATCAAGATCTTGAATAATGGGTTGCTCTTCAAACTCTTGTTGGCAAGTTGGATCTACATGATTGTCTTGGTTCAGCAAGTCCTTGAAGTGCTCCCCCCATCTCCCAACAATTGCCTTTTGATCTTTTAATAGAGTAGTTCCGTCTGCACTCCTTAATGGTGTAAGTGGACAGCTTGTAGGTCCATACACTTGTTTTACAGCATTATAAAAGTTGTGCATGTCATGTGCATCGGCATACCCTTGTATTTCTTGTCCCTTATTTGTCCACCAATCATTTTGCATTTTTCGTAAGGTTCTTTGTACATCGAATCGTAATTCTTGTCAGTTCATTTTTAAGGTTTCAGAGGTTGGGTTGCTAAGAGTTGCTTATATATGAAAGCGAGCACGGCAAGTTGTAGGTGATGATTGTAGAATACGCCATAAAACAATTGCGCGAAATTTGAATGAATTTACAGTTTTAGTTTATATAATGCGTAAATTCGTGTGTGTGCGCACGTAGAATGATGAATTTTTCAGCGAGTCTTAGTATTTTCATTGCTATTAAAATGGTATAATGCCAGAAACACAATCTCTTATACAGGGTGAATAGGGGGGTTAAAGGTCAGCCTCCCATTAATGTAATTTGCTACGTGATGAGCATTAACGCTCGAGTTTAATAATAGTCCAAACAAAAAAATTCACAATAGTATGTGTCGCATTAAGTCAAGCTATTGTATTAGTATGTTTGCTTATATATTAATATGTGTATTTTATTTAAGTCTATTTAAATATTACTTGATTTTAATTACCAAATTATTAGTCTGAATTCAGGAGTAAAACAACAGTGTGTTCTGGCGTTCTTATCAACATGCATAATAATATGGAGTAATTACTAGGCCGGGCAGTCAAGCAACACAGTTGTGGAGCATCTGGTGATAATGTGAGATTCACAGACCTTTACTTACGCAAAACTAACACATCAAATCCTTGAGTATCAAATGTGTCCTAAATGTGTTTGTAAAGTTTGTGGTCGCCAATTTCTAGGCAGTTGGCTCGTCTCCATGATATTGACCAGATTCGGTAAATTTGTCAACCACGGACATTATACTGGTGTATATAATATATATATATATATATATACATATATATATTAGGGTAGTTGAAAAACATTTTGTTCTGATGCTTTACTTTTGGGTCATTGTTGCTTTTGTTCCTCTGCATTGTGTTAATATCTTCGTGAAATATGGCTGGTTTACGATGTCTTTAAGAGGTCGCTCAATCATGCATGATAGTCTGACTAATGACTTAATTACGTTGTATTTTCAATAAGTTTTATTTTTGCTTTACAGGTATAGAAATGCCCCCTAAGTGAGGTTTGAGCTGTGGTTAGTTGGAAAGGCAGGAGAAGTGGACTGAGGTAGGGCTCGCTACAAAGCTTCACATTCTCTGAAAATTCATGTTTCACCTTCTGGAGGAGAGAAGGATGGAATACAACAGTGCACTGATGACATCATTTTGTATGAAAGTAAATGTTCCAATGACATATCAGATACGCTCAAAGAAGGTTCTCAAGTTGTATGAGCAATACAAGTGGTTAAGGAAGAATCGCACAAAACAAATCCCTCCTCATATAGAATGAAGGAAGAAATATTTCATAGAGACATTGATGATGTGTTCAGTATTTCATGTTATGATGCCCATGAAATCATGAAGAATGAGGAGTACAAGAACTTCCTTATTGCTCAGCTCAAACATCTCAGCATCTCCGGTTTTGGACCGATGGACAAGAAGTTGGCTGGCCAACAAATGTGGAAAAGGATTCGGTGTGAGACTGAGAAGAACAAAGAGAAGAAGGCCAGGCGTGAGTCGGATGAAAGATGGTCCAAGAAAAAACTAGAAGCTTATAGCTTCTCGGATAATGCAACTGTTAAGGAGTCTATAATGCAAAGGCTACACTCCTAAACGATTCTGATCTGTGATTACACCCGATATATCCTTAGCCTTGGATCGCATCATCATCAGTAAGCGCAGTGGTCGTAGCAACTATTTCATCACTGGGGTATAACTGGACAATGTGTCAATGTCACACAGTATCATTTGTCCTGTGAGGCAAGCTACAAGTGAAGCGATGTGTCGCAGAGATCAGGCCATTTCCAAGATCAATGAGCCTTTTCTCATGTAGTGGGATAGTAAGCTTCTTCCAGATATTTCCTGAGGATTAGAGAATGTGGAATGTGTAGCTATGATGGTAACTGGTAATAGGGAAGACAAACTTCTTGGAGTTCCAATGGTAACAGCTGGAACTGGAGCATCTCAGGTTCAAACCATAATTGAAATTTGTGGATGATTGGGCTCTGATGAGCAGTGTACGAGGACTTGTTCTTGATGCAACTGCATCTAACCCACGGCTTCACGCTGGTGTGTATGCTCTCATTGATCATGAGTTGGGTGTCGATCTAGTGTGGATTACTTGCCGACATCATGTTTGGAAGTAGTCATATATGCAGCCTTTTGTGCTTTTTTTGGACCATCCAGTGGACCGGAAATTGGCCAGAAAAAGGAATCAATCATATACTACAAGGAAGCTGTCAAACAAAGCCAGTGTGATTACTGGGAGGAATGTCAGACGATCCTGTGAGAATTCGAAGACCTGGAGCCATGCACCAGGCATGATGTATGGCTAAGGCCATTTACACACTCAAGTTGTTCTTATTAAGAAATAAATTCAGGTTGGTTCAGAGTGAGAAATAGAACATTATGGAGTTAAGCCTGTCTATCTTGCTCCTTTATGACCAATACTAAAATGAGGCAAGTGTTGCATACATGGCTCCATCAAATGACTTAATTTATTTCAATAATTGGAAGCTGACCCTCAAACAATAATAAACGTGGCATCTGTTGCTACTAAAGTGAGGCAAGTGTTGCATACATGGATCTATTAAATTATATAATTTCTTGAAACAATTGGAAGCTCGCCCACAAAAACACAACAAAATGGTAAAAGTTGCAACGAAGCAATACTCATAGTTCTTTTCTGACCAGTCTTCAATCCTCAAGTTCAAGCATCTACGAAGGAAAATATTGCCCACAACATCAAAACTATGCCTGCAAAAATAAAAGGGTCCAAGCGTGTTGACCTAGAAACGTTGCAACCCTTGGAATTCTATACCACAAAACGTTTAGCAGTTTTAATCAGCCTGATCATGAAGAATGGAAGTGAGGAGGTGCAACCATTCTTGTCCAAGTCACTGCAGATCTTACCGAAAATTTAAGGAACAAGTACAGACTATGGCAGTTGTCAACAATTGTGCAGAAAGAGGAATTGCACGCATTAAGGCCTTTAGCAGCACAATTACAAAGCATGAAGCCCAACAACAGTATTCGCTTCCCGTTGTTGCTCAGCATTGCAAAGAGTTCATGGAGCCAACTAAAGGTGGATCTGGGCAAATAATGATACAGGTATTCTTGCCCGACTGGATTGGTACTGCCGCTCTCTGTCTGCCAGTCTGTTTATTCTCGGGCTGCCATCTAGTCTTTGCAGAGGGATGTGGACAGGGGAAAAAGTTGCAGAAGCCTTTGGCAAGGCTATGGCCCGGCAGATGCTGTGTGTCGTACTGAGGCTCCAGATCAGATCAGATCAGATGGCTGGAGTAAAGTAGGAAAGTATAGTATTTTGGATAGAGGAATAATAAGTTGAGAAGTGAGAAGGAAAGTTGAAGATAAAAAGGTTCTCGGTCAACCAAGTTGCTCCGTTGATTATTTGTTGAGTGACATCTGGTATAAACACTT
The DNA here is from genome assembly GCA_032716605.1 of Paralithodes platypus. Classification (NCBI taxonomy): domain Eukaryota; kingdom Metazoa; phylum Arthropoda; class Malacostraca; order Decapoda; family Lithodidae; genus Paralithodes; species Paralithodes platypus. The sequence continues at coordinate 24,884,051 of CM064544.1, read as the reverse complement.
GATTAGTTTTCTCTGGACCACTAGTGAGGGACGTTTTCCTGCTGCCAAATTTTTCTGGATCTCCATTGTCAATTCGCAGTAGGTCTTTTCCAGCTCACTGGCAGTCACCGACAAATCGATGTCCTCATCCCATGGTGTGGGAAGAGGTGGAATGATGTTGGTGGGGAGGTTGTTTGCCTTCAGGGGAGTAGGAAGGTACTTCTGAAGCAGTTGATGGTTCCCTTGGCAATGGGTTGTAGCAGTTGTGACAACCACCTGGATTAACTGCAGGCCATTGCCATTGGTGACTGCTGTGACGTGGTTGTTATCCTCCCTCCTGACTCTCCCATGTCTAGAGCCCTTCAGGATCTCTCCATGAGGGCCCATAACGTTGGTGGCCTCCTCTCCTCTTCTCATTTGCTAATGTTGAATGACACCCTCTCATTGGTGGCAAGATAGGGCACAGGATGGCGAGGGTTGGGCTTTTCAATGCCTATTGAATGGATAAAAATGTCTCCTCCACTGTGTGTTATAAACTCATATTTGTTTTCACCAACCCACCAATTAATTTACATACCTTTTCTTGGTATTAAATGTTACAAATGCAAACTAGAAGTCATATAGCTAATTTGAAATATGTGCAGTGATTAACCAATACATCGAACGTGATAGGCTCATAAATGGTTCAGATGCATTCTTTGTAGTCCCCCAGCCAACCATTCATGGAAAAAACACTGAATCCATTCCATGCGAACACGTATATATGATTTTTCTCTCTCCGATTCAAGCCCACTTTCAATAAATCCCCAAAACGAAATATACCTTATTTTTTCAATTGCACATTCTCTCTCTCTCTCTCCCTCACTCCTATACTGTAAATTTCACACATCTACTGCACAGGAACAGTATGATCACTGTCAGTAAAGTATTCCTCCTACGATCATAAATTAATTTATCGCGTACATAATCTGTTAATCTCTCTGTTAATCTCTCTGTTAATCTCTCTGTTAATCTCTCTGTTAATCTCTCTGTTAATCTCTCTGTTAATCTCTCTGTTAATCTCTCTGTTAATCTCTCTCTCTCTCTCTCTCTCTCTCTCTCTCTCTCTCTCTCTCTCTCTCTCTCTCTCTCTCTCTCTCTCTCTCTTCTCTCTCTCTCTCTCTCTCTCTCTCTCTCTCTCTCTCCCCTCTCTCTCTCTCTCTCTCTCTCTCTCTCTCTCTCTCTCTCTCTCTCTCTCGCCTCTCTCTCTCTCTCTCTCTCTCTCTCTCTCTCGCTCTCTCTCTCTCTCTCTATCTCTATCTCTCTCTCTCCTCTCTCTCTCTCTCTCTCTCTCTCTCTCTCTCTCTCTCTCTCTCCTCTCTCTCTCTCTTTTATATTCTCTCTCTCTCTCTCTCTCTCTCTCTCTCTCTCTCTCTCTCTCTCTCTCTCTCTCTCTCTCTCTCTCTCTCTCTCTCTCTCTCTCTCTCTCTCTCTCTACTCTCTCTCTCTCTCTCTCTCTCTCTCTCTCTCTCTATCTCTCTCTCGCTCTCTCTCTCTCTATCTCTCTCTCTCTCTCTCTCTCTCTCTCTCTCTCTCTCTCTCTCTCTCCCTCTCAACAGCTGGATGTTGTCCCCGTTACAAATTGTCCGCGTGTTGGTGTGTTGGAACTTGGGCTTGGCATGGGGCCTAGAATAGAGTTATGGGAGCCAGGGTTACCAAATAATGTCCACTAGACTGTAAATATACGCCGAAACTAGCTAGAATAATGCCACAATCTCTAGAATATCGCTCTAAATGGTTCACATCTCTATATTATCGCTAGAATTCATGCCACTAGATGTAAAAATTGGCCTCTATATCGAAGTAAATACCTTTAGATTTAGCAGGAAAGTAGATAAATTGGCAACACTGATGAGAGGGCTGGAGTAGGTCTTTGGGACCAGTTGTATGGATCTAATGGGTCTATGAGCCATTTCGGCAAGCATATTTTCGTTTTTGTAATTAAGAAAACGGTCATAAAACTAAGCATGGGTGTGGGTTTGGTACCGGTTTAATGTTTTCGATAATGCAAAAATATCAAGTAGAGGTATATTCAATGTGTCTGTCATGCAAATGTATTAATTATGATAATATATTATGACATGACGCTTGAAATTTATTTATACTGTAGGTGCAAATCGAAAATACCAGACTGAAAAAAAAAATGGCCCAATGGAAACATTAATTCTAGTAGAATGGGAGCATTGGAGCATTAATAGACTAAAATGAGACTTAGAGTGGTATATTGGGATTTCAATTCCAATGGGAATGCTGTAAGGGTATAATTTGATTCGGGAACATTTTTGTTTTATTTATTTATATTATTTTATTATTTTTGACTACCGTATAATATTCATTAGAAAGTTTTGTTTCTCGGGACTATAAATGATCATTAATGTGAATGAAATTAATGCCTTGTCATCACTACTAGCATGTGGCTAAGGAAAGCAAGATTAAGAATGAAGCTATGGGTAGATTGCTAAGACTACAGTGGGGCAATGGGAGCTTTGTTATGACACAACTTAGGCTACTACAGCTTTTTGGTTAGACGTTTGTGCTGTAAAAACATTATAAGAAGTGTGATAAATCTAGTGGATAATAAGTAGGAACATTCATATTATGGACTACAATTCGGCGATGGAAAACAAATGTACTAGAAACTAGCAGCAAATGATTTAATTAGAATGAGGTTTCTTTGTACGAAAATAGGGCTACAAGAGTATTGTTTTATCGAGATAGAATCTATGAGAATATCAATGCTAATGAATTACAACTTTGTGAGAATGGGGCTGTGGAAATGTTCCTAAGACGTAATGGGTGTATTAACTTAAAGCATTGTTATTACTACAAATATGGCTATGTAACTTTGAAGGAGCTTGATTCCTCGGATATTGAACAATGATAACGTTGACAAACTATTGTCTAAACATATTCGTTCTAGCTGGAAAATATATGAACATCAAGTTAAAGAAGTAGAAATTTATAACAAAATTATAATACAAAAAATGGCAAAATATGCACTTTAAAATTGGCTTGATCCGAAGTAGGGCAAAGTTAACATATTTGATTCTGATCATGTCTCTAATGGAGTACAGGTTTTGATGAATTTGAAGCTGATGTATTATTTGAGTTTCAAATATACTCAGAGTGGATTTTATGTTGTACATAATGCGGTAATGGAGTAGCACTCAGGTTTTAAAATGGGAAAGTGGTCGGTTAAAGTGAATCAGTAAGGTTATAAAACAGACTATGCGAAATATTAACATATATAATAACGATACTGCAGTTTATGTTTATGTGTAATAGGATATAATTGCAATTATGACAAATTGAGCATTAGGATTAGGTATATACACCATTTCAAACATTACTAATGTAAATATTAGGTTGAAAAGTCTGTTAATTAAGAGGGTAATACTTTGGGATTGCACAAAATAATGTGCTCCTTTATCTCAGAAAGATTGGTTCTCCAGGCGTCTTGGACAGGTCCTGGTTCTGGTCCTCTCGCCTCATTTCGTCTCATTGCTTCTCTCTTTTTTTTTTTTTTTTTTTTTTTTAAGGGGACGAGGGCACGAGGAACGAACGGAACCTTTTTACCCTGTCATAGACCTATTTTACTGTTAGGCGATCAGAACAGAGGCAAGGGGTGTGAGGAGATTGCCCATACATTTCCACCTGCCAAGAATCGAACTCAGTCCTCCCGGTTAGAAACCGTGCGCTCTACCAATGTCACTACAGGCCACCCCTTCTCTGGGGTTTTTCTTGGTTGTGGTCATGGCGCCTGGTTCATGTTCCACCTCTGGTGGTTTCGGCAAAGGAGCCACTTCGACATGCGTATATCACGGTCACGGTGGCCGAGCGCGCTTAGTACTCTGTATTGGGAGTGCTAGCCCTGGTATCGGGGGTTCGATCCCACGCGCCGGCAGGGGAGGTTCTCTCAAAAACTTTCCCTGGCCTTGCCTTCACCCGTGAAGGCAAGGTCTGGAAGGACCGTCTCGGGGGACCCACAATGTCTCCTGCCCACTTCCTACTCCCTCGGGGGTATGTAGGCGCTCTCGTTAGCAGCCAGGATCAGTCTGTTGATCACTTAGGTTAAGATGTAGGTTAAGTCTGTGTATTTTCAGCCCCATTGGCTGCCGGCTTGAAGTAGACCGATTATTATTATTATTATTATTATAAATAAGCCCCGTCTCCTTGGCAATTGAGTGTGCAGTGTGCTTGGTGAGCAGCACTATTGCAGTAACCTGGGTAAGCCTTTCTGCACCAGTAACCTGCGTAAGCAATACTGCACCAGTAACCTGGGTAAGCGATACTGGTTGTTCCACCTGAGTAAGTGAGGAACTAGGATGAACATGCATGGGTAAGTGACTGCCCTACAGCCTGGGTAAGCACAGGAGCTAGTGAGCTCTTAAGAGTATTCACTGCATCCTGGTCTCTACTTGGTTTGCCTCTCGCTGGAAACTGTTTTCCAGGAAACATGGACTGGAGTGGCAACCCATTATTCTAAAAATTTCTCTCCATATTTTCCCAGTGAATTTGGGGCATTGTCGCTGGGTCGATTGTCGATCTTGCGGTTGGCTAAAAATGGAAAGACCTCTCATAAATGAGCATTGGCAACTGAGGTGGCTGTATCATCCTTGATGGCAGAGGTAATTATGAAATTTGAATAGTTATCTACAAACGTAATTACGAATTAGAAGTCATGGTGGGAGGGGATGGAGCCAACAATATTAAGGGCGGGTAACTACCATGTTTGTTTGGCAGTGAGAGTGCCCAGGCACCTTTTGTATGATAATTGTCCTATCTTTGGGCACAAGGTAGGCAGGAGTCTGTTACCTCCTTTGCTGCAGCGGCAGGGTGGGGGGTAGGGTCTAGTACGTTAGACTGAAAAGTGCAATCAGTTTCTAGTATCTAAAATGGATGTAATTTTCGGGGTGCAATTTACCATAAGTGCATCGGATTAGGTAGGGTCAATGATAAGGTGTCCGGATTCGGTAACAAAATAGTCTCCTATCCGCTGTGCTGCCTCAAATTAGTTTACAGGTACGCAGGGGAGACGATTATTGTTTATCCAGGCTTCAAGGAGTGCTTCCTGGGACAAATAGTTTTTTGGTGGCTATATCTCGCAAAATATTCTGAAAACTTAGAGCTCGATAGCTGTTCTTGGGAGTGGAGATAAAATGTCTACATTGGTATGCAGTTTTCTCAGTATATAGTGCATATCAAAATCAAACTCCTCTATTGTTTCTCGCCATCTCATGATAATGGGATTTTTGCTTTGCAACTTCCATAGCTATTATAATGAGTGATGATCGGTGATGATGGTCAAGTTGGTGCATGCGAATTACGATTTAAAAAATTGTAACACCCAAATTGGTGGCGGAATAGAGTACTTCAGAGGAGATTAGGGTTTTCCTGGCACATGCAATGATATGTTCTCAGTTGTCTCTGGTTTGAGCGAGTACTACGCCAATGCCAACTAGAGATACGTCAGTGTATAACTTGAACGGCTGTTTAGAATTCGTAAATGCTACATTGGGTGCAGATGTGAGGGAGTCTTTTAAGTGATGAAATGCAGTGAGGTCTGTCTTGATGATGTCTGGGTGATATTGATAATGGGTTTAGCACATGTTGAAAATTATTTCACAAAACAACAGTAATAGGATGCCAAACTGAGGAATGAACAGATACTTTTCATATCACTAAGTGGGGGGATTTTACTGATCGCTTTGAGTTTGTCGGGATTAAATTAAATGCCTTTTTCAATAATTATGTAGTTTAAGTATATCACTGAAGATTTGGCTAGTTCACATTTTGATGGATTGAGTTTAAGGCTTGCGAATATGATCCGGCTCAGGACCAATATTTTGAACACGCTTGGAACTCGAATGGGTCTATCGTGGTGGTGTGCCGTACATGGCTACGAGGTTAGTATTGAGTGTACTGAGGGTCTTGAGAGGGATAGTAGAGGGTTTGTTGGTAAGTACATGGATTGGAGTTTTGGAGGGATGGGGGGTTGGAGGAGTGGAGGTGGTTGTTGGAGGGGTTTTGAAGGTAGTAGGGATTGGGTTGATGTGTGTTCCTGTTTCTCCAAGTCTGTTCGGGTTGGGGTTTGGTAGGTACTCTCCTACATACCGCACACACGTGGTCTGTAGGGGTTCTACTTATTGCGGAGATATATATTACAAAATGATTAGCATGCTAACGTAACACAAATATATTTTGTAACCAGAGCCACTTAAATGTAAATGCTCCGATATAGTTTCATTGAAGTTAATTATTCGTGTAATCCTTATTAAGTTCGTTGCTGAAATAAGTTAAATAGCGAATAATGTTCAGTGGTAAATTGTTATGTGAATCCACAATTCCAAGGGACACAGTTACGCACTGTTGTAATATTCAAACCCTGTACGTTAATTTGAATTTATCTCTGTTTGAAGTAGGGCGATACAAATAATAAGGATAAGGTATAATCGGCCAAATAAGTGATGTCGCGGCACCAAGTATATTTTGATTATTAATCGGTGCCAATAATATCTAAAACTTTCTGTATTCATTTTGAGTGAGATATATCAACATGTTCATACTCATACCCTCCCTATTCAACATCTGACAGACATTGATACTGCACAAAGCGAGCCAAACGTAATGGCAGCTGAGACCAGACTTATTAGCGCGACCATAGCTAGATAAGAAGGGTTTAAGGAATAAAGTCCATGTTTACCTGACGAAGTTTTCCAACCCCCTAGGTATTTAGGATTATTAATATTACATACAATACAAATAATAATAATAATAATAATAATAATAATAATAATAATAATAATATGAATGTTTTTGTTTTCAAGCCAACAATTAATAAGGTCGAAAATACAGTTCCCTAACCTATCTTATCATAAGTGGCTGCCACAGTGTGAGGCACTGATATATCCCAAGGAGTGTAGAACATCGGTTAGGAATGAGATAGTCTCATGAGACTGGCCTGTTAAAATCCAATCCCTACAGCAAGGAAAGTTATATATGAGAAACATACTCGCAGGCACCGGGATCTACCGTTAAGCAGCTTCCTGTGACACAGCTTATCCCTTAATCCATCCAGTACTAGTGACGTCTGCTATATTTTTTTCTAGGTATATTTGAACGATGCTGTGGTATTTAAGAAGTACCTGTGGTATGAAAAAGGGTTAAGTGGGATAGCTCGAAGCCTGTTAATTCTCCCTACCAGGAATTCACCGGAGACCTCTGGTGGACGCTTCCGAAGTAGCGCCAGAGGTACGTCTGTCGACATAAACAATACTCAACACCAAGGCTATGCAAAGTTTATCACGATTTCTTACGATTCTGCATGTTTTTACTATATACTAGATGGCTACACTAAGTGCTTATATAGTATGGTAGTTGTGGGTGTAATGTGTCAGCTATAGAACGTAAGAATGATTGATGGAGAGGGAGGGTAAAGTAAGAATGATTGATGGAGAGGGAGGGTAAAGTAAGAATGATTGATGGAGAGGGAGGGTAAAGTATGAATGATTGATGGAGAGGGAGGGTAAAGTAAGAATGATTGATGGAGAGGGAGGGTAAAGTATGAATGATTGATGGAGAGGGAGGGTAAAGTATGAATGATTGATGGAGAGGGAGGGTAAAGTAAGAATGATTGATGGAGAGGGAGGGTAAAGTATGAATGATTGATGGAGAGGGAGGGTAAAGTAAGAATGATTGATGGAGAGGGAGGGTAAAGTATGAATGATTGATGGAGAGGGAGGGTAAAGTAAGAATGATTGATGGAGAGGGAGGGTAAAGTATGAATGATTGATGGAGAGGGAGGGTAAAGTAAGAATGATTGATGGGGAGGGAGGGTAAAGAACTGCGGGATATCGCCATTTAAAGGGCCCAGGTCGCTTACTGTACAAAACTACGTGTCTGGCGCGGCAACTCCAAGAATTTCTGGTAGGGAGAATTGATGGAGGCACTTTTTAGCCCGAATAGAATTGTGTAATAGAAGCCAGAAATAAAGTTAAAAAGACATCGTCGGTACAGAAGGGGTTGAAGGTCGGGTAATATGAGGCATGATGAAAATTCACGTAAACAGCCCTATTTTGGCTAAAAACACCCCGCTGGGCGGTACATATAAATAAACCGCTAGCCCGCTAATCTAGTGTTAAGGTACAGCGGGGTTACGGCCCGGGCGGCCTGTTTTCACTCAGTCATCTACGAACCATAAGATTATTAATTAACCCAATACCAGTGCTCTTGCGCAAAGATGACCCCACTTCCTCTCGTAAATGTCAAGGCCAGAGTCCAGCTGGGAACGAGATTTTGATGTAATCGTACAGACCAGAATAGTTACTTTCTTCCACACAATGCGAAAAATCGTGAAAGTGCCCGCTCAGGGTGCCCTGGAAATTACAAGCTACCTGCTGTTTAATGGTTAACAGGCAATATACTCTATTCATCTGACCTGGACGAAAAATGTCATCCCTTAGCAGCTAATGTTCTGACATAATTACAGAAAAAGAAAGTATTGCATTTTTCCTTCTTAAGTTTTATAATTTATGCTATACTCCATTTCAGAATCATGTCACAGCTCAGTAACCGAGACAGGGATAGGACTCTTCTCGCTAGGTTAAGATGAACAGAACATAGGTAGATAAGGCTAAAGGGCTTGTGTGGCTGGGGAGGAGATACGACTGAGGAGGTGTCGTTAGGTAAAGTGAAGTGGAGGAGTGGTGGTATGGGATGGGGCGAGGAGGAGAGAGCGGTGGTGCAGCAAGGGAGGAGAGGGCTAAAGAATAAAATTATGGAAAAAGATCAGTTGATAATGGAGAAGAGCAAGAATAGAGGAATAACAAAATGATGTCGACGAGAAGTAAAAACATAAATATTAGGAGAAGTTTTTCCTGGAAAACAATTTGAAGAAGGAAAATAATACGGGAGTGAAGGACATTATATAGAAAGTAAGAATATACTTTATGTATATGAAGAAGAAAGATAGTACAAGAAAAATATTGCAAACGAGGGAAATAGGAAAAATATTGCTTAGATGAACACAGAAAACTTAGTACAGTAAATAAAACAAACAATTTAATCCTCTACTTGGGTAAGGAGTAATCAGCAATACATAAACAAAAGAAAGTAAATGCGAGTGCAGCAGAGAAAATATTACCCACCTACCATTCTTGAAAATTTCCTTATATTAAATTTAACAAAGCTCTCTCACAAATACATTCTGTCAGATACCTCTTCAGGTGTGTTATGTAAAAGGTTAAGGGGAGACTGACCGTTTGTTTGGTCTATTAATTAATTTATTAATAATTGTGTTTTTTTTAGTTTCCTCCCTAAAACTAGAAAAAATTCCCGGCCGAAGGCCGGTTCCTCTTAAAATTGCAGGCTCGCTATTGCTCGCCAGGAAATAATCGAAAAGTAAATGGCACAAAACGTCTTAAAATTGCCAACGAAATGGGGCGAAAGGTGTTAAAATCGCCAAACTAATGGGTCGAACGTCTTATAATCTCAAAACTAGAGGGGCTAAACATTAGGGAGAAGGGGGTCCAGAAAAACGGTCTGCCTCCCCTTAAGAGCCTTTAAGAAGTCTCACATACTATTATAATAGTTTTGTTTTGGTTTCAACTACCTTGTCGCGTTTTTAGATACACTGCAATATACCATATAATTTATACCATAATCCATATATACCATATACCCAATCAATTCAATATAAATTAATCAGACCATCTTTATTTTGGCCTACGCCTTTTCCTGCCCTCAAAATACCTTTCATTCACCCTTTCCTACTTCAGTCATTTTAGTCATGTGATGATCATGATACCACCTGAACACTTCCAGCCTTGTTTGTCTTCGTAGTATGCAACTCGTTTCTCCACACGACTCCCGGATATGTTTTGCTTCACTCCATATATTCTTTAACCTCCCCATGTATTTCGCAATAACACATCTCCATTACTACAACTTTCAATCTTCATACTGTGCCTGACCAGTGCTTCACAGACATGCATTATTATAACCAATTGAATAGCATATTTAGTGCTCCTAACATAGCTCCCTCTGTCTTTGTATCTTACTCGTATATAAATCTATTTTGTTTTACCCATAGCTCATGCTAAGCAGGATAATAAGATATGACTATCTTTTAATATCAGCAAGAACCATGACAGTGATAATCACACTGAGAGAGAGAGAGAGAGAGAGAGAGAGAGAGAGAGAGACAGAGACAGAGACAGAGACAGAGAGAGTGTGTGTGTGTGTGTGTGTGTGTGTGTGTGTGTGTGTGTGTGTGTGTGCGTGTGCGTGCGTGCGTGCGTGCGTGCGTGCGTGCGTGCGTGCGTGCGTGCGTGCGTGCGTGCGTGCGTTGGGATGAAGTGGGCTATTAGAACAGGTATTAACAATCCCAGACTCCAGTACACTGGGATTAATGATCACTCTTCACATAAATGGTGTGCACTATATTAGTAAGCAAACTAAGCAACTTATTTTACAAAGTTATTAATGTTAGTACATTTGTATATTATATGTATACTTGTCATAAATCATAGGAGTATTTAATGAAGTATTATTAACTCCGAGCACTGATGCTGCAAGAAATTTGAAACAAAAAACAAGTATGCAAAATCTTTCTTATACATGAAAAGTTTCAATGTTTTTTTTAACTATTAAGTAGGTACCACAGAGAATAATGCACTTGATGCGTTTGACAAGTTCCAATTATCCTGTGTCCCTGAATCCGGAAGACTGTTCATAATTTTTGTCATTTTCTCGTATTCATAACACTGCAAATGAGTGTCCTTAACCTGGGTTAATTATAAAGCAAAATGAAGTACTCGCTGTTATCTTGCAAATAGTGAAGACTACAATACTCTACCCCAACTGGTTTTTGTTTTAGGTTGAAAATAAAAGTAAGATTTATGACTGCCAACACCCTGTATCCCGGTGACTGTTAGAATGTAGTCATCTTCTGATATCGGTATCTCTGCAATTAAATGACCTAACCTAGGTTAGACATACTATATACCAGGAGGAACCATTCACTGGTATTTAGAGAATGGTGAAGGCTAAATCATTGTGCACTTAGTGGTTCTTGTTTGAGGTGAAAAATATAAGTGGTGGTTTGGTCCCGTGACCATGACTATTGAGTACTGATTATTGATAATGTATTATGGATTTATAATGATTATATTGATTATTGATTATTGATTATTGATTATTGATTATTGAATTATTTCACCATTGTAACCATTATCCTGTCACTCATTTGTGCTTTGCATTGAATTGGACTGCTGAAAAATACCGATTGATTGACTTGGGCTGTGTTGCAAGTAGGAGCCAGCCGACTGAATGTATGTGTGTTGTTTTGCGTTACTTGGATCACCCGCAATGACAAGAAATCTTTCTTTCGCGCCGTTTTAAGTGGTTTTAAGCAACGTAATAGCCATTAGTCTTCCAGCAGGCCGGCCATCCGGTCTGCACAGTGCAATTGGCCTTTCAAACAGCCATCCGGGCTACGAGAATTTTAAAGCAAGCGTTTGATATATACTCAAATTGAAATTGGAATAAATGAAAAAGTCACCCTCAGTATAGGACGAATATTATAAAAAAGTAATCTGAAGGTATAATTGACTTATTAACCCCCTGACACTTAGGTCTACGAATTGCGTATTTAGGAAATTTTGCTAAAAGTGGACAACCACACGACTAAACACGTGATTACTTTCGGAAATGTATTACACACAAACTTGAAAGGCGATCTGTGTGAACATTAAACTATGATAACATTTTGCTCGTGGTAAGGTGAATACAAACTTTGGTAACACTTCAGTGAATTGAGCTATTTCACTCACTCAGGCATAGTCAGTGTAGGCCCAGCAGTCAGACGGTGAGGTATGGTGTGTGGTATAGTTGACGATACATACATTCTGATGGTACCATTGGAAAGTACATTGAAAGTACCTCCTATTTCATATTCAAAACCTATTGTTCATTGCTAATTTTGAATTACAGCAATGTGAAGACAGATATAATAGAATAAAAATAAAAATTATTTAGTCGACACCAGTTTTTACTATGATAACTCAAGGTCTTGAGTGTTTTCAAGTGGTATTTTTCTAGACTACGCATTCCGCCTTTATTTAAGATATTATGTATTGATGTAAACAAAATAGTTTTGGTCTATATCGTTGTGGAATTAATGTTTACGGTTATGCCGCGTCTTTTATTATCACTCGATGCAGTGTTTTGGTTATATTCTTATAAACAACTATTGATGATTAACTAATTATGATGGTACCATTGGAATGAGCGTAAAAATATTCTTATTTCATACAAAAATGTATCTATACTAGTAGCTCATATAGTTTTGTTTTATTATTGAACAAGTTTCTATATGAATTATAATTGTTTTTCTTATATTCATTCATTCATGTTGTAGTATGGGCTTTCCTCTTTCTTGTCATGTATAACTTATCACAGTAGACACGCTTATTGCGAGTTTAATCAGATCGATAATTTTGTTGTCTATGTGCGCCAGCAATTCGTAGGTATACAGTATATAGATAATTTCAATTTGGCACAACACTAATCAAGGGAGTTTTATAATCTTTAGCACATCATCAATCTATAAGGTTCTTTACAAGACGCTTCGACTGGTAACTGGTCTCAAATTTGTACGTAAAAGAAAGCTTACCAATTGGAAGACACCCAATTACAATATTGAAATGTAGTTTCTATGTTATTAAGAAATTTTGTCGACTACCAAATACACACAAATAACTGAATCTAAAACTCTTGCATGACGTCATTGATAGATACAACCAAGAACCTAACTATGTTCTGATATAGTCGAGGCAATAATGTGTAACGTCCAGAGATCATCATGTTGCGCTGGAGGGAAGAAAGTGAATGAAGGGAATGAGGTGACAGAGGGAAAGAAAACAAACAGAGAAGCGAGGGGAAAGACGAACACTGAGGATGGGGAGCGAGGCCAAGGACAAAGGGAAGGAAGATAAACAAGAAGAAGGAGGGAAAGCGAGGGGCAGAAGAAAAGGAAGGAAGGTGAACAATGGGAAGGAGGGAAAGAGACAGAAAAGGAAGGGGAGTGAGTGGAAGAAGGAAAGTAGAAAACAATAGTTTTAGCGAGAGTCGGCTGGAAGGTAGGCTAGATGAAGTACAAAGGAAATCAAGCAACAATAGGTCTAGTGACCCCTTTAGGCTGCTTGTCCTCCAAAACACTGAGGGTCAAGTGTCCAAACAGTGGTTTAGAGTGGGTAAGGGAACATTGGTACTGCCCTGGAACTGCTGTTTGGTTTAGAGTGGGTAAGGGAACATTGGAAAGGGAACTACTGCCCTGGAACTAATGTCTGTGGCAGGATTAGGAAGTTGGTAGGGAACAGATGGGTTAGTAACATAACACAGTTATAAGTGATCTTTCGTATATCTGGGAAAAAGAGAGTAACGCCATAGTAATATTTATATGCAATAATCCTTGATGAATTTGAGGGGGGAATATAAGATAACAGAGAAACAAATATACAATGAAGAAGGATACAGCGTGCAGAGTGAGGGAAGGAAAATGAAGGAGGGGGCAGCGACAAGAGGAAGGGAGGGAAGATGATGAAGAGGAACAACAACAGAAGAAACCCCTCCGAGGACCTACTCCACACAAGTTGTCTACTCGGGTCTGAGTGGCCATCATCTCTCCTCACACCAGGCTAACTCCAAGGAAGGTCCCCCCTCCCTCTCTCTCTTAAGCGATCCACTATACATTACTTTACTATTATCCACCTCTTATACTTTGTTCCCATCCAACCCTTGATATGTTCCTCCTAACCTTTATCACTGCCATCTACACTGACTTATTTATTAATCTCTTGCACCACAGTTAAATATTGGTTGAGCGGATAGGAGCCTCGTGCATTGGTCTGACAAAGGCATGTATGTATGTATGTATGCATGTATGTACTCAGGCACATACCCCATTGGGGTGGCCGACACTAGACAGAGCCTGTATCAAGCGGAGGCGTCAAGTTCTTCTCAGACTGGTCGAATTGTGAGATGGTCCACTTCAATTATAAAGTCTAGCCCATGTAATAATATCAAAGTTAACAAATGTATTATTATAATATACAACAATTCAAAGATGATAACAGCAATAATTTGTGTATATATATACTCAGGCACATGCCCCATTTCTGGGGGTTGCTGACTAGAGACAGAGCCTGAAAAGAAACCTTCAAAGTTCAATCACACTTGTAGTACCAAACCTCCCAGCCAATCAGCAACAAGGCATGAACAGTAATATTCAGCGGGCATAACATGCATTTCGGGATGTACAGGAGAGGTGTCCTTGCAAACCTCTCAGCCAACCAGAGCACAGCATTATCCATGAATGAGAGAGGAGTCTTACCAGCCTCCTAAACCCGCCTATTTGCGCATTGACTGGTCTACTGTACATACAACATATTCACCACCTGTCAACACCTCATATTCCATCAACAACTGGTTTAATGCCTTCGTGCAAACCTCCTACTCCCATAAGCCATGAGTAAATGGTGAAAACTGTTGCCAGGATTCTACTATGACGAGGGGAAACACGATAAATCTAGAGATACAGAGCAAAGGAGCTTCCCGAGAGAAGATATCCCAGCCTGCCTGGCTCACTGTTGTGATATAGAGGGGGTAGAGTGTGACATAGGCTAAGACTGAGGGTTCTCTCCTACAGGAGTACAGAGAGGCTGATGCTGGCCGAGGATCTCTAGAGATGGCAGGGTGATGCTGATATATGGGACTTGGGTATGTCTACTGGGGGACCCACACTATTCACTGTGTGCCTTCCTTGTGCCCGAGTCCCCAGAACACCATCAGTGGACTTCGCCTTGCAGGGAACCTCTTCTTCCACCTCAGTGGCAATAACACCGCCAGTCTGGTAATATCACGCTGCCTCAAGCCAGTCTAGGAACAACACTGCTGACTTCAGTAACCATCATCTTTGCTCTAGCCTTGCTGTGGGATCTTCGATTGAGGGAAAGTGAAACCTGAGACTTTAGTACTCTACCTGGGATATCCACACCAATCACCATGGACCCTCCTAAACTCCACCAGACTCCCTGAATACCACCAATGGATCTCAATGCCTTCAGGAAAACTCACCTCAACATCTTGGCCATCAAGACCTGCAGATTAGGAATATCTTAAGGGGACATGGGCCGGTTTTCAAGACCACTTTCTCCCTCATGTTAAGCCCCATTAGTTTTCAGATGTTAAGATGTTTGCCCCATTAGTTAGTAGATTTTAAGACCTTTCGCCCCATTTCTTCGTCAATATTTAGACCTTTCGTGCTATTTAGGTGTTTATTTTTTCCCTGGCGAATGATAGTGGGCCTGTAATGTTGGAAGAACCGGCCTTTGGCCGGGAAATTTTTCAACCGAAAAATGTACAAATTAATCTAGAAGGGGGATCTAATGGATGTTTGTTTTTAAATTTGATGGAGGTCTAGGAAGATAAACTAGAAAAATAATGAATACATGCAAAAAAACGCCCAAAAAGTGAACCATCTCCCCTTAAAGGAGATCAACATCAGCAATTTGTCCTCTAATTCTATACTTCACAATTTCTTCCTTTACCTACCCCACTACAATCTTCTTTCCCCACTTAGAGGTAGACTCACCCTTCCATACAAAAAATAAAATAAAAACAAATTAAAAATAAATAAATAAAAATGGCACCAGCCAGGTCAAACCGCTACTCAGGGCATACACCCCGGTCCTACCTTATTACTACAACCACAACATTGGTTAGCGGAAACCTAAGGAGACATGAGAGGGAAGATGAGCAGCAGCAATCAATTTTCGTATGATCATATTCACCTACAGTATCCAAGAGCAGGCTCCCGCATAGCCCACCTGCACCAGATCTCACAGAAGCTGCATGGAGTGGGAGGAATGTTAAAAGGGTTGTGGCTATTTATTTATATATTTATATATCTATTTATTAGTTTCCTCGCTAGACCTCCACCAAGCTCAAAAATCACCCCGTAGACCCCCGTTCAAGATTGATTTGTACATTTTTAGGTAACAAAATGTCCCGGCCAAAGGCTGGTTCCTCCTAAAATTACAGGCTTGCTAACGCTCGCTAGGATTTATTTTACACCTAAATGGCACAAAAGGTCTTGATATCGACAAAGAAATGGGGTGAAAGGTCTTAAAATCACCAAACTAATGGACCGAACGTCTTAACCCCTACTATACTAGTGACGGCACACAGCCGTCAGTAAAAAAGTGACTCGCCAGTACCAGCGACAGCTCTCAACCGTTCTGCTTGTTCTGCTAATATTTAGATTATAGTGAGAAAGAAAGGATAACTTTGCTAGTAGATTAATTTAGTTGAGATCAATTAGATCTATTTCGTTGGACACTACATATCACTGTCCACTACATATCACTGTCCACTACATATCACTGTCCACTACATATCACTGTCCACTACATATCACTGTCCACTACATTAACTAGCTCATTTTATATTTTACTTCCTATACATTCTTCCTGCATAAATCCTGGAACTATGCACCTTGGTTTCATTAGTTTCATATTGCGCGTGGGCGTGTGTGCATATACAAATATAGAAGAAAACAAAACATAGTACAATGAAATTAGAGTATTGAGGTTGGAATTAGTAAATAACATAAAATGAAGAAAGTAATATATATATATATATATATATATATATATATATATATATATATATATATATATATAATATACTGTATATATTCAATTTGGTCAGCGACAAATGGCTTTTATCCGATTTACTTTTTACAAGTGATTTAAACGTAACAATAATTGAATAAGCCTTAATACCTTCATAGAAAATGTATTTGCCTAAATCAAAATATTGCACTACATTTTATAAGTCTTATTGATCGGTTTATTGTAATCATTGATGAGCTGGTGTTTGTTTATGTACTCTTATATGAATAATGTTACTGATGCACACATTAACACACTCGCACATTAACAGACTAGCATATACACATACATTCCTCATGGATACTAACATAATCTCTTGTTCTAAAATAGCTAATATACTTGTAAAGATAAACACACATATTGCCTTGTATTTGTGAAGTAGTATGCATAATAATATGTTCACTGGAAAAAGTATATACACGAATTGTTAAATACGAGATTATTGCAAATACAACAGTTTCGAATTTTCTTGTCATTCTCAGAGAACCCATAGCAATGTTATATATATGTAGGACAGTCCTGTCATGCACATTACCGATTACCATTAATTATCATTATTTTGCCCTGTATTATATATATATACGGTATATATATATATATATATATATATATATATATATATATATATATATATATATATATATATATATATATATATATATATATATATATATACGGTATATATATATATATATATCCAAATCGTGGGTTGCACTATGCGAGAATGCTTAACCTTAATTATTAAAGTACATAAAGCACAGAGCGTTAATTGCACTGTGAAATTCTGGAACGCTTCTACGCTTAATTGTACACTTAATTGTACACTTAATTGTACACTTAATTGTACACTTACCAAGATTAACCTTGTACAAATGCTCTGGAATATTTAGTTTATTTGGTTATTATAATTAATGGTCATATCTTCTTCCATTAACATAGTTACAAAATAGTAAACTTACAATATTACCTACAAACCATATTGAAAGCAAGCATGCGAGAATATATTTTCCCATCACCCTTTAACCAGTTATATTGTTGCAGTTGTGGCAGAGTGGTCTTGCCACTGGACTGGTAATCCAATGGACCCGGGTTCGAATCCCAATGTGTCAATGGGAAGATATTATTGGAATGGAATTTGTGCTGTACCTAGTTTCAGTGCATTACCACAGCACACCGAAATGCCAAAACAAATACCCTCATTGTTCCCTGATTAAAATAGCACTGTATGAATATTCCCATATTCAAAATATGCTACAGGGGCGCAATGCCTAGCGAGTTAATTGCTCAATAGGTGGCGTTCTGAGAGTGAGGGTCCGAGTCTGGGGAATGAGACTGTGAAGCGCAGAGGCGGAGCAGCTTCAGAGATGGGATTGCTTCGAGCCGGGGTGCTTCGCATGTCTCACTCCCTAGACTGGAACAAGACCTCACGGGCCTCACCGTGTTCAGCGGTCGAGTGTGCAGGCTCTCAGCCTATGCCCGAGAGGGAGTAGTTGGAATATAGAGAAAAAAAATAAAATAATGTAGCTTACCTTTAAAAACATGCCAAAATCAGACTGGGTTTCCGGTTAACCCTTTGAGTACCAGCGACGTGTGTTATGTTTTATGCTAGCTATATTTAGACGATATTATTCAGCTTTGGGAGGATCTGTGGTATTTAAAAGGGTTGGATGAGATAGTTTGAAGCTTTATTATTGCTAGAGGTCCTTCCTAAGCTGAATAAAGTCGTCTAATAGTTGCCAGAGTATGATGAAAAAGACGTCCCTGGTACTGAATGAGTTAATATTTCACATGGCATGGCACAGATATAGAAGAGGGAGAGTAACAGAAACACCTGCAGTATTTCTCTTGAGATATTATTGTTAGTTTTGATACAATTATGCTACAGTCACCAGAACATGTCAAAATTGCCTCCTTCTACCACAAAACAGACCTCAACACACTGCAACATTGCCACGCACGTTCCATTAGGTTCGGATGGTTTTAACGTCGTCACTTGCCATACGAACTTGGGTTCATAATTCCTCTCTTAGATAGACCTCTGTTACATAGACCAGTATGTTTATATAATCAAAGAAGAACAAATCTAGAGGGTTCAGATCTGGGGAGAGGTGGCCATCACGACCAATCAACCCCACCCCATAACAAAATAGATCGCTACGTCATTGCTTATGACTTAGAATTCGACCATTGAATGGATGAGACACAGCCAATTAGAAGTGTTACTCCTCCCCATCAGTATCATTAACATTAGATCAGTAACTTTCCCTAACTGTAGAACTATGCCGAACTTGGCATTTTACAATAGATACAGTACAATCGCATGCTGTTTTAGGTAGTACATATGTATTTGAATAATTCTAATACGCTAATGAATGTTTCAAAACCACCTCTAAGCACATGTCCATGTCAGTGATCATCCTCAATCAATATTCACTGTCTGAATTTCATCATATAGCTGTGCACCAGCAACTTGAGTATGCAATTGTACATAGAGGCTTCAAATGTTCACAGGATTTCACCGTTGAATTATATGTACTCTCTGACTGAATACCCTCTAAATAATAAACTTAATAACACATCTAATGTCTATCTATAACCATCCATTTAAGTGAATTGAATATGATGCAAACTAGTTACTGAAAACTCGAGCTTGGGCGTGAGCCGAACGCGTTAATCAATATAAACACAAGTCATCGGGAGTAATATTTATCAAAGTTCCTTCAATAATTAGCATTCAACAGAATCATACAGCAATCCATGTTACAGTGAGGGTCTTCATGCAATTAGGGTTCCAATAATATTTAACACCTTCAGCACGATCACGCCTTTTTGTCTTTGATTCTGAATAAAATTAGACGATTGTATGCAGTTTAACCCCTCTGTACCATCGACGTCATTTTCATCATATTCTGGCAACTATTAAACGATTATATTAAGCTTAGGACGGTTCTCTAACAATAATCAGACTTCGAACTATCTCAACCGACCGTTTTAACCACCTCAGATCCTTTCTAAGCTGAATAGTATCATCTAAACATAGCTAGAATAAGATATAACACACGTCGCTGGTACTCAAAGAGCTAAGAAGGACTTAGGTTATTCAGAGGCTTTATTAAGATAGTAGAAGTTGATTATAAGCAAATTAAAATCGTCTAATGATAACCAGAAAATAATGAAATTACGTCATCGTGCTGAAGGGGATAAATAAACCAATGAAAGTTCCAATATACGAGTTAGGCAACAGTAAAATGAGTAAGGGCTCAAACTAAACTGTTGGATCCACCTATCAATTGGTATAAAGTTTTCAAGAGCGGTCAATATCCCCTGTGGTCCAAGATGCCGGGTGAGTAAATATAAGGCCCCTCAAAACACACAAGGAAGTGGAAGTCTTATATTTCATCCTTAACCCTTCCATTTAAACCTTCGAATTTTGACTGTTTTCCTCACCATGTATGTCTTTTCTCATGTGGTCTCACCTTACATCCTATCCCCTTTAATGTGTGCGTCACTAGTATTACTAGCTTAATATGTTGCAACTACCGGGTGGATGGGACTCATTAGTCTTGGTCAGCAACCCCTCTAGGGGAGACAACCTTATACAAATCCGGGTGGATGGGACTCGTCAGCCTTGGTCGGCAACCTGTCTAGGGGAGTAAACCTGATACAAATCGGTACTGCTTACATAAGGGTGAAGCAGGTTAGTGGATG
This sequence comes from Paralithodes platypus, assembly GCA_032716605.1. Classification (NCBI taxonomy): domain Eukaryota; kingdom Metazoa; phylum Arthropoda; class Malacostraca; order Decapoda; family Lithodidae; genus Paralithodes; species Paralithodes platypus. Next base: position 24,863,592 of record CM064544.1, on the reverse strand, counting down.
GACTAGCCGAACACCACTGTAGAAAAATAGTGCTAAAAAGGTGCATAGAGGGCCTCGGGGTTGGACAGGTCCTAAATTGAGTGGTCAATCCTGTAAGTCCTTGAGTAAACTGGCATGGGTTGTCCCTCTTACAGGGAATAGGTCCACTTGAGGGCCTTCTGTGTATGGCCACCCTCATTAAGGGGAGTAAGGCGTCCGGCAATAGATAGATAGATAGATAAATGTTGCAACTATACGGTACTACCATATCATTACCGGCAATTAATCTGTTAATGAATGGGATGAGGGGAATTGAGATTTCCTGATTAATATACGAGGCATCTGATCTTCTTGTCATCATCAATCATGGATGTAGATTTATGTACGAGCTCCATGAATTACAGGTAAACAAATTAATAAGCTCATGTTTAGCAATGTCTACATTTATGCCACAACTGAACATTTAGTTTAAGTAATACTAATACTACTACTACTACTAATAATAATAATAATAATAATAATAACAAAGGAGCTAAGGAAAACCAAAATAACTTGTGCAGGAGTAATAATGCACGCTACCGTTCCATGAAAGCGATATTTTTCGATGTGGATGAAGGAAACAACAGGCAAAGCTGCCTGTAACAAGTGTCTCGCCCAAAGTTGAAAGAGTCACAGAGAGCCAATATCAAGGTACGTTAGAGTCAAAATGTCTGGACACATGGAGCTTGAAGTAGTTTAAATCATAGGATGAGGGAAAGGAATATTGAGGGAGAGTGTTCCAAAGCTTGCTTGCTGAGTAGAAGAAAGACTGGGAAATTGTTTTCAATGTTGGGTTTGAGAGTTTGACAGAATAGGGTTGGGAGTTTATTGAAAGGAGTTAGTGAGAGGAGGTAAGTTAATGAGACAAAATGCATTTGACTCTAACCTTTTGATAAGTGTGGAATGGGTTGAACCTCCACACACATGCGAACAATACTTGATGCAAGGGCGCACTGTGCCCCTATACAGAGCAAGAAGCTGTGCGGGGTTGAAGAACCCAGGGAGACGGTTGAGCACACCTTAGACTGGGGAGATTGTAGATACCAATCGAGCAGAGTAATAGGCATTTGATAACAAGCTGCTGTAACGCCTGTTTCATTTGTCTGGCCTCCCACACTGTTTCTGTTTGTGTCCCACCTACACAGAGAGTAATCCAGGTAGCTATCAATAACACCTCATCCTGCTATCTATTTCACTACACTAAACAAGCACGCCACCCTTCTGTCCAGTACGAAAAAAATACAAAATAAAACATAAAAATAGATAAATAAATACATAAAAATTAAGATTGCCACCAACCACCCTTAATTTGGCTCTGTCACTCTTTCCACATTTAGGGAAACAATACTTACAGGCAGCTCTGCCTTTTGTCTCCCTCATACACATATATAAAAGCTAACATATGGCTTTCCTATTACAGCTACTACAACAACAACCTATTACAGCAAATACAACACCTACCTAATACTTGCTTACTTGCTTATGGTAGTCCATCGTAGTCCGATGATGACGTTCCCTTCCTGCATTCATCTGTTGTGAGTTCTACGATGACTGTAGAGTCCTATCCGTGATGCACATATCCTGCCACAGTCTGGGCACTGGTAGTCCAGGTTAGGAGGTGCTGGTTGTTTCCGGCGTGCATGTCTCCGGGCCCTGGTGGTGTTTCCTCTGACGTTCCAGTTCCTTCGCTCCTTGCTGGCAGTGTGAGCGCCATAGTGGTCTATCTGATGCTAAGTTTTCAAGTGCAGTTGGTTGTATATTGCACTTTTTTAGTATGTTCTTAATACTGTCTTTGTATCTTAATTTTGGTCCTCCAGCTGCTCTGCGGCCTTCATGCAGCTGTCCATATAGTATTTTATGAGGTAGTCTCTCCTCTGGCATACGGATGACATGCCCAACCCCTCTGAGTTGTTGTTTGATGATAAGGGTCTCAATACTGGTGTTGTTGGCTCTTTCAAGTATTGTTATATGAGGAACACGGTCCTGCCAGGTTATACCCATAATCTTTCGGAGGCATCTGATGTGGAAAGCCTCCAGGGGTCGTATATGGCGTCTATATGTCGTCCATGTCTCACAACCAAAGAGCAAAGTGGTTAAACACACAGCATTATATACAGCCACTTTGGTACAAAGAGTCAGGTGATTATTTTGGAAAACTCTCTCTTGTAGGTGGCCAAAAGATGCTGCAGCTTGTCCAGTCGGTGTTGTACCTCATCATCAATACTGGCCGTTTCAGACAGGAAGCTTCCCAGATACTTGAAGGAAGGAACTTGTGCTATCTCCTCTCCTGCTAATCTGAACACTGGCTGCACAGGTGGTATCTGAGCTGACCACTGAGAAATTATTTGTGTTTTCTGGATGTTAACTGACAGGCCCATTCTGGAGTAAGCACTTGCTGCAGCTTCAAGCGCGACTTCTAGTTCCTCTGGCGAGTGAGCTACAAGAGCACAATCATCTGCATACTGAAGTTCCAGGATATTTTCCATAGAGACTTTTGTTCTTGCTTGAAATCTACGAATGTTGAAGAGGTTGCCATCTAGTCTATAGTCTATGTTGATTCCACTTCTGTTTGCTATAGTCCTATGAAGAAGTATTATAACGCATATTAAATTTTGTTTTGAAAAGGACTGGTGCCAGTACACACCCTTGTCTGACTCCGGCATTAACAGCAAATGGTTCTGATGCATGGCCTCCTGCAGTGACTCTCGCCATCATGAAATTGCCTTACAAGTGCCACAAATTTTGGTGGACAGCCAAAGATACGGAGAATATTCCACAATGTTTCTCGATTTACGGTATCAAAGGCTTTTGACAGATCAATGAAGGCTATAAAAATGTCTTTATTTTGTTCCCTGCATTTTTCTTGCAATTGACGTATAGTAAAAATCATGTCAATAGTTCCTCGATCTTTACGGAAACCGCATTGTGACTCTGGCAGTATTTCCTCAGTAATTTTGGTCAACAGTCTTTGAAGCATGATTTTTGACAGCACCTTCCCTGCCACAGCTAAAAGAGAAATGCCTCTGCTGTTGCCACAATTAGATTTATCACCCTTGTTTTTGTAAATTGTGATAATATTTGCATCTTTCCATGTCTGAGGTATGTACGCCTTGTCCCAAACCTCCAAAATGAATTAGTGAATATCTCGAAGCAGTAGGTAACCTCCATATTTAATTAGCTCTGCTGGTATACCATCTGGACCAGGAGATTTGTTATCTTTCAGGGTCTTAACTGCTCTAGTCACTTCATTAAAGGATGGTGGTATATCAAGATCTTGAATAATGGGTTGCTCTTCAAACTCTTGTTGGCAAGTTGGATCTACATGATTGTCTTGGTTCAGCAAGTCCTTGAAGTGCTCCCACCATCTCTCAACAATTGCCTTTTGATCTTTTATAAGAGTAGTTCCGTCTGCACTCCTTAATTGTGTAAGTGGACAACTTGTAGGTCCATACACTTGTTTTACAGCATTATAAAAGTTGTGCATGTCATGTGCATCGGCATACCCTTGTATTTCTTGTCCCTTATTTGTCCACCAATCATTTTGCCTTTTTCGTAAGGTTCTTTGTACATCGGATCGTAATTCTTGCCAGTTCATTTTTAAGGTTTCAGAGGTTGGGTTGCTAAGAGTTGCTCTATGAGCTCTGTGCATCCTGCCTAAAAGAATGGAGATGTTGCCCAAATTTTCATCAAACCAGTCTTGATGATTTTTTGATTTTATACCAATTGAATCCTTTGCTGCTTCATAAATTAATTCACTACGTGAAGCCCAACTAACATATGGCTTACCTATTACAGCTACTACAACAACAACCTATTACAGCATATACAACACCTACCTAATACAACAAGTACAACAACTACCTATTACAGCAACTACCAAATTCAACAAAAACAACATCTACCTATTAAAATAACTACAACACCTACCTATTACAACAACTACAACACCTACCCATTACAGTAAATACAACACCTGCCTAATACAACAAGTACGAGTATATAACCTTTGCTAGACTATTATATTAACTACTGTGTGGGGCTGAGGGTGAGTGAGGTACTAACATACAAACAAATAATAGGATGGAATCACAATCACATTACAGAAAACCTAACCACAAGGTAAGAACAAATAATAGGATGGAATCACAATCACATTACAGAAAACCTAACCACAAGGTAAGAACAAATCGAACCACAAAAATAATTACCAATCAAAGAGTTAACTTCAATAAGTGAAGCTGTTCATATTGTTTTAAAATTATATATTACGTCACTGTGCTCGACGTGTCATCGTATAATTAAATTACCGCTTAGGTAATACCTTAGGGGAGTTAGTGAACCTCCATCATAGGCTGAACCGACACTGTTATTCATTGCCCATGCAAAGCTTCGTGCGTTTAGTGTTTAGGAAAATAGTACAGTTTTCAGAGACTTACCATATACAATGGCAGTGATATATTGACTTTATCACGAAGGATCACATGCTTTCAGCAATTTTCTTTGGGGGTTATTGATGTTAATAATTAAATATTATTATTATCTACTGGATGGATTAAATACACCCGAGGTAGTGATGAAACCTGGGAGGCAGATTGGCAAAGATGAGATGAGATGAGATTGGTGGCTGTGGTGGTATCTTTGGTGGTGTATGAAGTGGGATGGTGATGGAAGTTAGGATGGTCATGTAACTAGTGGTTGTGGTGATGATAATGTAAATTGGAATGGAAGTTTAAGTTAGGGTGGTAGTTGTGTGTATGGTGGCGATGTAGATGTTGGGGAGTGCTTAACCCCTTCACCACCAGGACGTCTTTTTTACTTTTGATTCTGCCTAAAATTAGACGATTTTATGTAGTTTAAGAAGGAACTGTTTTATTAAAAGGGTTTATTGAGATCGTATTTCCCCCTTTGAAAGCTAGAGGTAGATTGTTAAAAGGAAAGAAAATCGTCTAATGATAACCAGAATATGATGAAAATTACGTAATGGGAATGAAGGGTTAAGTGGGCGTGGTGGTGTAAGTGGCCGTGGTGGTGTAAGTGGTCGTGGTGGTGTAAGTGGTCGTGGTGGTGTAAGTGGTCGTGGTGGTGTAAGTGGCCGTGGTGGTGTAAGTGGCCGTGGTGGTGTAAGTGGTCGTGGTGGTGTAAGTGGTCGTGGTGGTGTAAGTGGCCGTGGTGGTGTAAGTGGCCGTGGTGGTGTAAGTGGCCGTGGTGGTGTAAGTGGCCGTGGTGGTGTAAGTGGCCGTGGTGGTGTAAGTGGCCGTGGTGGTGTAAGTGGTCGTGGTGGTGTAAGTGGTCGTGGTGGTGTAAGTGGCCGTGGTGGTGTAAGTGGCCGTGGTGGTGTAAGTGGTCGTGGTGGTGTAAGTGGCCGTGGTGGTGTAAGGGGTCGTGGTGGTGTAAGGGGTCGTGGTGGTGTAAGTGGCCGTGGTGGTGTAAGGGGTCGTGGTGGTGTAAGGGGTCGTGGTGGTGTAAGTGGCCGTGGTGGTGTAAGGGGTCGTGGTGGTGTAAGGGGTCGTGGTGGTGTAAGTGGCCGTGGTGGTGTAAGGGGTCGTGGTGGTGTAAGGGGTCGTGGTGGTGTAAGGGGTCGTGGTGGTGTAAGTGGTCGTGGTGGTGTAAGGGGTCGTGGTGGTGTAAGGGGTCGTGGTGGTGTAAGTGGTCGTGGTGGTGTAAGGGGTCGTGGTGGTGTAAGTGGTCGTGGTGGTGTAAGGGGTCGTGGTGGTGTAAGTGGTCGTGGTGGTGTAAGGGGTCGTGGTGGTGTAAGTGGTCGTGGTGGTGTAAGGGGTCGTGGTGGTGTAAGGGGTCGTGGTGGTGTAAGGGGTCGTGGTGGTGTAAGGGGTCGTGGTGGTGTAAGGGGTCGTGGTGGTGTAAGGGGTCGTGGTGGTGTAAGGGGTCGTGGTGGTGTAAGGGGTCGTGGTGGTGTAAGGGGTCGTGGTGGTGTAAGGGGTCGTGGTGGTGTAAGGGGTCGTGGTGGTGTAAGGGGTCGTGGTGGTGTAAGGGGTCGTGGTGGTGTAAGGGGTCGTGGTGGTGTAAGGGGTCGTGGTGGTGTAAGGGTCGTGGTGGTGTAAGGGGTCGTGGTGGTGTAAGTGGCCGTGGTGATGTAAGGGGCCGTGGTGGTGTAAGGGGTCGTGGTGGTGTAAGGGGTCGTGGTGGTGTAAGGGGTCGTGGTGGTGTAAGGGTCGTGGTGGTGTAAGGGGTCGTGGTGGTGTAAGGGGACGTGGTGGTGTAAGGGGTCGTGGTGGTGTAAGGGGTCGTGGTGGTGTAAGGGGTCGTGGTGGTGTAAGGGGTCGTGGTGGTGTAAGGGGTCGTGGTGGTGTAAGGGGTCGTGGTGGTGTAAGGGTCGTGGTGGTGTAAGGGTCGTGGTGGTGTAAGTGGCCGTGGTGGTGTAAGGGGTCGTGGTGGTTGAAGGGTCCGTGGTGGTGTAAGGGGTCGTGGTGGTGTAAGGGGTCGTGGTGGTGTAAGTGGCCGTGGTGGTGTAAGGGGTCGTGGTGGTGTAAGGGGTCGTGGTGGTGTAAGGGGTCGTGGTGGTGTAAGGGGTCGTGGTGGTGTAAGGGTCGTGGTGGTGTAAGGGGTCGTGGTGGTGTAAGGGTCGTGGTGGTGTAAGGGTCGTGGTGGTGTAAGGGGTCGTGGTGGTGTAAGGGGTCGTGGTGGTGTAAGTGGCCGTGGTGGTGTAAGGGGTCGTGGTGGTGTAAGGGGTCGTGGTGGTGTAAGGGGTCGTGGTGGTGTAAGGGGTCGTGGTGGTGTAAGGGGTCGTGGTGGTGTAAGGGTCGTGGTGGTGTAAGGGGTCGTGTGGTGTAAGGGGTCGTGGTGGTAAGGGGTCGTGGTGGTGTAAGGTCGTGGTGGTGTAAGGGGTCGTGGTGGTGTAAGGGGTCGTGGTGGTGTAAGGGGTCGTGGTGGTGTAAGGGGTCGTGGTGGTGTAAGGGGTCGTGGTGGTGTAAGGGGTCGTGGTGGTGTAAGGGGTCGTGGGGTAATTGATTGTGGTGTGAGTGATGGAGGTAGTGATGACCTTGCAAGTGATGCTGGTGGTGTAAGTAGTGTTGACAGCGATATACTGTACAGTAGGTATGGTGGTTGGTGTTAGTGTGATAGCTGTGTATATGTGATGGCTATGTAGGTTTAAGGGAACCCACCTCGCTTTTGTTCTCTTTCTCTCCCCCTCTCTTTGGCTTGTATTCGACCATTCGACCATTATTCATTGGCCATTCCATTCGACCCTATTCAGCCTACTGTTTTAAGACGTTTACCCCCATTCAGGTGTCAATATTTTCCTGGCGAACGGTAGCGAGCCAGCATATATATATTTTTGTTTTGACATCAAGCTAAATTTATACATTTTTCGATAGAAAATGTTCTCCGGCGAAGCCGGATTTCTCCATACAATGCTGGCTCGTTATCGCTCGCCAGGAATAAATAGACACCTAGATGGATAAACGTCTTAAAACAGTTGGCTGAATGGGGCCGAATGGATACAAGCCAGGGAAAGAGAGAATAGGAGAGGAAGATAAAACAAAGCCGGTGACCCCCCTTAATTACAGTGCGAGTGTTGGGGTGGTGTAAGTTATGATGTGAGAGTGGTGTACATTATGGGAGAGTGGTGTAAGTTATGATGTGAGAGTGGTGTACATTATGTGAGAGTGGTGTACATTATGGGAGAGTGGTGTAAGTTATGATGTGAGAGTGGTGTACATTATGTGAGAGTAGTGTACATTATGGGAGAGTGGTGTAAGTTATGATGTGAGAGTGGTGTACATTATGTGAGAGTGGTGTACATTATGGGAGAGTGGTGTAAGTTATGATGTGAGAGTGGTGTACATTATGGGAGAGTGGTGTACATTATGGGAGAGTGGTGTAAGTTATGATGTGAGAGTGGTGTACATTATGGGAGAGTGGTGTACATTATGGGAGAGTGGTGTACATTATGGGAGAGTGGTGTACATTATGGGAGAGTGGTGTAAGTTATGATGTGAGAGTGGTGTACATTATGGGAGAGTGGTGTACATTATGGGAGAGTGGTGTAAGTTATGATGTGAGAGTGGTGTACATTATGGGAGAGTGGTGTACATTATGGGAGAGTGGTGTACATTATGGGAGAGTGGTGTAAGTTATGATGTGAGAGTGGTGTACATTATGGGAGAGTGGTGTACATTATGTGAGAGTGGTGTACATTATGGGAGAGTGGTGTACATTATGTGAGAGTGGTGTACATTATGTGAGAGTGGTGTACATTATGGGAGAGTGGTGTACATTATGTGAGAGTGGTGTACATTATGGGAGAGTGGTGTACATTATGGGAGAGTGGTGTACATTATGGGAGAGTGGTGTACATTATGTGAGAGTGGTGTACATTATGGGAGAGTGGTGTACATTATGGGAGAGTGGTGTACATTATGTGAGAGTGGTGTACATTATGTGAGAGTGGTGTACATTATGGGAGAGTGGTGTACATTATGTGAGAGTGGTGTACATTATGTGAGAGTGGTGTACATTATGTGAGAGTGGTGTACATTATGGGAGAGTGGTGTACATTATGTGAGAGTGGTGTACATTATGTGAGAGTGGTGTACATTATGTGAGAGTGGTGTACATTATGGGAGTGGTGTACATTGGGAGAGTGGTGTACATTATGTGAGAGTGGTGTACATTATTGGAGTGGTGTACATTATGTGAGTGGTGTACATTATTGAGAGTGGTGTACATTATGTGAGAGTGGTGTACATTATGGGAGAGTGGTGTACATTATGGGAGAGTGGTGTACATTATGGGAGAGTGGTGTACATTATGGGAGAGTGGTGTACATTATGGGAGAGTGTACATTATGGGAGAGTGGTGTACATTATGTGAGAGTGGTGTACATTATGGGAGAGTGGTGTACATTATGGGAGAGTGGTGTACATTATGTGAGAGTGGTGTACATTATGGGAGAGTGGTGTACATTATGTGAGAGTGGTGTACATTATGTGAGAGTGGTGTACATTATGGGAGAGTGGTGTACATTATGGGAGAGTGGTGTACATTATGTGAGAGTGGTGTACATTATGGGAGAGTGGTGTACATTATGTGAGAGTGGTGTACATTATGGGAGAGTGGTGTACATTATGTGAGAGTGGTGTACATTATGTGAGAGTGGTGTACATTATGGGAGAGTGGTGTACATTATGGGAGAGTGGTGTACATTATGGGAGAGTGGTGTATTATGTGAGAGTGGTGTACATTATGGGAGAGTGGTGTACATTATGGGAGAGTGGTGTACATTATGGGAGAGTGGTGTACATTATGGGAGAGTGGTGTACATTATGGGAGAGTGGTGTACATTATGGGAGAGTGGTGTACATTATGGGAGAGTGGTGTACATTATGTGAGAGTGGTGTACATTATGGGAGAGAGTTAATGAAGGACTGATGAACAACACGATGAAACTAGGACAAGGCTAATTGTATAGCCTGGCTTTCATCTATTGTACATTCTTCAGTTTGATTTTCGACTACAACGTCCTTGCATAATATATATATATATATATATATATATATATAACTGCTAATTTGGGCCATCATAAGGTAAAGCTACCATAACCTGCGATATGGTGGCATGTGTATAGCCATTGTAGGGTAAAGGCCGTTGGTTAGGCGGTTGTTAAGTTGTGATGGTAGTCATGTTAGGGTAAGGCTGTTGTGATGGTAGTCATGTTAGGGTAAGGTTGTTGTTGGTGTAGACGGATAGTATACATTAATATTCCGTATAATTTTGGTTATTACTAACAAATTGCAATCTGTGTATGACGGGCATGAAGGAGTCCAGGGATTACATGAAGGAGTCCAGGGATTACATGAAGGAGTCCAGGGATTACATGAAGGAGTCCAGGGATTACATGAAGGAGTCCAGGGATTACATGAAAGGGATTGTATGTTTAGGGTTTCTAGAAGTCCTTCCTAAGCTGACTAATAATGTCTAATATTTGCCAAAACTAAATTAATGCTACATATTGAAAGGTTTTACATTTTGGCAACGGAGGGGTTAATGGTGTTATAAATTATGTAGTGATATTGATGATAAGTGTGGCGATTCATGTAAGGTGATTATAGTGTTGATGATATAATGAATGTCGAGATGGACATGACATGACACTAGTATGTAAATAGTGGTGATGATGAAGGTGATTGTTGAAGTGTCTGTAATGAGTATGTTGATGTAATCAATGCCGCTGTTATGAGTGAATAGGTAGCAATGGTGGTGTACTTGATAGATAGTGTAGCAATGACGATAGATATGGTGTTGATGATGGTTGTGGTAGTGGTGAGAAAGTTTGTGATGGTGATAGTGATGCCGATAAATATAGTGTTGATGATGGTTGTGGTACTAACCCATATGTCCCCTACTAACTTCCTAGTCCTGCCACGTTAGTGGCAGGGCAGTAGTTCCCTTTCCAATGTTCCCTTACCCACTCTAAACCACTGTTTGGACACTTGATCCTCAGTGTTTTGGAGGACAAGCAACCTAGAAGGGTCACTAGACCTGTTGTTGCTTGATTTCCTGTGTACTCCTTTGTACTCCTTTGTACTCCTTTGTACTGGTGAGAAGATTGTGATAGTGATAGTGATGCCGATTAATGTAGTGTTGATGATAGTTGTGGTAGTGGTGAGAAGATTCTGATGGTGATAGTGATGCCGATAAATATAGTGTTGATGATATTTGTGGTAGTGGTGACAAAGATGGTGATAGTGATGCCGATAAATATAGTGTTGATGATGTTTGCGGTAGTGGTGAGAAAGATAGTGATACTGATGCCGATAAATATAGTGTTGATGCTGGTTGTGGTAGTGGTGATGATGTTAGTGGTGGTGCGTGTGGTGGTGGTGCAGTGTGATCACGGGGCCAGAGATGAACTCCTCAAATCTAAATCTTAAAACTGTAGTGCCGCCCTACCCGCCCAGATTGCCACCAGCCTCACCTCCTGCATGCCTCACTCTCACTCTCACTCTCTCTCATATTATACAAGCATTCGATTGTCTAACACTTGATTGCAGAATCCGACAATACTGTAGATTAGTCTTGGTGGTGTAATGGTTAAGGTGTCTAAAAATCTGTGTGTGATAACCCGGGTTCGAATCCTGGTGGATCACATATATGCTTTCATTAATTTCATTGGAGGTGTTTGGTGTTGTGGTGAAATTAATAAAAAAACAGATTTCAGAACGCTGGGGCTATTCTTATTATTATTGCTAACACTAAGTAATTTAACTCAGAATATAACACTTATAGTATTTATAGGGCTAAACACTCTTATTATTCATTGGATTAAACCCTCAATAGTATATAACAACTTGGCTTTTCCCATGCCTAATAAACAGAAAACAATTGTCGTAATCACACTGAAGGGAATAAATCTGGAGCACTGCCACGTTTGCCAACATCTTCATCTAGCCTATCTCTATTCCTTACAAAGGATTGAAATATGTGTAATATATATATATTCTGACATACGGAGCCCTGTATGTGTTTCTTTAAGAGTTGAAGGAGTGCCGAATTACCCGGGCGGCGAAGCAGACCAGCGAGCGAACCAGCGAGTGGGAACCAGCTCGCCTGCTCGCCTGCATACCAGCAAACAAGCCTTCACACCTGCATGCGTCGTATGGGACCCTGCAAACTACTTCGATGGCCCGACGCTATGACGATGATCGATGCCATTGAACCACGCATCTGCTACGCAACTAGAGGAGCTGTGATTGGGGCGCGCACCATCCCCGCCTCCTGATTCGTTCCTACACCATCATTGCATAGTATATAAGACCCGAGTAGTGGGCATTCAAATCAGTCACATTTGGAGTTGGGAAGGTGAACTTGCAGCTGGAGGAAGACGGGGTGAAGTATTATAATGGGATTGTGACTGTCAGTCATATTATATAAGTGTGTGTTAAGTGTGTTCGGTGTAAACACTTATGTTGGTTAGTGAGATATGTGATTGGGAATTAACGTTAACGCTACTATTATGTACTTAACTATTTTAGTTGACTGACTTGTGGACTAAAGCAACTCTTTAAGTAATTGGGTTATGATAAAAGTAATACTATTGTTTTATATTAATACTTACGAGTTCTTTCATTATCTTTTAATTAAGCTTACATTGCTGGTAAGAACAAGAACGGTGATACTATTGTCTCATATTAGTAATATCGCCTTAGACTAACATGGCTGTTTTAATGTTACTTCTAGTGATTTCCTAAGCTGAAGAAAACTCTTTTAGCTTCAAATTATTATTTTTGCTTTTCATATTATTTGAGTGAGACCTGAATCGAATCTATGAAGCGATCCTGTAACTTAATTTACTCATAATCAAACCTCAATGTTACGTGGTTAAGAAAATACATTTATCTAATTATTAAATATATATCTAACTTTTTTTGTGACTGATATTAATCCTGATGATAATAATAATATAATACTATTAACGTAAGACAAGAACCAAGAAAAATAACTACATTAAATATAAATAAAAGGACATGATATAAGAAAACTATCTATTCATTTCAAAAAGGGTAAGAGACAGAAATATTCTTACCTTAATATTTATCTTTCAAGACTTGATATATAATTAATAGTTATTCTTTAGATATAACTTATTCGGTTCATAACCATAGCCTACTAAGCTTCGGTTAAATAATAATTCTTTATAAATACTACATGACTTTAATTAGTTTCAGTATTTTTCCATAATTAAAGAGTATCAGTCAATAAAGGATACCAAGTCCTAAGATCCAAAAGGAAAGGAAGCAACAACAGGATTTTTTTTTATTAGATTTTACTTTCGTTTTGCCTTCAGCGGACTGATACCTTAATATATATCTGTGCTATATAGTTTCATCAAGTTAACCACTTGAGGATCAAGATACGTAACAATATATATATATATATATATACAGTATATATATATATATATATATAACACAAACTAACAAAGATGAAAGTTGAAAAATGAGTTAGTTTGAACACATTATAGACTCCTTCAGTAGTGTGAAATATATTCGTATCATGCAATATGAAACAACATTGCGCTCAAAATGCAAGAACACAGTGTTAAACAAAATATAACATATTTTTACACACTGATTATGTGCACCAGATTCTTTACAGTTTTCTGTACGAATTCTTGTTTATGCTATATTGAATACATGTGCTTATAGTGAAGTACAGCATTCCCATAAATGACTGCACACACTCTCATTGTTATATCTACCATTATAATTATTTACACCCGTATTTCATCAAACCTTCTCCAGGCATATCGAAACATATATATCAAAAATATTCTTCTTATCTACTGACACGTTCCTCATTACCTAATCCTCATAATATATTATATGTGACGTATGCTATATTTGTTCATACAGTCATACCTCATCGAATCTTCTTATTCTGCCACATTCGAGGGTCAAATAATCTTTCGATGATTGTATGTTGTTATGTGTCTGCCTTACCCTATCATCTTATATTACATTACATTTGAACTTGTCTATATATATATATATATTGGGGAGATTTTAGGCACCAATCGAGCAGGACAGTACCCAGGGGAGGCCACATAGGCATATGATAAGGAGTTGCTGGAACTCCTGTTTCATTTGCCTGGCCTCCCCCACTGTTTATATTTGTGCCTCACCTACACTGAGAGTAATCCAGCTAATTCTCACGAACAACTCCTCCTTTTCATTTCGCTACACTTAACAAGCACACCAGACCTTCCAAAACATGTAAATTACTTATAATGTACCTTGATTTTGGCTCTGTCACTCTTTCAACCTTTGGGGGAGACACTTGTTACAGGCAGCTTTGCCTTCTGTCTCCTTCATACCCATAGACAACAAAATATGTATATACATTATGAAATACAAGTGATTACTTGATTGTTGGAGGGATTACTCCAATATATTATAACTTAAATTGTAAGCTTTTTAGTTATGTTTAGATCCACTGCCCAAGTACCGCACTCTAATGTTCTTTGATACATGCTGGTATCATTCTCTATAACCATATCTTAATACAGCTTACCGCACATTTGTTTAGACATACTACTTACATCTAGTTAAAATTTACCTAGTACTATAACTCCTAGTGTCATATTCTAAAATATCCATGCACACTTTGTTGTCATATTTATTATCATGTTTTGTTTTACCTTTTCCCCAAACACCTGCTATCATAATTTCCAATATATTATATTGACATGTGTCGCTAGTCGCCACTTTCCCTCATGCACCTGTATAACATTTGTGTACACAGTGTAAACTGTATATATTTTCTGCATTTACCAATTTCACCTACACACTCACCTTATCCCAGCACATCCTATCAAATATCCAAACCAATTTTGATCATAAAAATACTTTGCAAACAATTATTTGAATTTGAAAGCAACGCTTGAAAGATAATCACAGACGAAATATTAGAGTATAAGTCCCTTATACTTTATTGTAGAATATCTACTATTTATCACAGAATGCCCAAAAAATGCAATAATGAATTCGACCTGCTGGTATGAAGGTGCAAACCCAGTCAGTACGCATACGATAAATTGAATCCCTTAGCAGCTACTTGCTCGATACTTTACCAACAAATATGAAGCTACTATGTCTCTGCATCATATTAACCCCTTGATGATCATGGCGCGTTTTGACGGTTTATTCTGGCCATCATTGGACGAATTTATACAGCTTAGGAAGGATATATGGGAATTAAAAGGGTAAAGACTGGCTCAATCAACCCTCTGACTTCCATATACCCTTCATAATCTGAATAAAATCTTCTAATAATAGCCAGACAAACAGAACATAAATGCGTATCGGAGCTTGAAAGGGTTAAGACCAAGTTTATATAATTAGCGCCATATTTCACTACAAAATCTACACCATAACGGAAAAATCATGATGGGAACTTTGCAATTTACCATAAGTTGAAAAAAAAAAAAAAAAAAAAATCAGAGTATAAAATAATAACCTGGTCGTTGTACCCACTATATGGTTACATAATAACCTGGTCGTTGTACCCACTATATGGTTACATAATAACCTGGTCGTTGTACCCACTATATGAAATTGAGCCCAAGCAGCTACACGCGAGCCTTTGGTAATAAACGGATTCTTTCTCATTGGTCTGCACCACATAATCTCACATGACCCACCAAGCACACGGTGACTGGACACATAAGGGGACTGTGGTTATTTTTCGGAGTCTATTTATTTATATATTCATTATTGTTTTAGTTTCCTCCCTAGACCTCCATCACACTTAAAAATGCATGCATTAGATCCCCCTAAGAGATTAATTTGTACATTTTTCGGTAGAAAAATGCCACGGCCGAAGGCTGGTTCCTCCACAATTACAGGCTCGCTATCGCTCTCAAGGAAAAGAATCGACACCTAAAGGACACGGAAGGTCTTAATATTGACAAAGAAATGCGTCAATAAGGGCTTAAAATCGACAAACTAATGGGGAAAACGTCTTAAAATATCAATACTAATGGGGATAACATTAGGGAGAGAGGGGACCAACAACTACCTCCCCCTTAACCAGCGCTGCCTCACTCCTTATGTTTAGATATTTTAAGAGATTTCATCAAATAGTCTGACGTTTACAAGACACTTCACCCCATTAAGGTCTTTAGCTGGACCTTTTTCTACCGCAAAACATATAATTTAGGTTGAAGGAGATCTAGCGGGCGTTTTTCATTAGTTGTCGATTTAGGTGTCAATTTGTTCTTGACGAACTATAGCGAGCCTGTAATTTTAGAAGGAACCTGCCATCGGCCGGGACATTTACATTTATCTTGCAAGGGGTGTTTTATTTTAGCTTGATGGAGGTCTAGCGAGGAAAATCAAAAATCAAATAATAGATAAATATATAGACCAAAAAACAAGCACTACCCCCCTAATATCCATGCAATACTTCCCACTACATAACAACTTTCACTGCAGCTCGTCACATTCCAGTATATCTCATTATATCTGCTACACCCTTCCAGAAAACATAATCTACAGTGATCCGTCGCCTTCTAGTTGCCAGTCATATTATATCTTCATTACACTTCAACATCCTTCTTTCAGTAGGTCCGATATACCGCATATGGTTTATAATCAACCCTTCCTGCATTACACTTCAACATCCTTCTTTCAGTAGGTCCGATATACCGCATATGTTTTATAATCAACCCTTCCTGCATTACACTTCAACATCCTTCTTTCAGTAGGTCCGATATACCGCATATGTTTTATAATCAACCCTTCCTGCATTACACTTCAACATCCTTCTTTCAGTAGGTCCGATATACCGCATATGGTTTATAATCAACCCTTCCTGCATTACACTTCAACATCCTTCTTTCAGTAGGTCCGATATACCGCATATGTTTTATAATCAACCCTTCCTGCATTACACTTCAACATCCTTCTTTCAGTAGGTCCGATATACCGCATATGGTTTATAATCAACCCTTCCTGCATTACACTTCAACATCCTTCTTTCAGTAGGTCCGATATACCGCATATGTTTTATAATCAACCCTTCCTGCATTACACTTCAACATCCTTCTTTCAGTAGGTCCGATATACCGCATATGTTTTATAATCAACCCTTCCTGCATTACACTTCAACATCCTTCTTTCAGTAGGTCCGATATACCGCATATGTTTTATAATCAACCCTTCCTGCATTACACTTCAACATCCTTCTTTCAGTAGGTCCGATATACCGCATATGGTTTATAATCAACCCTTCCTGCATTACACTTCAACATCCTTCTTTCAGTAGGTCCGATATACCGCATATTTTATAATCAACCCTTCCTGCATTACACTTCAACATCCTTCTTTCAGTAGGTCCGATATACCGCATATGTTTTATAATCAACCCTTCCTCCATTACACTTCAACATCCTTCTTTCAGTAGGTCCGATATACCGCATATGTTTTATAATCAACCCTTCCTGCATTACACTTCAACATCCTTCTTTCAGTCGGTCCGATATACCGCATATGTTTTATAATCAACCCTTCCTGCATTACACTTCAACATCCTTCTTTCAGTAGGTCCGATATACCGCATATGTTTTATAATCAACCCTTCCTGCATTACACTTCAACATCCTTCTTTCAGTAGGTCCGATATACCGCATATGTTTTATAATCAACCCTTCCTGCATTACACTTCAACATCCTTCTTTCAGTAGGTCCGATATACCGCATGTTTTATAATCAACCCTTCCTGCATTACACTTCAACATCCTTCTTTCAGTAGGTCCGATATACCGCATATGGTTTATAATCAACCCTTCCTGCATTACACTTCAACATCCTTCTTTCAGTAGGTCCGATATACCGCATATGGTTTATAATCAACCCTTCCTGCATTACACTTCAACATCCTTCTTTCAGTAGGTCCGATATACCGCATATGTTTTATAATCAACCCTTCCTGCATTACACTTCAACATCCTTCTTTCAGTAGGTCCGATATACCGCATATGTTTTATAATCAACCCTTCCTGCATTACACTTCAACATCCTTCTTTCAGTAGGTCCGATATACCGCATATGGTTTATAATCAACCCTTCCTGCATTACACTTCAACATCCTTCTTTCAGTAGGTCCGATATACCGCATATGTTTTATAATCAACCCTTCCTGCATTACACTTCAACATCCTTCTTTCAGTATGTCCGATATACCGCATATGTTTTATAATCAACCCTTCCTGCATTACACTTCAACATCCTTCTTTCAGTAGGTCCGATATACCGCATATGTTTTATAATCAACCCTTCCTGCATTACACTTCAACATCCTTCTTTCAGTAGGTCCGATATACCGCATATGTTTTATAATCAACCCTTCCTGCATTACACTTCAACATCCTTCTTTCAGTAGGTCCGATATACCGCATATGTTTTATAATCAACCCTTCCTGCATTACACTTCAACATCCTTCTTTCAGTAGGTCCGATATACCGCATATGTTTTATAATCAACCCTTCCTGCATTACACTTCAACATCCTTCTTTCAGTAGGTCCGATATACCGCATATGTTTTATAATCAACCCTTCCTGCATTACACTTCAACATCCTTCTTTCAGTAGGTCCGATATACCGCATATGTTTTATAATCAACCCTTCCTGCCACCGAGTAATAAACTTTATCTATCTTAAATTATTTGCATGGAAAATAAATTATGAATACATACATACATCTGCTACAAAGAAAACGTAAATATTTGTATATATTCCCATTCAAGCTTCAACTCCCAACTATCTACATCCATTTCACATTCACGTCTCAGTCTTATCCACGCAGCGCCTCCACTTTCATACATCAGCATACGCGCAGTCTGGGGGTATTTATATGCAAACTTTAAGGTTTAGCACGACGATCTATGTGGGAGGAAAATTGTGAGTTTTACCTTTGCTCACCCATGATCTCTTACTGTCCTTAACCCTTTTAGTACCATGACGACAGTTTTCATATTTACTGGCCACCATTACACTATTCAGTCAGGTTAGCAAGGGCCTGTGAGAGATATATGGTTAATTGACATGTGCTTACACTTTCATTGCTAGATGCACCAATCAAACTTAATTAAATTGGTTAGTGTCAAGCTTATTAATGGGGTTAAAATGACCCTATCTCCATTGGTTCGCTCAAATCAACTACTATTATAGATCAATATTCACATTTCGTCAGAGAAATGAAATGCATATTGCATATTGCATATTGGCAAATATTCTACGGATTACTTGCTTACTGAAATTGAAGAATGCCCTTGCCAATTGCATTTCATTAAAGAATGTACACGTCTACCACAAACTGTTCTTCTGTTGCATGCATACATACTGCAGTTTTGGAATATTCTGAGCCGCTTATCTATGTTTCACCCATTTATATATATCATAGTTTGTCTTCATTATTTGGAGCCATGACCGTAATATTGACAATATATATATATATATATTATATATATATATATATATATATATATATATATATATATATACTGTATATACAGTATATATATATATATAAATGCAATATTCATAATAAGGTATTTTCTGACAAATTACGTTCTAAATAAGATAAGTTATGCCAAAACTCTCGATCCTGCTGTGCCTATGTTCAACACTGGTAATTGAGATCAACAAAAATCCACTGCAAGTATCTTCCGCACTACAAGTAGATTGTCAGCATTGAGCTTTGATTCAGTGTTTTGCTCTTGTCAACGCCTGTGAGATAATAAATATATTGTTAATAAATATATTTCCTGCAGTGTCCCGGTTTATCTCCATTAATCTAATATAGAAACAATAAAATATCGTGACATGTGAACAGTAGACGTGAACTTCTGTTCAAAGCGAATTGTTCAACTATTGGCGATATGTTTTTGTTTGTATATCTGAGAAACGTCTCGTAATACAACATTTTAGCTAATGCTTAATTGAACATAATTGTAACAAATCACATGAACTTAGTACACCAAACCAAAAAGTAATGCTTAATTGAACATAATTGTAACAAATCACATGAACTTAGCACACCAAACCAAAAAGTAAAACTATTAACCCCTTATGTACCGGCGATGTCTTTGTAATTATATTGTAACTGTATTTAGACGATGTTTTACATTATAAGATGGACCTATACAGGTAGTAAAAAGTGTAGTGTTATAGTTCGAAGTCTGTTAACAGCTGGAGGCCCTTTTTAAACTGAATACAAAAATGCAATAGCCACAACAAAATTAATAAAATGTGGCCGTTACAGAAGGGGTCAAGGGGGCCCACCTCTTTTATTCTCTCTCTCTCTCCCTCTTTCTCTGGTTTGTATCCATTCGGCCCCATTCAACCTACTGTTTTAAGACGTTTATCACCATCTAGGTGTCGATTTTTTCCTGGCGAGTGGTAGCGAGCCAACATATTTAAAAAAAAAAAAAAATCTGACAGCAGGCTAATCTTATACATTTTTCAATAGAAAAATGTCTCTGGCGAACCCGGATTTCTCCATACAATGTTGGCTCGCTATTGCTCGTCAGGGAAAAATTGACACCTGGATGGGGATAAAAGTCTTAAAACAGTTGGCTGAATGGGGCCGAATGGATACAACCCAGAGAAAGAGAGAGTTAGAAAAGGAGAGAATAAAAACAGGTGACCCCCCTTAAACATGATGTTGGCATTACCTTCATCGTTTACTGTCACCGTCATTCATGGCAGTAGGGCTCGCGCGCGCCAGTACTATGCTCATTTTCTTCCCTTAACGGCCCACTCGTAAATATTAAATGTTGGAGCAAAATAGCCTCATTTCCAGTTCTGGGCGTAAACACTAGCGTCTTCCCTTGGCTCCCATAGTTAAGATGATGGTAAACTATTACCTCCAGCTAATGTAATTCTCCAGGTAAATCTAACGCATAATTACAGCATATTACAACATTATTAAGACGTGCAGGTAATCGACCATATGAACTTTATACGCCCATATGAATCTTTGAAAGTTTGAAGCCACATTCTGAATCATCTATGATATAGTAAAGTATTGCAGGGTTTCCTTTGCGTTCAATCCATCAGCAAATTGCATTATATCGTTATTATGACTTATGACTATACAGTAGCGGACAGAATTGCATTATATCGTTATTATGACTTATGACTATACAGTAGCGGACAGAATTGCATTATATCGTTATTATGACTTATGACTATACAGTAGCGGACAGAATTGCATTATATCGTTATTATGACTTATGACTATACAGTAGCGGACAGAATTGCATTATATCGTTATTATGACTTATGACTATACAGTAGCGGACAGAATTGCCTCACCATATCTTAATGAGAAAACAATAATTTGAGTATTAATTAGAGAATCTGACTGCTTTGTTTTAGTTATTCAAACAGTTTAGCAAACAGAATGTGTATCATAACTATGCCTTCAATAAATGTCCGAAAACGCCTTTCCATAGTTACATGACAAACCCAAAGGACAACACTCCAATGGCCAAAGTCCCAACCCCTTATAATATGATAAGTGGACAAACCAAGTCATAATCACCCCAGTCACATAACGTAAGCTATCCAGGGCTTGGTGGATTGTTAAGTGTGCTAAATAAATTATAATGCGAGTTTGTAACCCTTAAAAGCGTTATGTTATATATTATTTATGCGAAACTAGCAGTTTTGTCCCCTTTTCATCTAAGAGGTTGGGTTTCTGTCCACTGGGGTTTTGTCCGGGGACACCCATTTCCATGACTGTAGCAGCAATCAGACTCGGGGGGAGTAGCTCTCGCCAAAGCTAGAGATCCTATAGTGGCCAGTCTCTTAGTTACTATAGGATCTCTAGCCAAAGCTGCTGACTGACGGCCGAACCGCCACAAGGTAAAATTGTCATCAATCTTATTACATCCCCATAATTTAAACTTTGGTCACTACTCAAGTAAAACAAAACTACATAACAATAGTAAATAGAAACATTCTTAATAGACACGAAGTGAACCTTCATGTATGAGCCAAGGTAAGTCTTACGGAGGAGAATTTGCATTATTATTAGGGACTCCTGTACAGAGTTCGAGAATTCTTCACTGACGAGCAGTTGGCCGTAATATATAAAAGTCATGTGCGTTCTCAGATGGATTACTGTTCACCTCTGTGGAGTGGAAGTGGAGTGGTTGCATTGAGGCAGTTGGACAAAATTCAAAATAAAGCTATTAGATTAATCATGAACCCTGCAATCACACAGGACCTTCCTACATTATCCATACGAAGAAACGTTGCATCCCTTGCATTATTCTACAGATATTTTCACAGCAGTTGTTCCGAGGAACTTGCTTCAATTGTGCCGCCTCTCCACATCTTTCCCCGTAGAACTAGGGCAGCTGAGAGCGCCCATGAATTTACACTTTCTCCTCCACAATGCAGAACTTCTGCTTATCAAAATTAATTTATCCCCAGAGCTACTACTCTTTGGAATTCACTTCCCTCGAATTACTTTCCACAAACTTACAATCTACAAATGTTTAAATCCAGTTGTTACAAACATTTTATGAATGGAGGATGCCTTTAGGCACATGGACCTTTTTGTTTTATCTGTGTTTTTCCTTCCTCCGTTCATTGTCTCTTTTAAAAAAAAAAAAAAAAATTATTACAACATAAACAAATGAAGATGAATATGTAAATATGGACATGAACTTATAATCGTGGCTATACAGTTATGGCTTTCTCAAAGAGGAAAAGTCAGAGTGAAGGAGATTCAAATTGCCATCAAGACTGCTTGAGTCTACACCACTTGGACGTTCGTTCATATTTCTTGCTCACCAACCCCACCACTACAAAAAGTAGGCCATAATATAATTAATATACACACACTCACATGCAACAAACCCACACAATTATGTTGAGAAGATGGATAAAGGTAATCGTCTCGCCCTGCTTTTGGACAGACTAAAACAGTAAAGTGTGATACTTTTCAGTTTTAATCCTGAGAAGCTACCAATAAATTTCAAACGTCTGCGGTAGTGTAACCAAGCCTACCGCAACCAAAGCATATCTTACGAATTATTGATGCACTTGGGGTGACCATCTTTGTCGCTACGGGGTCACTGTATTGTTATGGAGGTATCACTAAGGCAGTTGTTTCCCTTAAGGAAGATCGGTAAACATATATGCAGTCGTGAAAATTAGCTCATATTCATGCGCAATTTTTTTAATAAAATGATGACGTATTTTAACATTTCACTATGCCCCCACATTAAAGGATTTTGTGCAGATAGGAAACGTTCAGAGTGAAATAGAAAATGTAATCTTCGATCAATCAATTCTCATAAAACTTTAATTCATTCCTAAGCTTTATAAAATCGTCTACTGATTGCCAGAGTAAAAGTAAGAAACGCATCAATGTAAATTGAAATTAAATATTGTTTTAAGGCACATATGCGGACAAGACGAAGCTGAATAAATTATTTCAGAACAGCATTTGGTGGGTGTTAAATTATGACACCAGTTGAACATATTTTCCTTTAATCATTAACCCATTCGGACGAGGACACATTTTGTCTGTTAGTTTCGGTTATTATTAGTTGATGTTATTTAGTTAGGAAGGGCATTTAACCCCTTCAGCACCATGACCCCTTCTTACCTTTAATTCTGGCTATAACTAGACGATATTCTGCAGTTTAAGAAGGACCTGTGCTATTAAGAGGGTTAATTGATATCATATTTACCCATTTGAGTTCATGAGGTAGATTAAAAAGTAAAGAAAATCGTCTAATGGTAACCAGAATATGATGAAAATTACGTCATGGTGGTGAAGGGGTTAAGACTCTACTGAGGTTATAAGATGTCTCAATGAATCATCCATCTCTCCAAGCCTTCCTAAGTCGAGTAAATGTATATAATGTTAAGTCAAAATATACTTACGAAAGGCTAGCAACTAACTCGTCCAAGTTCACTTACGCAGGCCTCTCCAAGTAATAACACATATATTAACGTAACACAAATATAGGAATGAATAACTGTCAGTATAATGACCATTTATTCCTAGTAATTATGACTATACTATAACATATATCCCATCCGCACTTAGATATATTTTAGAATATCAATCACAAGGTGATTTCATCCAACTGTGATATAGCAAGCTACAATCCTTTTACATAATGTTTTGGATTTTGTGGGACTCGACCGTGGACGCCTAAACTGGGCCATTAAAGTGTGTGTGTATGCGTGTACAGTGTGTGTGTTTAATGGCTGTATTCTTGAGCATGCTTTAAGGGTATATGTCTTCAATGCTGAACGATGCATAACATATTGAGGGTTATATTAGGAGAGATAGCTTGATATCACCTACTTTTACAGGATATAGTTTACATTGTCCTTCTGGATACGCAAGGATTCACTGCGGTATGAATTAAGAATAAGGAAACGTGTGTTCTATAATTTTACCTGAAGTGGTTCTGTGTGTATGTGAACGATATTTGTATTTAGTGTGTGTATGTGTATGTGTGTGTATCTGCAGAACTGAATGGCATTGTGATTGTTGTTTCGTTGCAAATTAGTATATGTTGGGGAAGCAGAAAACACGGAAAACGCAATTTGAACGGATTCAATTTTTGTCAAAAGACAATATACTGTACTGTATACTACAATAATTTAATTTCGTGGGTTTGCGCACTAGTGGGTTAAATATTGTTTACAATATAGTATTTGTGTAGATCCTGATAATATTGGATTTGATTATATGTTTAAGGATGCATTATGATCCTAAAGATAGTATTCTTGTAATGATATAGCAATTATCATACGCATACCAATGAATTTACAAAGTGCAACACGTACAACATTAAATCTAAGATACTCATGCAAATGATAACAAATCAATAATTAGTTGAAGATTTTTACCTTCCGATATGACAATTTCTGCAAAGCAAAGTGCCGGACGGTACATATGTTTGCGATATATCCACAACACATTCTTGGACGTGGGTGATAATACACCATATATTATTTTGTCATATAATTTGTAGATATATGATTAAATACATATACTATTCAGAGAATGTTTGATCTGTTTACATCTCTGAAGTATATAAAGTAATTTAAAAGTGAGTTCCCGTAATAATAATGTATTAAAGGATACCTGTTCACCACTGTTATACCGTGCAAAGAAATCAGATAGAAAAAACATTAGTTATCTAGGAGACTACAATCGCATGCAATGAACAGTTGTGACATGGTTACATAACACTTCTAATTCGTACAATTAAACACTTGCCGGAGTCTGTTTTCCCCTAATCATTGTTCTTTGTCTCAAGTTAATCATGTATTAATGTACCAGCTATTAATGCAGACGATTGTACATTCCACTATAATTAAACCCCAAATGCTAGAGCATGAGGAAAAGAGTTAGCAGAAATCCTTAGCACCTGCCACTTTAAACCGGTCCCCCTCACCCTCACCCTCTTCCGCCGTGGCTTCTTTTAATTAACCTCTCATTTCCTGTTGTTTCATCACGTCCAGACTAGAGGGGGGTGGACAGTCATTTTAGTTTCCTTGCTCTCTTGGGGGGCATTTCGTTTAGTCCCCTAAAATATATACTATATCTAGACCTTTCTTTGAAACTGTATCGCAAATATAATTATGAGACAAGCAAGTTTTTCTTTTTGAAGAAGCTTTATCATATTGATCGATGTGTAATAAAACATTTGACATACATTTTGTAATTGGCACTAGTGATACTAAATACCCATGAATTACATACGTTATTATACTTACATGTACTATGTCTAAAAGCCACGAGAATATTATAGCAATAACTATCCTTAGATTTACCATTCTTTATAGGGTAAACCTATACTTACATCCAAACTAATGTAACTCAATTTAATCTTAGTCTGGATCAACTGTCTGTGCATGTACAGTACGGAATCAGCGAACAATATATAACAGAAACATGACAATTTGCAAATGGAGAAAGTCATTCCGGTAAGAACTGAGTATGCCACAATGCGTACACTTGCCGACCAACATACGTAATATTAGGGGCGGTCACCGGCTTTGTTTATTTTTCTCTCCTTTTATCTCTTTCCCTGGCTTGTATCCATTCGGCCCCATTCAGCCAACTGTTTTAAGACTTTTATCCCTATCCAGGTGTTGATATTTTCCTGGCTAGCGATAGCGAGCCACCATTGTATGGAGAAATCCGGCTTCGCCGGAGAAATTGTTCTATCGAAAAATGTAAAAATTTAGCTTGCTGTTAAAACAAATATATATATATGCTGGCTCGCTACCACTCGCCGGGAAAATATTGACACCTGGATGGGGGTAAACGTCTTAAAATAGTAGGCTGAATGGGGCCGAATGGATACAAGCCAAAGAGAGAGGGAGAGAAAGAGAAATAAAGCGAGGTGGGCTTCCTTAAACAAATATTCAATTGAGAAGTTAAGGGGGTTTAACGAGACAGCTTATGTCGTCTCATTTCGATATTTAACAGTTTACCTTTTGCATTGGTATCGGAAACTATACTAAACAGGAGATTAAATTGGCAACATCATTGTTTTATAAGTTCACCCCCAATGCTTCCAGAACATACAATAGGTGGCGATAACAGCTAAGGGAAAACCGGCTTTGGTTGTTATTTACGGGGTGTGATTGTAAGAAATACTTAAAAGTATCAAATATTTATCAATGTACTCAAAATACAAATATACAGTATATCTACAATGGGACATATTAACAAACTAAATGGGTCTCAGTGTTTGAGCCTTGTAGTATAACTTTCAATAGGTGAAGATTGATTCGTGTTTTGAAACAGAGAAAGTATGTATTTATTGAATATGATGCACAGTATGTACAGCATGTTCTAAACTTTCTAAAGTAAACATAGTAAAGGATTACTCATAAGCGTTCTCAAAGTTATACACTGCGAGAAATGTTTAGCAAGCACAAGGAATCTCCAGAACCCTCTCTGACTCTCCAATCATCTGGAAACGAGCAGAATCTCTCTCTCTCTCTCTCTCTCTCTCTCTCTCTCTCTCTCTCTCTCTCTCTCTCTCTCTCTCTCACTCTCTCTCTCTCTCTCTCTCTCTCTCTCTCTCTCTCTCTCTCTCTCTCTCTCTCTCTCTCTCTCTCTCTCTCTCTCTCTCTCTCTCTCTCTCTCCACTTGTTTGATATTAGATTGCCCTGGTGCACCATAACAATCTCAGTGTATACATAATTAACTAATTCACTTTTTACGGCAACTTTACTCTGGAAGTATATTGGGACTGTTTTGTATTGTTATCAGTAATTAGACTGAAGGTAGATTTATGTAGGTAACAACATTAACCCCTTATGTGTAGTTGACGTCTAATTAATTGTGATCTAGCTATATTTAGAAGATTGTGTCCAGTCTAAGAAAGATCTGTGGTAGTAAAAATAGTTAAATTAGATAGTTCGAAGCCTGTTAATGGCTGGAGGCCCTTTTTGAAACAGAATAAAGTCTTATAATAGTAGCAAGAAGACAGTTAAAAGGACAACACCGGTACTAAAAGGGTTAAGACGCGTATGTACATATATGAAAGAGTCAGATTCGAGTTATCAAATACGCGTCTGGTAAAAAATAACTAATTATAAATTCTAGAAGGAGTGAGAAGTACAGTCAGCATCAAAGGTTGTGTTTTGTTGTCTAAATATAAATATGTTGAAAATGATAACACTTTCTCCCATGATGTTCGGTTTAAAATTAATCGAGTTGACTGCGCTTACGAAGGATAGGACGTGTTGGTTAGTGTGTCGGAGAGGCATTCTTACTGAACTAGCAACCACAAGATCCCAGTTTCAAATACCGTTGTGTTAAGACAAATATGTTTTAGGGGATATGATCATTTATGCTGTTCTCAGTTTCAGTGCATTGTCACACAGCCAATTGACAACCCATATATAACATATTTGCCGATTTTCAAAATAGTCACTGGTTGAGTGTATATAATGAGTCAAAAGCACAGTACAGTACGTGGTCTGAGAGTATGCAAAGTCCGAGGTGATGGGTTAAGATGCCAGGCGTTATGCAGGTTCGGGAAGCAGAGTAACACCAAGTTAAGGGGGGGTGGCCTGATATTGTTCTCTCTTTTTTCTCTTTCTCTGGGTTGTATCCATTCTGCCCCATTCAGCCTACTGTTTTAAGACTTTTATCCCCATCCAGGTGTCGATGTTTTCCTGGCGAGCGATAGCGATCCAGCATTGTATGAAGAAATCCGGCTTCGCCGGAGAAATTTTTCTATCGAAAAATGTACAAATTTAGCCTGCTGTCAAAAACATTTAAAGATAATATGCTTGCGCGCGGTAAAAACCGACACCTGGATAGGGATAACAGTTGTAAAACAGTAGGCTGAATGGGGCAGAATGGATACAAACCAGAGAAAGAGAGAAAAAATATAAAAATAGCAGGTCACCCCCCTTAAAACAGGAGACCGCTAAGGTGCAGGTAGTTTGGGAAGTCAGGCTGCATTGAACTAGGTTGAATATGATATTATAAAATTTACGTCAGTGAGACTAAATCCGGTATCACACGAGAGCATTTATGGTCAACATTCGATGATCAACATTTTTCTGGCAACATTTTTGGTATATTTTGTTTTGGTATCGGAAACTAGACTGTTGCTAGATGAATTTAGGTGACCAAAATATTCTAAATGTTGACCTCATAAGCTGCCAGACCAGTGTTGAGGATAAATGTTGAGTGAAAAAGAGCTCGTGTGATACTGACTTACATGTTACACAGTATAACGTGGTGACAAAACCTGGCACACCTGAACAATGATTGAATGTGAAACCTTTCTTCCGACGTGTACACCTCAAAGCTAAAGGGAAAAGTTAAATCGTAATTAGAGAGGTGTTGCAGGACTTTTGACTGTGATGTTCCTGAATGGAGTGTACATATTTTACTATAGCGAAACGATCTTATTACGAAAACAAAAATGCAGCACTGAACCCGCAAGAAAATAGGGGAGCTTGAAGAAAAACCATGGGACAAGTTATCAATGATTGAATAATTATATTGAAGATCCCTTTTCGGATATTTTTGAAAGGTCAACACTGGGTAAAAAAGAGTGGACATGAAGCACTAGCAATGAAGTGGAAGGCAGGGGGAAAAAGTAAATCGACGTGAAAGGCATCAATAGTTGAATGTTCGAATTTTCCCTCTCTGCTAATTAATATAACTCTAAAGACTGCTGCGGTGATTTGAATTGCCTACTGTAAATAGTATCAATATGCAGGATATATGCACATATTATCTTAGTTTTACACATCGGTTTAATGTTAGTTATTATTGAAATGCAAAACTCTGTCACTGAATTAAGCAAACTGGAATTCGTTACAATCCAGGAAGTATATAGGAAGGACATTTATCTATTATTTCGTCCGACAATGCAATATTTCCTTAGCATATATATATATATATATATATATATATTTTTTTTTTTTTTTTTTTTTTTTTTTTTTTTGACTATACAGAATCAACGTCATTAAACACAAACATATGTTTTAAATATCGAAAGGGACACCACCCTTTGACTTCCACAGGTCCTTCTAAAACCGATTAAACGAGACTAGGTGGACTGTATACTGCCTTTTGTCTCTTTCATACACAGACGAAATAAAACTTTCATCCTACAGAAAACCATACTAATTCCTATTGTTTTTTCTATAAGCATAACAGATACAAAAACCACAGCTACCTGTAACAAGTACCTTCCCCCCTCCCTTACCCCCAAGGTGAAAAGGTGAAAGAGTTCTTATTCCAGGCTTAACTATCCTAAGACCTAAGCCCCTATTGACCGATCGAGTCAAAATGCCTGGAAACACGGACCTTCAAGTGGTTTAAGTCATAGGACGTAGGAAAGACAGACGGAAGGAGAGAGTTACAGAGCTTACTTGTTTAATAGAAACACAACTGGGATAATCGGTGCACTCTTTGGCTAGAGACTTGGTCAGCATAAGGTCAGGGGTGTGCTGAAAGGCGGGTGTCCCCCACTTTCCATAAGGGAGGAGGTATGAGAAAACTCTGAAGAACGTTGATTATTGTAAACATGGTAGAAGAGTGAGCAAGATGGGAATTGTGGTGTGTACAGAGAAATTGTAAGGAATTCTTAAGAGGAAGTGAATTGATGAGACAAAATGCTTTAGACTCTAAACTTTTGAGAAGTGTGATATAGGTGGAACCTCCCGACACAAGCAAACAATACTTGATACATGGGCGCAATATGCCCCTGTACAGAGCAAGAAGCTGTGTAGGGGTAAAGAACTCACAGCGACGGTAAAACACACCTAACTTCTGGGAAGTTACTGTAGCAAAATATAGTAACATAATCTTTCCAAAAAAGGTCAGGAGACAAAGAATATGGAGAGGAGATGAAGGATTGATTTGTGTATTGTTGAAGAGTAAGGGAAAGTCACGTGGAAAATTGTGACAGGTAGATGGAAGGAAAACTTGGGTTTTGGAAGCATTGAAAGTAACAAGGTTCTCTCTGCCCCAATCGGAAATAGTTGATAGAACAGAAGATAGACATGCTATGGCCTCATCACATGAGTTTTGGAGTAATTGCGTGGTGGGTTGTAGAACTAGTTGAATTGAGTAAGGTAGAGTCATCAGCAGATGAGTGGATAGGACTAGAGGTACAGTTGAGATGATAATCAATTAATATTAGAAAGAGAACTAGAGACGGAACAGAACCCTGAGGAACACCAGAGTTGATAGGTTGAGGAAGCTATAGAATGGCCAGAAAGGACATTTGAGATACAGGCACAGATTAAGGGATAGAAACTGTAGGAAGGTAGTTTAGAAAACAGAGATTTGTACCAGACTCTATCAGAGGCCTTCGATATGTCAAACAAAAAAGGTCTCACCGAAGTACCAAAAGAGATCACCAGTAGGAAGCTATAATCTGTCAATATCAAGTATAAATATATAAAAATACATACTGTTTGTATATTTATACTTGATATTGACAGATAACTTTATTTTTTTAAAGGCGTTAATAGGGTTGGGTGGTGGCTGAAAACTACCGTGTTTGATGGAGGAGCAATAATAGTTTGGTGGTTCTCACAGGTAAGCCACGGTAGCCTTGTCCGTTTCTTGGTCATTAATGTGTGACTTTAACCTCATGACACAGGGACAAGTGGCTTATTTCTACACTTTTGGTAATGCACTATATTGACGGAAATTACGGGACGGTGTGAAAAAAGCTGTGTCAAAATATCATACTGATCCAACTGTTTGTTAATAAGTTATTCCCGAAAAACGATGCCACACGGCCTCTGAAACCCATAGTAGTGTCAGGCCATTACCACAAAGCCG
The DNA here is from genome assembly GCA_032716605.1 of Paralithodes platypus. Lineage (NCBI taxonomy): Eukaryota > Metazoa > Arthropoda > Malacostraca > Decapoda > Lithodidae > Paralithodes > Paralithodes platypus. The sequence goes on along the minus strand of CM064544.1, from coordinate 24,832,729 downwards.
ACCGAAACACCAACAAAATACCCTCCTTGTTCCCAGATTAAATAGCACTGTATGAATATTCCCTCAAAATATGCAACAAGGGAGCAATGCCTAGTGAGTTCATTGCTCAATAGGTGGCGTTCTGAGAGTGAGAGTCCGAGTCTTGGGGGTGAGACAGTGAGGCACAAAGGCGAAGCAGCTGTGGGCAACCAAACGCAGTGCGTCTGGGAAGGCAAGGTGGTGAAGGCTGGTTACAGCTCTACTGTAAGTGCTTCACATGTCTCACTCCCTAGACTGGAACAAGACGTCACAGGTTTCACCGTGTTGAGCGGTAGAATGTACAGGCTCTCAGCCTATGCCCGAGAGGGAGTAGTTGGAATATAGAGTAAACCAAAAAGCAGTTTGATAATATTTTAACCACTACAATGTTATTTTGGCACATATGTGGCCTTTGGTTTTCCAAATATTGTGCATCAGTATAGTAGTGACTGAGTCAGATTGCATGTTAAATGATAAGGCATTATGCAAGATTTGTCTCATCATCATGTCATTACTCTTGGAAGTCTCCTGTGAGTTAGATACTCACTATCATGATACGCAGGGGTGACTGCATTACTCAAGTTACCTAGACTACTTAATTAACAACATATTCATGTAAATGCATAAAACAAACGAGACAGTGAATTAGGTACGTACTGTACGTGTACATTTAGATAGTGCAGGGTTTGAAACAGGTACGTTTTCGAATATCTTTCTTAGTAATCGTCAGCAAGTTCGAAAAGGCCAACAACTAGGTTGTAGGAAATGTTCTAGTTTGAATTTAGGTTCGAAAAGTGCTAATTGGAATTATGTTCGAAAATATCCACTCGGTATTAAGTTCGAAATTCGGCAATAAGTTCGAAAATCCTTCGAACCTATTTCCCAAAGACTAAGCACGAACTTATTGTACAAGTACCACTTTTCCCCTCCCAAACAAACATCTGTGGAAGAGCACTCCATTGACAAGGTTTCCAATTGTTTCTTCAAATCACTGAAGACAGTATTTGCGAAACATTGTAAATAATTGGTCCTCAAGTTATATTTTATGCTATTAATTTATTACTTTTGTTAGTCTGTTTTCCATTTTTTTAACATATCGGAGCTTATTTTAACTTGAACCATCAACACCCCATTACAGTTAACCTCGGACATTATTCCATATAATTATATATATATATCATAGAGTACAGAAGGATAGAGAGGAAAGAAAGACGCTACCAATCTGAAAATAGCGAGCCGCGCGCGTTCGAGAGATGGCAGCACGATCGCAAAGGAAAATGGGAGGGTCCCCATTAATTCGTAATAATCCCTAACATGTACTAATAACGCTATTAATAATCAATTCTACGCTATCCAGAGACTCTATAGACACGACAGAGATAAATAGACATAAGTAGAGGCTACTGTAAAGGCCAGATCATCGTGAAATTGTCGTCATTATGAGGAGGTTCACAGTCAAGTCTCTTCTACCCCCACCATTGTTGTGAGAGTGGGAAGTTGCCAACGTCAAACATGCTGGGACAAAATATCCCTAGATGTCATAAGTATAACCTATGAACGTATTTCGTGAAATGTCCTGTTTTAGTGCAACTTTATAAATTAACATCTACATAACATGTGACTAATAATATATATTCAATATGACATTTGAATTCTTGTTGTGTTGTTTGTAGTTATACAACTTACACCATAGATAAGTATTTGTTATACTGTATATGTATTCCTAATATTTTCCTCTTGCTTTTATATATCTATTTTATTTTAAATAATTTTAAAGTGTTTTTACCAACATTAAATCACTCTTAAAGACTCTTTAAACTATTGCCCCCTCATTTTGCGGAATTTCCGTTAACTTTGGTAACCCTGCAGACAAGCCAGGTGCACAGATATCAAGGAGTATCTAATAAGGAAAAACTACTGAGGTGTTTTGGTTGTATGCCCTACAACAGTGCTGCCACCAAATCCCTAGGATGTGCGGCAAAATAACCGTGTGACGTCACGCTCTCAGCTCTATCCTTCTGTACTCTATTATATATATATATATATATATATATATATATATATATATATATATATATATATATATATATATATATATATATATATATAATGTATTTACATTTTATTTTGAAATTACGAAGACCGGATTATCTAAATAATTAGCAACTTCCATCATACTGTCTATAACCCACTGGACATTGTAAACCTAAAATATTTGGAAATAGTTCAGGTAGCTCCAACGGTCATCAGTGAACCTGATTTATAATAAGAAACATTACTTAATATATATAATACTCCGGCGAATCTAAAACAATAATGAATTTATAAATACTAATTCAAATAGTAGTTTAATAATATCGCATTTGTATTCATATATTGGGACAATATTTGCATAATAAATAAATTTTGAAAGATATAGATAGTTTGTACTAGCAATAACACTGATGGAATTCATATTACAAGTTAGACAAGATTCAAAGATAAACTTATCTACTTGAATAAGGTCGAAATACATAATAAATATGAAGTAATATATATATATATATATATATATATATATATATATATATATATATATATATATATATATATATACTTTCCGTGAGAGGTGACCGGCTTAGTAATTTGTCACATGAAATGTAATGAGAAGGAATGTAGTGTGACAAACTATTAGCCTACGTGGAGGCGAGATAAGTCATCCACACTCCCCTGTTCCTGCATGCGATCTGCCGCCTCAAAATACCCCCAGTCTTGCCAACCTCGGCCATATTTTGAAGGAAGCCCACCTCGTTTTTTTGTTTTTTTCTCTCCTTCTCTCTTTGGCTTGTATCCATTCTGCCCCATTCAGCCTACTGTTTTAAGACGTTTACCCCCATCCAGGTATTAATATTTTCCTGGCGAGCGGGAGCGAGCCAGCATATATATATTTTTGTTTTGACAGCAAGCTAAATTTGTACATTTTTCGATAGAAAAATTTCTTCGGCGAAGCCGGATTTCTTCATACAATCGACACCTGGATGGGGATAAACGTCTTAAAACAGTTGGCTGAATGGGGCCGAATGGATACAAGCCAGGGAAAGTAAGAAAAGGAGAGAAAGATAAACAAAAAGCAGATGACCCCACTTAAGTAACGGTTCAGCAAATGCCATGCAATACACCATCCCCGCCCTGTACTACCAGGCCTCGAAGCGTAGGAATAACCCTCTGACCAAAAAAAGAACACAAAAAATCAATACAATTTAAAAAATAAAATAAAATACTTCCAAGATTCTCCAGTGAAAGTTTATTCGCAGGAGACACCTCGCGAAACGTCTGCCCGGGATATCTTAAGGATAAATCTGCATATATATTAAATCATTATTTATCACTCCGTTCATCAAGCGGAGGTGAAACGAATCTACCTAAGGGAAGACATTTGCCTTAAATGTTATCATTTACTCTTTTATGGTTCAGATAATAATGATTAATTGTGTGTGATGGTTCATGGTTCGAGACCCGGGCGGGGAAGAGACATTTGGGCAAGTCTCCGAACGGTGTAGCCTCTGTTCACCTAGCAGTATAAATAGGAACCTGGAATAAGTGGACGAAGTTGTGACGTCCCATCTGGGGTTGGTGATCGGTTACAAGGTGAGATGGGTATCGTACTGGTCAACCTAAGCTACTGGTCAACCTAAGCCTTCGGGTGAGACTGGTACCGTAGTGAGAATGGTACCGTACAGATTAACCCTAAGCCTTCGTTTCCAGATGTCGCCAATTGGCTAAAATACAGACTACACACACATCCACAGCCATTCCAACGATACATAAACACTTAACATGCATTTCACGCAATACATTCCCAGTTAAGGAGGCGCGATAATAATGAGCTTAGCTCGCATTGCGTGGATTCCCCTTGACGAACAAGCAAGTAAGTGAAGTGTGAATACACACACACACACACACACACACACACACACACACACACACACACACACACACACACACACACACACACACACTCTCTCAAATAATTCACAGACGACAGGCAATAACATGACTAATCACCTCATACAATATTAGTACACCGTATTATTCGTATATCACTACGGTCACACCAAGGCATGATCGGCGCAATATGGTCTTGAAGTTAAATTTAATTGAACGGACACAAATGTATCTGTATTTTAATTGATATGCTCGATACAGTTACGCCCTTTATAGTAAATTACCTTGTTTTTGCGTGTTTTCTTGTTTTTCTTCTCTTACTTTGCTTGTTGTTGTGATATAGATCTGATGTTTCAATCTATTTAAAAAACAAACCAAGTAAATTAAAATAATACAAGAAAACACAAATAAGCAAGGTAGTTAATTAAAAAAAAACGTAACTATATACTTCATATTTATAATATATAGGCCTAGATACAATTGTGTCAATTCAGTGAAATTTCACTTCAACACAGACATTTTGTTCCATATTATGTCTGGTTGCGGCCTTGGTGTGATGCCCTAACCTCATACAGCCTGTTATAAGCTGCACATTTATGTCTGGTTGCGGCCTTGGTGTGATGCCCTAACCTCATACAGCCTGTTATAAGCTGCACATTTATGTCTGGTTGCGGCCTTGGTGTGATACCCTAACCTCATACAGCCTGTTATAAGCTGCACATTTATGTCTGGTTGCGGCCTTGGTGTGATGCCCTAACCTCATACAGCCTGTTATAAGCTGCACAATTATGTCTGGTTGCGGCCTTGGTGTGATGCCCTAACCTCATACAGCCTGTTATAAGCTGCACATTTATGTCTGGTTGCGGCCTTGGTGTGATGCCCTAACCTCATACAGCCTGTTATAAGCTGCACATTTATGTCTGGTTGCGGCCTTGGTGTGATGCCCTAACCTCATACAGCCTGTTATAAGCTGCACATTTATGTCTGGTTGCGGCCTTGGTGTGATGCCCTAACCTCATACAGCCTGTTATAAGCTGCACATTTATGTCTGGTTGCGGCCTTGGTGTGATGCCCTAACCTCATACAGCCTGTTATAAGCTGCACATTTATGTCTGGTTGCGGCCTTGGTGTGATGCCCCTAACCCCTTCAGGCTGTTATAAGCTGCACATTTATGTCTGGTTGCGGCCTTGGTGTGATGCCCTAACCTCATACAGCCTGTTATAAGCTGCACATTTATGTCTGGTTGCGGCCTTGGTGTGATGCCCTAACCTCATACAGCCTGTTATAAGCTGCACATTTATGTCTGGTTGCGGCCTTGGTGTGATGCCCTAACCTCATACAGCCTGTTATAAGCTGCACATTTATGTCTGGTTGCGGCCTTGGTGTGATGCCCTAACCTCATACAGCCTGTTATAAGCTGCACAATTATGTCTGGTTGCGGCCTTGGTGTGATGCCCTAACCTCATACAGCCTGTTATAAGCTGCACATTTATGTCTGGTTGCGGCCTTGGTGTGATGCCCTAACCTCATACAGCCTGTTATAAGCTGCACAATTATGTCTGGTTGCGGCCTTGGTGTGATGCCCTAACCTCATACAGCCTGTTATAAGCTGCACATTTATGTCTGGTTGCGGCCTTGGTGTGATGCCCTAACCTCATACAGCCTGTTATAAGCTGCACAATTATGTCTGGTTGCGGCCTTGGTGTGATGCCCTAACCTCATACAGCCTGTTATAAGCTGCACATTTATGTCTGGTTGCGGCCTTGGTGTGATACCCTAACCTCATACAGCCTGTTATAAGCTGCACAATTATGTCTGGTTGCGGCCTTGGTGTGATGCCCTAACCTCATACAGCCTGTTATAAGCTGCACAATTATGTCTGGTTGCGGCCTTGGTGTGATGCCCTAACCTCATACAGCCTGTTATAAGCTGCACATTTATGTCTGGTTGCGGCCTTGGTGTGATGCCCTAACCTCATACAGCCTGTTATAAGCTGCACATTATGTCTGGTTGCGGCCTTGGTGTGATGCCCTAACCTCATACAGCCTGTTATAAGCTGCACATTATGTCTGGTTGCGGCCTTGGTGTGATGCCCTAACCTCATACAGCCTGTTATAAGCTGCACAATTATGTCTGGTTGCGGCCTTGGTGTGATGCCCTAACCTCATACAGCCTGTTATAAGCTGCACATTTATGTCTGGTTGCGGCCTTGGTGTGATGCCCTAACCTCATACAGCCTGTTATAAGCTGCACATTTATGTCTGGTTGCGGCCTTGGTGTGATGCCCTAACCTCATACAGCCTGTTATAAGCTGCACATTTATGTCTGGTTGCGGCCTTGGTGTGATACCCTAACCTCATACAGCCTGTTATAAGCTGCACATTTATGTCTGGTTGCGGCCTTGGTGTGATGCCCTAACCTCATACAGCCTGTTATAAGCTGCACATTTATGTCTGGTTGCGGCCTTGGTGTGATGCCCTAACCTCATACAGCCTGTTATAAGCTGCACATTTATGTCTGGTTGCGGCCTTGGTGTGATGCCCTAACCTCATACAGCCTGTTATAAGCTGCACATTTATGTCTGGTTGCGGCCTTGGTGTGATGCCCTAACCTCATACAGCCTGTTATAAGCTGCACATTTATGTCTGGTTGCGGCCTTGGTGTGATGCCCTAACCTCATACAGCCTGTTATAAGCTGCACATTTATGTCTGGTTGCGGCCTTGGTGTGATGCCCTAACCTCATACAGCCTGTTATAAGCTGCACAATTATGTCTGGTTGCGGCCTTGGTGTGATGCCCTAACCTCATACAGCCTGTTATAAGCTGCACATTTATGTCTGGTTGCGGCCTTGGTGTGATGCCCTAACCTCATACAGCCTGTTATAAGCTGCACATTTATGTCTGGTTGCGGCCTTGGTGTGATGCCCTAACCTCATACAGCCTGTTATAAGCTGCACATTTATGTCTGGTTGCGGCCTTGGTGTGATGCCCTAACCTCATACAGCCTGTTATAAGCTGCACATTTATGTCTGGTTGCGGCCTTGGTGTGATGCCCTAACCTCATACAGCCTGTTATAAGCTGCACATTTATGTCTGGTTGCGGCCTTGGTGTGATGCCCTAACCTCATACAGCCTGTTATAAGCTGCACATTTATGTCTGGTTGCGGCCTTGGTGTGATGCCCTAACCTCATACAGCCTGTTATAAGCTGCACATTTATGTCTGGTTGCGGCCTTTTTTTTTTTTTTTTTTTATTCCAACTTACTTCCTCTCGGGCATAGGCTGAGAGCCTTAACATTCACCGCTTTACAATGAACAGTGAAGCCTGTGAGGTCTTGTTCCAGTATAGGGAGTGAGACATGTGAAGCACGTAGAGTACAACGAACACCTGCCATCTTGCCTTCACATGAGGCAGGTGCTCACTCATGGCCCGAAATGACCCCATCTCTGAAGCCACCTCGTTCCTGTGCTTCACTGTCTCATCCCCTACACTCGGACTCTCGCACTTACACACACACACAACGCCACCTGTTGAGCAGATAACTCACCAGGCATTGCACCCCTATAGCATATTTTGAATATGGGAATATTCATACAGTGCTATTTAATCAGGGAACAATGAGGGTATTTTATTGACGTTTCGGTGGGCTTGTGGTAATGCACTGATACCAAGTACAGCACAAATTCCATCCCAATAATATCTTCCCATTGATACATCGGGATTTGAACCCGGGACCTTTGGATTACCAGGCCAGTGGCAAGACCACTCCACCACACCTCCCCTTGGTGTGATGCCCTAACCTCATACAGCCTGTTATAAGCTGCACATTAATTTTATGTAGCCAAGTTACCAATTGCGTTTTTTTGGCTATAGGTACTTTAAAGATAATAGTAACATATTTAACAAGAATTATATATGATGTGTGTTTGTCATGGGTAAGATTATTGTTCAGTTTGGTTTTGGATATCTGTTCGTGTACTGCATATATTGTATTACATTAATTTCTAGGTAAGGTGTGGTGGTGTGGTGGTGTGGTCTGGCTACTTGATCGGTAATCATGTCCCCGGTTTCAAATCCAGATGTACCAATGGGAAGATATTATTGGGATGGAAAGTTTCCTATATGTAGTTTCAGTGCATCACCACAAAGCCCACCGAACATGTGTGTATATCTCACTTGAAACGAAGAACTCATGATTAGATATTGCTGATACCAATTAATGATCAAAATATACTTGGTGGCGGGACACTAATTATTTGGCTGACTGTACAATTGCCCATAAAATGCCCTATTCTTAGGTATGTATTCATCATACAGTAGTATGAGTTTAAATTGCTTCGAACTCCGTGTGTCCAGGCATTTTGGCTCGAACGTCCCTTGATTTTGGCCCTGTCACTCTTTCAACTATGGGGGAGGCACTCGCTATAGGCAGTTATGCCTTTTGCCTCCCTCAATCACATAGAAAAAAAAAAAAAAAAAAAATGTAATCGATTTATGAAAAAAACAAATTCGGGATGTAATCTGAGGTTAGTGGGCCATTAAGGTACAGTTACCCACACGCAAGTGTTATATAACGTTCCATTTTTAAACTTAAATTGTTTTGCCTTACCGTGTATATAAAATTGATAACTTGAAAACCTACTTTAACAATGAAAATACATTATTAAGGCAATGTATTTGGTTTGCCGTTATATATTGCTAAATTTCTAAACCAACACAATGTAAGTATTTATATGATAGTGTGATTTTTGTGAAACTTTACATCTGGAAGCTGAATTTACTTCTCTAACATTATTCAAATTTTGGGTGTAGTAATTTTATCGATTTCGCGTACTAAATTTGGTCAATACTAGCCGGATTGTGTGTCACATTTTACGTGGGTTACCGTTATATAACCTAATTGTAAGCACAAGTGGGAGAACATATTAAATGTATGGTATCTGGCAAACTGCTCATAGATGCCGAAATACGCAAATATATAATCCCCCTCTTCCCAAGTGGACCGGCGGAGGTAATCGGTGTGCAGCAACTACACGGCCAGCACAAACCACAACCCGCCAGCCATGCAACCCTTCCGCCCCGTGATTTAGTTAGCTGCTCAAAAATAGTGAGTGTGTGTAGTTACAAGACCAGCAGAGGCGGGCGGGGATGTTCGCGGCTGTCTATTAGGAGCGTGATGGCTACTGTATGGCATTCAACGCCATTTGTGTTGCGGTACATCCTTAAGTATTAATGAGGATACAGCCATAGGAATCTTTGAAATGTTTAAAGGCAAGTTCTGAATAATATTTGCCATATAACAATGAACTGTACAGTCTCGTTTGTTCAGTACTGGTTCACATTGCAACACAGTTGTTATTACTAATGCCTGTATCTTGTCTTGAGATTAATCAAATTAGTTGGACATTGTCTGCCGATTCCTTATATCAATAATCGTCATTATACAGTAGTTACCAGTGCTTTCATTCGGTGGATAATTACCTCTGTAACCTCATATGTTGTAGTTTACTGAATTGGGCCATTAGATACGAGTTTGGTGTCGCGCGAACAGTTAATAAAGAGATAGTTTGTATTAAATGCGCATAATCTAATCCCATGGAATAGTGTTGTATAATTCCTAATATTTTTCCTCGGCTTAAACGGAATCGATTTTGTGATAGTCAAATTATTCAAAGAGCATGAAACACAGGGCCACACAACTCGACCAATAGGGAACACCGCTGGTGGATGGGCTTCGTGACCAACCAATCAGAAGGACTCTTTGATTCTACCATATCATATAATTCGACAATACGATGGACCGTAATAAGTATGTAGTGTGTTCATTAACCCTTCTGTACCGACGACGTCTTTAACCCCTTCAGTACCATGACGCCTTTTTTAACTCCTTCAGTACCATGACGCCTTTTTAACTTTGATACTGGCTAAATTTAGACGATCTTATGCAGATTAAGAAGGACCTATTATTTCAGAGGGTGTATTGAGATCGTACGTACCCCTTTGACTCCTAGACGTAGATTATAAGCTAAAGAATAGCGCCTAAATGGTAGCCTGGATAATACAAAAATTACGTCAGTGTTGAAGGACTTAAATATTATGTTCGCTATATTTAGACGATCTTGTGCAGCTTAGGAAGGATCCGTGGTAGTGAAAAGGGTAAATTGAGATCGTTAGAAGCCTGTTACTTGCTGGAGGCCATTCTTAAACTGAATACAATCGTCTAATGGTATGTACGAGTATAAGATGCCAATTATGTTATGGTGTTGAAGCGGTTAAAAATATTGCCCATTTATGATAATATTTTTAACCATTACAGTACTGGCGACGTTGTGTTTATATTTCAGCTGCATATGGACGATTGTATGAAGTTTAGGAAGGATATATGGTAGCTAAAGGATTAATTGAGATCGTCTGTAATCTTTTCACGAGTAGACATCCTTTCTAAGCTGAATAAAACCGTATCATAGTTGGCAGACTATAATGCCAAGGACGTCACCGGCACTGAATGAGTGAACAAATATCATTCTACCGTAATAACCAATAACCTATGATGACATCCTACCTCACCCATGTTTTTAATAGTTAGGCAGTGAGAGGTTAGCATGCCCAGATAGTCAGTGAGATCGTCTGTAATCTTTTCACCTGTAGACATCCTTCCTAAGCTGCATAAAACCATCTAATAGTTGGCAGACTATAATGCCAAGGACGTCACCGGTACTGAATGGGTGAACCAATAACTTATAACGACATCCTACCTCACCCACGTTTTTAACCCCTTCTGTACCGGAGAAGTCTTTTTACTTTAGCCTAGCTACTATTAGACGATTTGATTAAGTTTCCCAAGGACCTCCAGCAACCAACAGGCTTCGAACTAGCTCACCTAACCCATCTTGCTAGCACAGATCCTTCTTAATCTGCATAAAATCGTCTACATATAGTTGAAATATAACCACAAACATCCTCGGTAGTGAAGGGGTTAATAGTTAGGCAGTGAGAGGTTAACATGTCCAGATAGTCAGTGAATACAATATCGCTGGCAGGATTTTCGTAATATTGGCTGTCAAGATACGTCGGCCAATAGGAGCTGCGGAGTTTCATTTAAGGGGGTAGTGGTTATATTTTGGTCTTTATATATATTTTCAGTTATTTATTCAGATAGTTTTTAATTTTCTCGCTAGACCTCCATAAAGCTTAAATAAATACCACCTAGACCCCCGTCCAAGATACATTATTCGGTAGAAAGACTTCGGCCGGTTCCTCTTAAAATTACAGGCTCATCGCTCGCCAGGAAATAATAAGACATCTGAATGGCACGAAAGGTCTTAAAATTGACAAAAAATGGGGCGAAAGGTGTTAACATCGCCAAACTAATTGACCGAACGTCTTAAAATCTCAAAACTAATGGAGTTAATCACGAGGGAGAAAGCGGTCCAGAAAAATCAACCCTTTTTTTTTTATATGTGAGCGAGGAAGACAAAAGGCAGAACTGCCTGTAGCGAGTGCCTCCCCCATAGTTGAAAGAGTGACAGGGCCAAAATCAAAGGACGTTCAAGCCAAAATGCCTGGACACACGGAGTTTGAAGCAATTTAAGTCATAGGAAGAAGGAAAGACTGATTCTGGGAGAGAGATTCAGAGCTCGGCTGTTGAATAGAAGAAAGACTGAGAGCAACGTTTCACTCTTGGGTTGGAGAGTTGCACAGAGTAGGGGTGGGATTTGGTTGCAAGTTGGGTACCAAGTGCCCTACGTAGAGGAGGTGGTATACACTGGGAGAGCTCTGAGGAGCACTGTTATTGTAGTAGCGATAGAATAGCGAGAGAGATGCAACATTGCGGCGAAGAGAGGTAGATTGCATAAAGTTGGCGAGCGGACGTAAATTAATTATACAAAAGGCCTTCCTTTCTACTTTGTCTAGAAGTGCGGTGTGAGAGGACCTCCCCACACATGTGAACAATACTCAATACAAGGATGCACTGTGCACTTGTACAGAGCAAGAAGCTGTGCAGGGGTATAGAACCCCTTGAGGCGGTTAATGAGTACACCCAGCTACTGGGAGGCTGCCTTAGCAAGACTGGTAATATGGTCCTTCCAAGTGAGAGCAGAAAAAAAAAAAAAAAAAAAAAGACACCAAGAATATTAAGAAAAGATGAAAGATTGATTTTTGTATTGTTGAATAATAAAGGATAGTCCACTGGGAGTTCTGTATGGGTAGTAAGATGGAGAAATTGGGTTTTGGAAGCATTAAAGGCAACAAGGTTTTCTCTGACCCAATTGGAAATAGTAGTTAGATCAGCGGATAAGTGTTGTATGGCTGGGTCATAGGAAGAAAGTCAGCACAGGACGAGGTATGTAAGATGACCTCTTAAAACAATGAAGTTGTCGGTATTCTCAACATACATGTCCCCGGGTGCAGAGAACTGACAACCTCTGACTGAGTTAAATAATTGAGAGTTCCGCTGGCTCACAAGGCCCGGCATGCATTTTGTGGCCAACCCTCTTTTCCTTCTTCTTCTTCTGCTTCGTCTTCTTCTGTTCCTTCTTTTTGTCTTTTTTTTCTTCTTCTTAATCTGTCTTCCTCTTATGTCCCTTCTTCTTCTTCTTCTTCTTCTTCGTCTTCTGCGTCGTATTCTTGTTTTCTTCTTTGTCTTCTGCTCCTTCTTTTTCTGTCGTCTTCTTCTCCTTTTTCTTCTTCTTCTTTCTCTCACTCACTCTGTCTTGTTTTTTGTTGTTCTCTCTCGGTCATATTTTTAATCTTTCCGATCAGAAGCCGATAATATTATTCAGCTTAGGAAGGATATGTCAGAGTTTGAGGATTACTTTACTTACTCCTTAGCTATGGGAGTATTAAACTGATTGAAATCATGTTGTTGTGGCATCAAAAGTAATTCAGTAATTGTCTGATTGAAGGAATTAACCAGAACAATAATTACAATTGTGTATTCTTCTTCCTCTCCTGTTTTTCTCTGATTATATGCTTATTTGTGCTAGACTATCCACTCAATGCATTCTAACCTACTGTATGGTAAGAGTGAAACGCTATTCTCAGTCTTTCTTCTATTCAACTGCTGAGCTCTGGATCTGTCTCCCCAGAATCAGTCTTTCCCTCTTCCTATGACTTAAATTACTTCAAACTCCGTGTGTCCAGGCATTTTGGCTCGAACCTCCCTTTATTTTGGCCCTGTCATTCTTTCAACTCTGGGGGAGGCACTCGCTACAGGCAGTTCTGCCTTTTGTCTCCCTCACTCACATAGAAAACAAAAACAAAAACAAATGCTCTAATAGGCTAAGATTATTGTGGGATTATGTTAGGTTTAGAGTATTTGTAAATCAATTGGAACAAAAGACTAATTCATCTCAATGAGCTCTAAATACTCTTTTCACATATTAACAATGTGTAAGTGTCTTCTCAAAGATTGGTTTGAAAATAATGAATAATAATGGCGAGCATGACTGTGTCCTAGAATTTTGTCGCTACAATTCAAAACCTCATTTCATAATATGTGGCATAATATGCGGCGTTGCAATATTGGGTATGCAGCTTCCTATGCAACAAAAGGCAACTTTCAAACCACCTTTAGTCTATATATGTAAGGCTAGCAAATTTCTAAACAGTATCTACTAATACGGAAAACATCTAACCAACAGACAACCATTGTTTTCATAGCAAGAGTGGCAATATGGTGTAAATAAGAAAGCTCAGAGGAAAAACATATTTTATGAGAGGCCGAATGGTTAATTAGTGTGTTAGTCCTGTGGAAGTTTGTGATGGGTAGATATATTAAGAAATTGAGTTTTGGACGCAATAATAGCACCAAGGTTATCTCTGCCCTAATAGGAAATAGTTGATAGATCAGAAGATAGGTGTGCTATGACCTCACCACGTGAGTTATGACGTGACCAGTTGAATAGTGTAAGGTAGAGTAATCGGCATATGAGAGGATAGGACTAGAGTTACATTTGAGAAGATCATATGAATAGTAGAAATATAACTGGAGATGGGGCAGAACCCTGAGGAATACTGGAGTTGATAAGTTTAGGAAGTGATCGATGGCCGTCCATAACGGCCAGAAAGGAAATAAGAGATAACGGCACAGATATAAGGAAGTATACCCGAGGTTGAAGTTTCGAAACAAGATATATGTGCCGGACTAGCGCAATAGAAAAGGTTTCATCCAAGTCCCGAAAAGAGGATGACTAAAAATTAGGAAGCTATGAGAAGAGATCGCCAGTAGAGCGATCTTTAAAGAAACCAATCTGGCGGTCTGAAAGTAGATTATGAAAAGGCAAGTGCTTAACTCCTTGAGCACCATGACGTCTTTTTCATCCTATTCTGGTTACCATTAATCGATTTTCTTTAGTATATAATCTACCTCTAGGAATAGAATGGTTTAATACAGTCTCAATATACCATGGATCCTTCTTAAAATGCATAAAATCCTCTAATATTTGCCAGAATAAAAAGTAACAAGATGTCATAGTGCTGAAGGGGTAAAGAAATTATGAATACAAATTGATTCAAACACTTTATGTTAGATATATCAGCTTGACTGTTCAATTCCCTTTCGAACCATGAGAAGGAGGAAGAAATTATCTAGCCTCGTCTTGCTGAATAGAATAATCCACCTTTTCAATACCAGTCGCCGACCTCTGTTGATATCCATTCGCGCTTTGCACTGATTGATATTCTTGCTATATACAGTATATGTGTTGAATCCTGACCATCATTAGACTTGCTTATATAAAACGTCTAATGTTGGAGCAGGAAGATTAATTGAAAGAATGTTAACCCCTTACTTCCTAGAGTTTATAAAGATACTCTACAAGCCGAATGGTTGACAGAGAATGTTTAGCTCTTTGAACCCAAGCTAAATTCCCTAAGCTATCTATCTATTGCCTAACACTGTGATCTCCGAAGAGGTGGCCACGAACGAAACGCCACAATGCACCTCTGTCCCCAGTCAGTCGACGCCCCTCCTCCCAACCAGCACCGCCTTCGCTCATATACTTCTTCATTCTATCCTTCCACTTCTCCCTCTCTGTCATTCCACCTCGCTCTCGTGCACCCTCTTAGTAATTCTCTCGCTTCCCATAAGTTTCATATGGCCGAACCATCTCAAGGTGTTCCTTTTCACACTTCCCAGCACGTCTACATCCGCACCACACCTCTCTCTTACTTCCTCATTCATCTGTCTATCCCTCCATGTAACTCCGCATGCACTTCTCAAGTAACTCATTTCCACCCCTCTCACTCTTAGTCGGAGTCTCTCCACCAACGTCCATGTTTCGCCTCCGTAACTCAATGTCAGGATTACCAGACTATCATGCAAGGACTTCTTTACTTCCATGTTCACCACCCTATCTTACTTCCATTTTCACCACCCTATTTCTTGATACTGCTTTCAGCGTTCCTACAAGCGTCTTCCCCTGTTGCACCCTCTCCCTCACTTCTTCATCCATACTCCCATCTTTACACAGCGCACTGCTCAGATATTTAAATGAGCTGACATTCTCCATAGCCTGACCCTAAATATCCTCAAGTGTCCGAAATTCTAAACGCACCACCAATTCTGCAGCAAGACTTGTGACAGCCACTGATATATAACCGTGCCAAAAACACGGGATGCGGAAAAGATGGTGTTTGTAGACGTCAATAATTATCGTCTACAAACATCTCAATCTCCGCATTCCGTATTTTTAGTGCGATTATAAAGTAGTGCACAATTATGTAATAATGACTAATATGTGGATTCATGGAGTGGTTTTGGATTTAGAGCGTTACTCGAGTTCTTACAACGTAGTGTCAGACTTTGTTCAGCCTATACTTGTTTAACATTGGGTTTGTGTTTTGTTCAAATACACCTCATAGCACACACATGCATACATAAATAAACCCGTTTGTGCGTACTAGAAGACAGATATAAGGAAATGTTAAGGATAACACACACACACTCACACACACACACACACAGACACATACACATACAAACACACACTGGAATAAACAAAAACTCTGTCGAACAAGACAACATTGGAATGCTACAGGCTTACTTCTGTGCAGAATACCGTGTGAAATCAATAACACATTGTGTGTCAAGTTAGAAAACAAAAATAAAATGAAGCGGTTACTTGTACCTAAGGAATACAAATAATAATAATAGTAATAATAATAATAATTATTATTATAATATAAATAATACAAATAATTGTAGTATACAATAACAAACGCTGATCTACTAGGGTAGGAATAATTTGACAGTTGTTGAAAAGTTTATACTTTTGTTTAGCAAACTAATAATCAACCAGTAATCCTCATGGCGATTAATTCTCTGTGCGGGTCGAAATGCGTTCAAACTGAAGAGTTGAATACTTACGACAACACTGTATATACATTGTACTTCGGGATTTTAAATTTCCATTACAACCTATCTGTACGATCGCTATTCAGAGCTTTGACCTACTTCGACTCCAGTCCACAAGGCACAACAACTATACAATAGTGATAAGAGTAACTATCAATAAGCAATATATCCTTTAGTTACGTTAATAGATATTATGCGCAATTGATAGCATGCTTCCGATGAGGTGATATATAAGTTAACCCCTACTGTACCAGAGGGTATTACTATAAACGTAACCTCAAGTACCAAGCATTGTGGCCAAAATGGCTTCAAAGACGAGAGAGCGCAACCTCTCACTCCGAAAGCTGGACGAGTGCTGAGCCAGCCTGCCTCCGGGACCTTAGATACACTCTGAGAAGTGTTGCCAAGGTCTCAAAGCAGTGTTTATAATTCATGGTGCCAGGTACCACTCAGTAAAAGGACCGAATATTACTGATGGACATCGTACGGCGCTGGTACTGGCGAGTGGCTTTCTTACTGTCTGCCATTGCACGTCGCTGGTACAGTAAGGGTTTAGTGCTGTAGGTCAGGAAATATCTCAGGTTTTATCCCCCCATGGTGGTTAAAAAGGATAAGTGGCGAAGTTGGGCTAAGAGAGGGCCAGTGTTGCTCAAACAGGTGCCTGTGGCTGTCCGAGTCCACTGGACAGACAGGACAGGGAATATAGTAAAGGTGAGACAAGTAATCATTAATTTTGATCACCCCAATGCCTCGAATACTAGTGTTGGGACAGAGTCCACTGGAGGAACGGAGGAATATAGATATGATGAGACAAGTAATCAAATTTACCCCAGGATACGACCATGCCAAATCCGGTTTACACTCTAGGTACCCAGTTTTACGTATGGGTGGGACGGGGCGAACCCGAGAGAAGGCCTGCCCAATGACCACTGAGCAATCCTGGTGGCTAACCAAGTTCGAAAGTCATGTGTGTTGATTGGCTGCAGGAGCCACCAATCAGGTCCCTGAATTCATTTGAGCCACAACGATTCCAGGTCCTCATTTTCGTGTGAGTGAGGCAGAACTACACAGGGAATGGAGTTTGTTCAACACTCCTGGGCTACTTGGACCCTGGTGGCAAGCCAGGGAAATTTCACCCACCCCATGTATGTGTGGAAACATCCGATCTGTGGTGGTACTGGGCGTTCACCCATCCAGCTTCTACCTGCTGGTCCCACCCAGCAGCTGTGTGCTGGTATCAGACGGTCACCCACCCAACCACTGACCTTACCCCACGTTGCTTAACCCCACTGATCGAAACCAGCGTTGCCAACAACATAGGCCAGGGTTGCCACGAGTCCACTGGCCCCGCCCACCTCCCTTTATACCCTCCCCCGGCACAATGCGGACCTGTGATTGGCTGAGGCACACGCTGGGGCTCGTCAGGGTATGCCTGGGATCTATGAAGCGTACGCTCTACCTCTCCAGTTTAACATCTCCGTAATAACTTCCCGGAAGCGTATTTGTGATGTTTTTCAGTGGCTGACGGGAGTAAGAAGTTGGCACCATTGCATCAGAATGCTTTTTACTGGGATAGAAAATACAGGTGTGGACAGAGGGTAAGTTATGAGCCAGGCGTTTGGAAGGTGAGGCGAGGTGAGTGTTTTGGTGCGTCATAGGCGGCCTGTGATTGGCTGAGAGCTCCTGGGTGCCAGAGTGTGGCCTCGGGTAGCTGGCCTGATACAAAGTTGGCTGGCACACTTGAGTAAATTCGGCCTTCTGATCGGCTGACGGGCTTACTCCTTCAATAATAATATTAATAATAATAGTATACTTATATTACAATATCATTAATGCAAACTTAGAGTTATAATAATACATATCAAGTTATTACATTAAATTGTGTATTTGTTAAACACTCAATTATTTCTTGGCAATCAGAAGGTACGCACTCCCTTTTACTTTGCTAACTGCCTGGGGCATAAACTGGTGTTACACTATATTTTCTAAGCGTACAACCGATACGAAGACATTTGTATTAATATTGTCATCCCTTGCCTAAAAGAAAACTAATGAGAGTAAGCTTTCATGAGATATCAATGACTCATTTATCAAGATATAAACTGTAATAACTAAAGGTTTGGCCTGTATTTGTTGTCAAGTTACATACATTTGATTTGCATAACGAAATAAAATAAATAATTAAAAAAAGTCTCTAATGTACTTACTTTGTAATGAATTCCCTTGAACGAATAGGCTTCATTGCTTACCTGAAAGAAAAGAAAACAACAATTATATAGTTATGAGGCTGGGAATTTTAAGGGGAGGCAGACCATTATTCTGGACCCCCTTCTCCCTAGTGTTTAGCCCCACTAGTTTTGAAATTATAAGACGTTCGGCCCATTAGTTTGGCGATTTTAACACCTTTCGCCCAATTTCATTGTCAATTTTAAGACCTTTCGTGCCATTTATGTCTATTATTACCTGGCAAGCGAAAGCGAGCCTGCAATTTTAAGAGGAAAAATGTACAAATTTATCTTGAAGGGGGTCTAGGGGGTGTTTTTCTAAACTTGATGGAAGTCTAGGGAGGAAACTAAAACAAAATATGAATAAATTAATTAATAGACCAAACAAACGGCCAGTCTCCCCTTAAGAAGTAATATATTTGCGAGACTGGCCGTCGGTATCATTAAGGGGAGGCTGACCTTCACACTCCCAATTGACCCTACCAAGAATTCTTGAAGTTGCCGCCTGAGACACGTTGTTTTGTACTGTAAGCGACCTGGGCCCTTTAAATGTCGATATCCCGCAGTTCTCCACCCTCCCTCTCCATCCATAACTCTTAATTATAAGCTACATCTCGTACTTTCTATAGCTGACACATATTAGTCATTGCAATATGGATGCTAATTATATTCTAAAGTCACCCATAATATTAAATAACATATATATATTTATATGGAAGATGGTAATTTCGCACTTTTTTGTTATGATAGGTAATCATCCTTATAATTTTGCTTTTAGTAATTTCTTGCTACATATGGACATTCCCACGACTACCATATTATATAAGCACTTACTGTAGCCATATACTGTAGTATATAGTAAAAATACGCAGAATCGTAAGAAATTGTGATAAACTCTGTATAGCCTAGGTGTTGAATCTTGTTTAAGTCTACAGTCGTAGCTCTGGCGCTACTTAAGCGTCCACCAGAGGTCTCCGGTGAATTCTTGGTAGCAAGAATTCACCCTGTATAAGAGATTTTGTTTCTGGCATTATACCATTTTAATACCAATGGAAATGCTAAGACTCGCTGAAAAATTCATCACTCTATGTGTGCGCGCGCGCGAAGTTCATCGCATTATATGTAAAAATATTCAAAACATCGAAAAATCATTCAAATTTCCCGCAATTTTGTTATGGCGTATCCTACAATCATCACCTACAACTTAGCGTGCTCGCTTTCCCATATTGAATAATTGAAGGTGCTCAAAAAATATATAATATATATCTATAAGTTTTTGGCGCAATATTCAACATAAAATAGGTCGATTCAGGGAACATATCAGAGGAGCGGCCAGTTTGAGCACACCAAACTGGTGCCATATAGTCCCATATATAGTGTGTAGAAGGGGAACGAAGCAGAGCAATATATATTTTAGTAGTTTCAATTTGAAGTTACCTATTTATGATTTCTGGAAATCGCAGACGAAAAAAAAAAAGGTATGTCTCAATTTTGTTCGCGAGAAATTGTGTAGATACTCCTAAAATCACGTTTTCTACAATGTAGTTGTAAGAGAAAATGATAGTAGCCAGAGATTTTTATGGTATACTATAATATAGGCCTATTGGTTGTACAAATGGGTGAATTATAATATATATATGTATTATATTGGGGTGTTAGGGATGTCATATGGGTGTTTATGCTCTCATATGATATCCTCTATTGTTGAAAAGCTTTTAGACAAAAATACAAACAAATTTGTTGGGGGGCTGGGTGGGTCAAATTTGGTTGGGTGGGGGGGGGGGGGGGTTAGGGATGCGATATGGGTGTTTTTGCCCTCCTATGTTATTCTCCTATGTTTAAAGAAGCATTTTAGACAAAACAAAACAAATCTTGAAATGTTTGCTTTGGGGTCAAATGAAGGGTCAGCTTCCCCTTAACACCAGGAATTGCGCTGGTTATTGATGCATATGTGATTGTATGTATGCGTGTGTGCAGGCATGCGTAAGGTTGTATGGGTTGACGGGTGCTTCAGTTTGTGTGTGTGTGTGTGTGTGTGTGTGTATGTGTATGTGTATAATAATAATAATAAACGGTTTATTAAAGAATGGCAGCCTCATGAGCTGAAAATACACATTTTACAATTTAGTGGATGAACATGAGATGTACAGATATGAAGATGGTAAGCTCAGTTTACAAACAAAGTAAATAAATACAATAATGATGCATGTGCAGAATACAAATTATCATAAAATAACCATGAGAGTAAGTGATATACAGTACATATACACATTTATTTACTTACTCATATACAGAACATATGTATATACACGTACGTGCGCACATACATATACATACATATAGAGGAACATAAGAACATACAGAAAGTGTGCACATGTCCGTATACACAAACGCTCACGTATGCACACAAACATACATACATACAAAAACTGTTTTGGTATGGTCAGGGTAAAGAGGGTGCAGCAATTCAAGTCCGTACAGGTATGGTCAGGTACAGCCTACTACAATGGGAGGTTAATCCTCGGTAGTGTAGGTGTGTGTGTTAGTTTGTGTGTGTGTGTGTGTGTGTGTGTGTGTGTGTGTGTGTGTGTGTGTGTGTACTTACTCTAGTTGTATTGCGTGAGTGAGCATGCTCGTTATTTCCCGCCTCCTATATGTGTTGGTGTTATATGTATCGTTGGAATGGCTGTGGATGTGTGTGTAGTCTGTATTTTTAGCCAATTGGCGTCATCGGAAACGAAGGCTTAGGGTGGATCTGTATGGTACCATTCTCACTATAGACGGTACCGTCTCGCCCGAAGGCTTAGGTAGCCATCAGCTTAGGTGAACCATATGATACCCATCTCGCCTTGTACCATTTTTGCCAACCCCAGATGGGACGTCACAACGTCGCCCACTTATTCCAGGTACCTATTTACAGCTAGGTGAACTGAGGCTAACACATGAAAGGAGACAAGCCCAATTTGTCTCCGCCCGGCCGGGAATTGAACCCCCGACCCCTCGTGTGTGAGACGAGAGCTCTAACTACTAGGCTACGGGCTGTGTGTGTGTGTGTGTGTGTGTGTGTGTGTGTGTGTGACAGAAGGCGAAATATGGAAAAGCTGGGCGTTCTATTGCTAAGGGTGGAAATACATGGATGAAGATACGCAAACACTTAATAATAATAGTATGTGTATGTATGTGTGTGTGTGTGTGTGTGTATGTGTGTGTGTGGGCGGGCGGATGTGTGGATATATAACAATACCAAAATAATAAGTGTTCCATATTAAACACTATTAATGCTATCATTAATACTACCAGTTATGGCAAGCAAAATACACAATCTAAAACTATCTTTTTGAAAGTTGAATCCTGTTATAGATTTAAAAAAAAAAAATCATCAAATATGTAGTAACACGGCATGGGAAAAATTAGATATGTAGCAGTAATATTTCTGTTGATGGCTACATATGCATTTTAAGGGAGTTCAATCGAAATAAACGTGATTAAATATTTAAATAATGTTAAATTGTGATATAAAGCTCATTGGAACGGGGAGAAGAGATATATATTGTAAATTGATTATCCAGCATCACACACACACACACACACCACTACTGTACGGGTATATGTGCGATTGTGCGTGTATGTATAAACGGACACTCTTTCGTTCCTTTCGACAACAAGGGAACAAGCCCTTTTGATTGAAACACAAATTCAATCGAAAGAAAAAACAAAATCCGGAATATTTCCTCATGCGAAAATATTGCGAGTACTCGATTTCTAAAGTTGGTGGCTTGTGCAGTGCTGACGAAAATACATGAAACAAAAATACAAAATAAAACAGCAGTCATATTTGAATACAGGTAGCTATGATTAACAAATGTAAGCAATATATGGAACTGGATCATTCAAATCGAAAGTCAAAATTATGTATAAGAGTGGCTAATTAGGAGACAAACAACATAGAAGAATGTAACATGGAAAATAAAAGGGAAAAGTCGAAATACTGAATAAGGGTTTTTAATTGACCCCTTGCGAGTTTCATGCTATAAGGAAGCTGGAGCTGTAGACACCGATATTAAGCAGGATCACTAGCAAAAATGCGATAATAGTACGTTTATAAATACATAAAACAGATTACACGTACTTTCTATCCGTCACAAACCTACATTACTATAGCATTTATATTTAATAGTAATATTTACGATTCCAACTTTATTATACCTTAAAACTCGCAAGTGGTGAATTGGGAGACGAGCAATAAAATGATACTGAAAATAGGGAAGTGAAACATAAAAAAAAAAAAAAAAAACCCGAAAGGAACATGGGATATGGAAAATATAATCGTAAGTCGCAAAAAGGTATCTTATTGATAGTAGAGTCACAACATATGACAAATGGAAACTGGAGAACAAATACAGAAAGATGAATATGTGAATTCGGGTGTCATATTGGGGGAAGAGCAAACGCAGGGAAAAAACCGAGACAATATTGGACATGGGTCGTTCAATGACTGTTACAGGCCATGGAACAGAACACAAAAGTAGATAAACGGAAGAGAGACATAGGGAAAAAGGAAGGAAGGAATAGGAAATATAAAGGAAGAAATAGGGGTAATGAAATGAAGCAATGGGGAAACAAAGGAAGGGGTATGGTAGGTAATAGAAGGAATTAAAACAGAACAGAAAGGAAGTAATTGAGATTGGAAAACAAAACGAAATATAGGGAAAGAGAAGACAGCTGTAGATAAAAGGAAAAATGGGAAGAAAACTGAGATGAAACAAAGCAGATCATGGATGAACAAATATAGAAAAGGAAAACAAAATAGGAAAAAGGAAGCCAGTAACATAAATTACAAAATAAAGGATATGGTAAGAAGGAACAAGGAACCAGATGAAGACAATCAAGGAAAGCAAGAATGAATAGGATAATGGATTAATTAAATATATAAATGGAAGAAGGGAATAGAGGAAGGAATATGGAAGTAATGAGGACATGGGAAGCACGGATGAAAGGAATACTATATCAATTAAAGGCAAAGACAACTGAAATAATACTTAAACATAGATACAACTAGTTCCAAAAGGGCGAATATTAAAAAGGAGTAGATATAAGTTTCAGGATGTCACTAATCGTAAATCATAAAAAATAGAGTTGTAGAAAATAATCAAAATATTAATCAGATAAATAAATCAGTATAAAGCTAGTACGCTTGAAAATATAATTACAATGTAAGAGTCAATCAAGTAAATAATGTTCTTCACCTTTATCGTTTTATATAACACAGGTCCTATTATTTGCTTATTATACAGTATGTAAGTTTATAGATCAGTATTCAACTTATATTACTTTCAGTTCTGCTAGAGCTAAGTTGATCAGAACAATGGGTAAAACTAGATCATTCTTGGCTGCACTAGAGAAGCATTTGAGGATTAAACCCTGGAGGAAAGAAGGTTACCCAACTGAAAGTAAGACCACTGAATCAAAGATAAGGGCAAATTGCATATTTAGCCTTGACCAATGTCTTATGGAAATACAGTATGCCAACGATTTATTATATACAATATACAGAGTGTCCCAAATTAAGTAAGCAGTATTCAGCAATAGGTTGTATCAATTATTCAATGGATATAATATGTATTGATGGTGTAATGGTTAGAGTGTTTACAATTAATTTGTGGTAACCCAGGTTCGAATCCCGGTGGATCACATGCTTTCATTAATTTCGTTGGGAGGTGTTTGCTGTTGGAGTGAAATAAATACAAACTAGAATATATACAATTATAAACCTTAGCCGTTACAAAACGATTGCCTGTTGAAAAATGTCAGTTTTCAATTTACATATCCATAAAGCATGGTCAGCTGTGAAAAAACCTACCACACCCTCTCCTAAAGGTATTAGTTTTACCATATTATAAACAAGCTATTATAATCTAGTAAGTTACAAATCAATTACAGGCATTCTACCTCACATAGGACCTGCTGGAGATTATTTAACATGGAAGAGTTATTTATAGTGGTACGGGGGAGTACACTAAGTGAAACAATCACTCCTTTTAAAAGTAGACATTTATATTTTTTGTTAAAGAACATTGTATTCAAATAATTATATTTTCTATCCTAAAATTTGGCACACCTATCTCTGGACATCCTGTATTACAAACGCTTTGTAACAGATATTTGTCTGTACACCTGCATAACACACGTGCATAGCAAATATGCATACTAAAACATGCAAACCATACGACACCGCACACTAGAGTATTTTACCGATAAAATACTTATAACATTGCATTGTCAGGTAATTTTAAAAAAAGTATTGCCTCTCATAGTATGATCTAATATGCTCCTTAATAAAAGTCAATATACAAGCAACATGTAAGGCAGATGGACCATATGGCCGATTTTAAGTAACATGTACACAGTATATGAACACTTGTTATAGCTGTCAATCTAGCAAAACGTAACATAACTTAATATAATACAAATGATTGTATTCCCACTTAAAAGTATGTATATGTTCTTAGCAAACCCACATCATTAATGAATATTGGAACTGGATTTTATGTATGTAGAGAATCAATCAGATACGATGCGGTCCTGCCGTATATATACCGGCCGACAAGTATAACTGTAAGTGAACTAAAATACAGTATGTTGTTATAGATATTGTTACGTATCTTGATCCTCAAGTGGTTAACTTGATGAATCTAGATAGCACAGAGATATATATTAAGGCATCAGTCAGCTGAAGGCAAAACAAAAGTAAAATCTAATACAATTATTTCCTGTTGTTGCTTCCTTTCCTTTTGGATCTTAGGACTTGGTATCCTTTATTGACTGATACTCTTTAATTATGAAAAAATACTGAAACTAATTAAAGTCATGTAGTATTTATAAAGAATTATTATTTAACCGAAGCTTAGTAGGCTATGGTTATGAACCGAATAAGTTATATCTAAAGAATGACTATTAATTATATATCAAGTCTTGAAACATAAATATTAAGGTAAGAATATTTCTGTCTCTTACCCTTTTTGAAATGAATAGATAGTTTTCTTATATCATGTCCTTTTATTTATATTTAATGTAGTTATTATTCTTGGTTCTTGTCTTACGTTAATAGTATTATATTATTATTATCAGGATTAATATCAAAGTCACATAAAAAGTTAGATATATATTTAATAATTAGTTAAATGTATTTCTTAACCACGTAACATTGAGGTTTGATTATGAGTAAATTAAGTTACAGGATCGCTTCATAGATTCGATTCAATTCTCACTCAAATAATATGAAAAGCAAAAATAATATTTTGAAGCTAAAAGAATTTTCTTCAGCTTAGGAAATCACTAGAAGTAACATTAAAACAGCCCTGTTAGTCTAAGGCGATATTACTAATATGAGACAATAGTATCACCGTTTTTGTTCTTACCAGCAATGTAAGCTTAATTAAAAGAAAATGAAAGAACTCGTAAGTATTAATATAAAACAATAGTATTACTTTTATCATAACCCAATTACTTAAAGAGTTGCTTTAGTCCACAAGTTAGTCAACTAAAATAGTTAAGTACATAATAGTAGCGTTAACGTTAATTCCCAATCACATATCTCACGAACCAACATAACGTAAGTGTTTACACCGAACACACTTAACACACACTTATATAATCTGACTGACAGTCACAATCCCATTATAATACTTCACCCCGTCTTCCTCCAGCTGCAAGTTCACCTTCCCAACTCCAAATGAGACTGATTTGAATGCCCCCTACTACTCGGGTCTTATATACTATGCAATGATGGTGTAGGAACGAATCAGGAGGCGGGGGATGGTGCGCGCCCCCATCCCAGCTCCTCTAGTTGCGTAAGAGCTGCGTGGTCCAATGGAGTCTCATGGCGTCGATCATCGTCATAGCGTCGAGTCATCGAAGTAGTTTGCAGGGTCCCCTATGACGCACGCTGGTGTGAAGGCTTGTTTGCTGGTATGCAGACGAGCTGGTTTCCCACTCGCTGGTTCGCTCGCTGGTCTGCTTCGCCGCCTGGGTAATTCGGCACTCCTTCAACTCTTAATTCTAACTCTTAAATAAACATACAGGGCTCCGTATGTCAGAATAAACATACAGGGCTCCGTATGTCAGAATAAACATACAGGGCTCCGTATGTCAGAATAAACATACAGGGCTCCGTATGTCAGAATAAACATACAGGGCTCCGTATGTCAGAATAAACATACAGGGCTCCGTATGTCAGAATAAACATACAGGGCTCCGTATGTCAGAATAAACATACAGGGCTCCGTATGTCAGAATAAACATACAGGGCTCCGTATGTCAGAATAAACATACAGGGCTCCGTATGTCAGAATAAACATACAGGGCTCCGTATGTCAGAATAAACATACAGGGCTCCGTATGTCAGAATAAACATACAGGGCTCCGTATGTCAGAATAAACATACAGGGCTCCGTATGTCAGAATAAACATACAGGGCTCCGTATGTCAGAATAAACATACAGGGCTCCATATGTCAGAATATATAGACGAAGACAATGGCATACACAATATGCACACCTTAACTCTTCTTTGTATAGGCATGACCTGTTTGTGGATGTTATATAATATTGATATATGTATATATATATATATATACTGTATATACAGTATATAACTAAAATATATAAACATGCAAGTAGCTTTGTAACATTTGTCTCTGTTGGCGGCTGTATGAACGGCCGAACTGAGTTGCATAAAACATACCAAAAGGAGGGAAATGTGGGGGCGATACTACCTTGCTTATGCTGGGGTAATGTTATTTAACCCTTTTACCATACAATTACAATTTGCTATCTCTTATTCTAGCTATCAGAAGGCGATGTTATGTAATTCAAGAAGAACAAGAGAAGGACTTGACAACACTATTATAAGGTATATTCTCGCTGCCCCTTCCTAAAATGAATACAGTCGTCTAATATCGGCCAGACTACAATATATAAGGCACAATCGTCCTGCAAGAGTTAATCTCCATATTAATGATATGATTGGAATGAGATGATGGTATTTACGATATGGGTGCGACAGTATAGAACACTATTGTATGTTTTCTTCCCTGACAGTAATTTGCCATATCTCCGTCATATATAAGGGTAATGTCGGACAGATTGTGAGAGAGGTATCCTGACCACAATTCGAACCAACTCACTCCAGGTATTTTTGAAAGAGTTGGGCACCGTAACCACTCGACCATGAACGGATGGTTGAGTGGTTATGGTGCCCAAGTCTCTCAAAAATACCTGGAGTGAGTGGGTTCGAATCCTGGTCAGGATACCACTCTTTCCCAACCATCCGCTCATGGTCGAGTGGTTACGGTGCCCACCTCTTCCAGAAATATGCGAAGTGAGTGGGTACGAATCTTGGTCAGGATACCTCTCTCTCAATTTTCATCGTAATTACTCAACTATTATCAAGACTTCGTAGCGAAAAGTGGATGTTGAATTTGTGAAATCCTTGGCATCACTATTATGGCAAAATATAATAGTTTCACATTTTTAATTGAATTATCTAAATATCAGTTGTTAAGGGAAAATGGTTAAAGAAAACCTATTCCCACCTCATGTTTACGAAGCAGCCAGATGTATGTATGTTGATGTAACGATAATGTGTCCTCACTGACTGTATTGAATAATGAATCACCAACTACACAAACACTGGCCTGGGAACCACCAAACATGTTAAGGGGACATGGGCCGCTTTTCTGGTCCCCCTTCTCCCTCATGCTTAGCCCCCTTAGTTTTCAGATTTTATGACGGTCGGCCCATTAGTTTGGCGAATTTAATACCTTTCGCCCCATTGCGTTGTCAATTTTAAAACAATTCGTGCCATTTAGGTATTGATTTTTTCCTGGCGAGCGATAGCTAGCCTGTAATTTCAAGAGTAACCAGCCTTCGGCCGAGACATTTTTCTACCGAAAAATGTACAAATTTATCTTGAAGGGGGGTCTAGGGAGTGTTTTTCTAGCTTGTTGGAGGTCTAGCGAGGAAACTAAAAAATAAATGAATACATGAATTAATAGACCAGAAAAGCGGCCTATGTCCCCTTAAGGGGAGATTTCCACCTGGAGGATTTTTTTCTGAACCTCTTTCTCCCTCATGTTTAGCCCCATTGCTTTTGAGATTTTAAGACGTTCGCCCTAGTAGTTTTGAAATTGTAAGACATTTTACCCCATTGCTGTCAATTTTAAGACCTTTCGTGCCATTAAGGTGTAGATTTTTTCCTGGCGAGCGATAGCGAGCCTGTAATTTAAGAGCAACCGGCCTCTGGCCGGGACATTTTTCTACCGAAAAATGTACAAATTTATCTTGAAAGGGGGTCTAGGGGGGTGTAATTTTAAGCTTGATGAAAACGTAGGGAACAAACTAAATATCTCCCCTTAACCAAACTAAGTATCTCCCCTTAACCAAATAATCTCGTGAAGCAAAACAAGTGCAAATTGCTGACGATTGTTGACACCATCGTTCCTGTTTACAACATGTGTATATTGCTATCGTCTATCAAATCAAATATAATGTTTCTATAAAATATTTGTCAAACATAAATCTTTTTATTTTGACATGTGCTATGTACTTATCCATCATTAATAAGACTTATACACCCAAAAAACTGCTTCATAGTTAAATGCATTGAAGTAGGATGTGTAAAGCGGTAAATAATATATTTTAATTTTCAATACATCACATATAAATGCAAATTAACACACACACAAAGCTGAACAAATCGTTAGTGTGTGGGTTTCCTCGTGTCCCGCTGAACCATATTGATTTTATACAGCCCACTTCTGATCATGCGAACATATAGCTGTGCTTAAATTAGTCAGACCCCTCTACCATAGCTTATTAGTTATACCTAATCGATTGCATAACTGTATATACTGTATATAATGCAGCAACACATATATAGGATAGCTATTTAACCCACCGATGATCATATAGCAAAGTATATACTAAATCATTCCCTTTAACCATAGATTTAAGTTACTTGTATAGATGCCATAGCAAATAAGTTGATCATCAAATAAAAAATGGAAAATTATCATCGAAGTGGTTTTGTGTGTCTCGATAGTTAATCAGAAGCATTGTCACATCTGGGTTGCACCTAAAATAGTTGCAAGCAGCAGAGATTGTATAGCCGAGGGCCATGGCGTGGGACTGTAACTATTATGTAGGAGACACACCGGAGAGTATCACGGCTCTGCACTCCACCCCACCCCTCATACAAACTAAAGCCAGCCCACCTCGATGTGTTTTCTCTTTCTCTCCCTCTCTCTTTGGCTTGTATCTATTCGGCCCCATTCAGCCTACTGTTTTAAGACGTTTACCCTCATCCAGGTGTCAATGTTATCCTGGCGAGCGGGAACGAGCCAGCGTATATATATTTTTGTTTTGCCAGCAAGTTAAATTTGTAAATTTTTCGATAGAAAAATGTCTCCGGCGACGCCGTATTTCTCCATGCAATGGTGGCTCGCTATCGCTCGCCAGGAAGAAATCGACACCTGGATGGGAATAAACTTCTTAAAACAGTTGGCTGAATGGGGCCGAATGGATACAAGCCAGGGAAAGAGAGAAAAGGAGAGAAAGATAAAACAAAAACTAGTGACCCCCCTTAAGCTGGTATTACACGAGCACTCTTTCACTCAACATTTATCCTCAACACCGGTCTGGCAGCTTAGGAAGTCAACATTCAGCATATTTCGGTCACCTAAATTATTCTAGCATCAGTCTAGTTTCCAATACCACTGCACAATATTCCAGAAATGTTGCCAGAAAAATGTTGATTATCGAATGTGGACTATAAAAGCTCTCGTGTGATACCGGCTTTACCCCGCCACACAGTTCCTTACATTTTAGTGCTTGGGTGTTGATGAAAATAGGTTCAGTTTACCTCACCCTATGTTTATGTGGTGGACTGTTTCTACTGCTCAGATAGTACACACTAGGGCGGGGTTTCATATTCCAAGGTGATAAAGGGAGACACTGAAATATAATTAGTTTTGCACTGAGTCTATATATAAGGATGTCCCAAAATACACTTACCAAATATCAGGATTACGTTAGGAAAATTATTATAAGCATAAAATGTTCTATAAGGAAAATTCAAAAATGTTACTCGCTACAGAGATATCGCCTGTTGAAAATGGCATTTTCTTAAGTATTTCCCCATAAGGTTGGCCTAGCTGTCCTAGAGTAAACCACTCCCTCATCTAACTGCAATGATTGTACTATGTTATAATAAAGATATCATTCTGTTAGTTAAAACATTTTTATAGATAAATTAGTTCACTTTGGACATACTGCAAACATTTTGACATGTCTTTTTTTGAGACACCCTGTATGTATACATATATATAATTATATTTTCTTTAATACATACGAGGTTGAAAGAAATGGCAATTTCTGCGTTGGAAATTTTATTATTCAAAGTTTCCAGGTCTCTGATGAGTTTTCGCTGGGTGGCAGGAAGTAGATGAAGGAGATGAGCAAAATTCATGGTGGTACAGGGTTACATAAATGTAAATGATGATACAGGATATACGACGCGTTTCACTGGACAACCAGCATTATCAAGTAAGGATGGAATGATATAAAAGGTAAACAGGAAGGGTATATAAAGAGGGTGAAGGATCAGATGAGGCGAAAAACAAGGGGCAAGAGTCTACTATTGGTGGAGGGGGATTCAGGGAAAGAGAAAGGGGGGAACCGCTTCACGCATGCGCACTGGATGCGGGATGGTGGTCGGTTGGTGGGGTCGAAGCTGATTGGCTGCGTGTCGAGGGGCGTGGCCTAAGTTGTGTGGCGCCTGTGGAAGATTAAGCTGAAGGAGGTAGCGCGGGGGGCTGCGTCAAGGGCACCGGGGGGCGAGGGGGGGTGTTAGGTCCTGTAGGAAAGTGCCTTTTAGCAGAAGGAAGGATCTGAAGGTCCAGAGTTTGGTTGTTGATGTTGGGATGTAAGGCTTGGATATATAAAGCTTCGAGTATAGGTAATCTCCTTGGGTCACTTTCTTTATCGAGTATGGTGGTGTGTTTCTCTAACTCGTTGCGTGTGAGGTGAGGGTGGTTAGGGGTGAAATAGTGGTCTTTGATGGCTCCAGCCTGAAGGTGAAGAGTTAGCCGACGTGAAAGACGTCGGCTCCTCCAATAGTAGACTCTTGCCCCTTGTTTTTCGCCTCCTCTGATCCTCCACCCTCTTTATATACCCTTCCTGTTTACCTTTTATATAATTCCATCCTTACTTGATAATGCTGGTTGTCCAGTGAAACGCGTGCGTCGTATATCCTGTATCATCATTTACATTTATGTAGCCCTGTACCACCATCATGAATTTTGCTCATCTCCTTCATCTACTTCCTGCCACCCAGCGAAAACTCATCAGAGACCTGGAAACTTTGAATAATAAAATTTCCAACGCAGAAATTGCCATTTCTTTCAACCTCGTATGTATTAAAGAAAATTTATTACCTGGCTTTACTAACATATATATATATATATACTGTATATATATATACTGTATATATATATATATATATATATATATATATATATAATGTTATGGCTATATTCTTTTATAATACGTTAATATCAATTGTACATATGTGAATTTTAATATAAGCTAAATAATATTTCTTTGGAATTATACTACTTCGTGATATCTGGGGATCAGAACAACAAGAAACATTTATAACATATACAAACAACTGAACATTTGGGGCATTTTTGTTTTATGCGAGGTCTAGATTATTATATTTATATTAGTTAATATTAAAATGCCTCTGAAACATATAGCCTTAATTCACACATTTTTGAAAAATGTAAGCGCGAGTATGTGAGAAAAAAAAATTAACACCTCAGTCTATCTCACCTTCCCTGTCCCTCCTCATATCCTTAGTTTATCCTTGCCATTTCTTCCACCATCTAAACATGGCACGCTTTGCTTCCTTCCTTCTTCCCTTTCGGCTCTCTCTCTCTCTCTCTCTCTCTCTCTAGTCGACACATACCTTCCAATTTCTGAACTATTCACTATTTAGCCAGGACAACATTTCGAAGGACATATAGACATCCAGTTTGCTTCAAATCCCCGACCGATTACATTTGTCTTCGAAATCGACTTTCATTTGTTAACACAAATATCCATGTCCAACCCTTCAGAATGTGGCCTAGTGAGGGTCAACATAATCGTTGGTGCTTGAGAGCCATTGTAATCCTGTATATCACTGTAGAATTCCAAAGCTTGTGGTCGCATAAAAATAAAATCTAGAGGTTCTCTCGGAAACTTGACTTCTTGTATTTTATTCCTTAGTAGAAACCTCTCCTGAAGGATAATATATGCTCCTCTCTCAAGACTTTCCTAATATACTGTATATAACGCATATAACTTTACTCGAATGGCCAAGCCATGATAAGTTACACAAACTGTTTAAACTCTTCACATAAAATCTTAATTCTCTTCTTTGCTATACCTTTTTCTATGTTCTCCAAATTGACACCACTCTTTTCAATCATAACTTATTATAATCATCAAAACAGTATTTGAGCCTGTATATTAAGTTTAAGCTCCGGCAAGTGCTGAGTTAATGACGACGTAGTTCCACCTACCATAGAATTGCTTACATTGGTTTGCTGAATCATGAAGTACAAGAGAAGCACACGTGGATCACACCCGGTGATTATGAGTACGAGTTTTGACAATTTAGGAAAAGGCAAGAGTAGCTTATACTGGGTTGGGAAGCTCGAGAGAGAACACATCGTCCCCTTCAGACTTGTGTATGTCTCTATTACCAAGTACGAATATAACAAAACATACACGGACATCAGTTTACTGTAACCTAATAGTATAATTAAGGAGGAGCATTACCACAAACAATGTTGATAGAAGATTTACACATTCTAGCAGGCGTATTATTGTGATGTGTAAACATGGTGTTATGTACATCATAATTAATTGTTTTACATCACTTAACCACAAATTACGGACTGGAAATAATGTCCAAGCTATTTACTAAATTGTCTTCCAGGATCTACAGTTCACCCAATATTTTGTATCCAAATAAACATTCCAGATGTTTTCCTCCCTTCCTATTTCCTACCAAATATTATTGACATTCCAAGCCACCAGGGAATTCCCCAGACACTTTTTGAACAGGCTATTTTTTCTTTCAAGTTTATTGTTCGCATTATTAGTGTATCTTCAATTTATTTATGTTATTTGGGGTCACAGATTCTGATTATTTCCCAGTCTACCTCGTCTCCCATGTATTATAACAGTATGATTATGTCAACACCACTTTACTACTCTCATTATTCCATTATTCCCCTTCCTAGGTTTGTATTATCTCTCTCTCTCTCTCTCTCTCTGTCTCTCTCCTCTCTCTCTCTCTCTCTCCT
Organism: Paralithodes platypus; assembly: GCA_032716605.1. Lineage (NCBI taxonomy): Eukaryota > Metazoa > Arthropoda > Malacostraca > Decapoda > Lithodidae > Paralithodes > Paralithodes platypus. The sequence continues at coordinate 24,798,788 of CM064544.1, read as the reverse complement.
AGGCTTAAGTTCTGGCCACCTCGTAGGGATCGTAAGCTCTGTGTGGCCAGTGTATATATGTAAATATATGTAAAACTTATCTCTTTTTCTCTCCTCCTCTTCCTCCGCCATTATACGCATCTCACTGAATCCAGTATTGTTCACAAACACAGGTGCAATTAGGACCCCCTCACACTCTCTCTCGCTCTCTCTCTCTCTCCTCATCCTCATCCACACACTACCCTCGCACTCCCAGCGCCCTGGTAAACGATCAGGTGTCCACAGAAACGTCACCCCATCAGCCCCAGATCAGTGAACCAGATCAACAGAGCCTGGTGCGCATAGCCCAAGGCAATTGCCTCGTCACAAGCTAAGGTAAAATTCGTTAAAAAACGTATAAGCTCTCTGCAACCACCATAAGTCTCTTTGCTGACATAATCCACTATGAATATAAAAACTACGATTATATAAACTGCTAAGTCTCACGAGAAGATTAATATACTGTACTTTAATGCGATAAGTCTACTTAGTAAAGTAAACAAACTCAAGCTTATGCTACTAAATAAGGAAAATTAAATTCATATAATTGCAATTACTGAACCATTTCTCGAATGAAATAACATTGATTTCTTACACGAATACCAGATTAACTTTAATAAATTGTACCACAAAGACAGATAATCCAAGAGAGGCGGTGGTGTTATGCTGTACAGTCGGCGGCAAAAGTTCTGTCGCCTCTCCTGCCTCAACGTGACCCGCGATATTCATAGACTCTAGAATGTTAGGTTTATAAAATATTCATATTTCTATCAGATGGTGCACTGTGAGGTGTGTGGTTGTGAGGGCGGAAGGTGATGGGGGAGAGGAGAGGTTAGAGCTGTTTGGGGATGTAGGGGGATGAGAAAGGAGTGAAATCTTGCGTAGTTTGATCTTTGATTATTAGATATACTGTATATTGATACTTTATTGAATAGTTGTCCATCATGTAAATCACGTGGAAGCAAACCGGTATGTAATGTCCGCAATAATTTAATTAAATGTAAATTATGTTATGATTGTATAGCTTGATACATTTAAAATTTTAATAGTTACTCAATATTATTATTAGTATTATTATTATTATTACATAATATTATTATTACTATCTATTATTATTAGCATTATTAGTAATAATAATAGTTTATCCTTGCCATTTCTTCCACCATTTAAACATGGCACGCTTTGCTTCCTTCCTTCTTCCCTTTCGGCTCTCTCTCACTCTCTCTCTCAATAACGGGGCTTCCCTTTCAGCCCTTTCTCTTTAGGGTTGCTCTCCATCTTCCCCTTCATGTAGTTCATTTTTCCTCATCCTACCCTAAGCCTCCTCGACCCCTCTAACCCCCCTCCCCCCCTTCTCTCTCTCTCGCTCTCCAGTAGCTGCCTACATAATTCTTAACAAAAAATTCCAGATTTTATTTCTGATCTTTTTCTTTTCCAATTCTATATTTTGTATCTAATGTTCCTTCACTTCTTTATACTCTCTGCCTCTCTCTCTCTCTTGTCTCCGGTGCCCCCTTCCAGTGATCCCTCGTTTCCTTTCAGTCTGTATCATTCTCTATTTCCTCTTTCTCGTTCTTTCACGTGGGTTCACTTTTTCATTACTTACTTCCTCTTCCTACTCTCCTCCTTTCCGCACCTCCTCGCCTTTCTCTCCACAATTCCTTTTTTTGGCTATGCGTTATATATTTGTCATTGCATTTCGTTCATTCCTCATTATCTATTTAATAATTGTACTCCATCTGTTCCTAGCGTTTACAAATATCCTTGTATATATCTCGACATTGTGTATTTATCGTGTTCCTAAAAATGGAAGGAAACACAAAATAAACATTAACCCCTTCACTACCGATGACGTCCTTTTCATAATTATTTGGCAGCTACCGGTGATTTTATTCAGCTTAGGAAGGGCATCTAGCAATTAAAAGGCCTTGTACCCTCTCAATTTACCCTTTAACCAAGAGTCATCCTTCCTAAGCTCCATAAAATCGTCTTAACCCTTTCACGCATTTATGACGGAGAGTTTGCCAGATTAGCAATAAGAAATAGAGTTCTCTCACTCTTTTAATTACCTCTCCAAAATTAGTGTTCTGCCCACAGCTAACTCAAAGACAACTGCAGAGGTTGAAGTAACTAAACTAAAGGTTTCTAAATACCCCTGATGGTAACAAAGGCTTTAAAGTACCCCAATAGGCTCAAAATCCCGTCATATGTCGGAGAGGGTTAACATAGCTAGATGCTAAAGATAAAGCGTCGCCGGTAATGAAAGGGTTAAAAATATAATATATGCATGAAGAAAAACAATATATATATATATATTATATATATATATATATATATATATATATATATATATATATATATATATATTGTAGATAGATTACTATATATGCTGTTTTACCGTTATATTTTGTACCTTTTTCCTTTTCGTTTGTTCTGGTTCATCTCATTGTTTTTCATGTCATATTAACCTTCTTTTCCCCTCTTTCTTCTACCTTCTTTAATTTTAATTTTTATTTTAGTGTCTTAATCCGTTTTCTATTGCCAGAATATACTGTATCTCTCTTCTGTCTCTTCCCTCACCATCTTTATATATTCCATAACTAATTAATTCGCCCCCACAAACACATTGCGTCTATATATACTCCACATCTCAAGGAGTCTAAGTGTGTTCCTTTATACTGTACATACCTGTCCTATCACGTCTCCATTACCTGTCCGCTACATTGACTGTTTTATGCTCACGTTGAATTTCCCGCACCTACGAGTTCTGTGTTCGTTCTTTCTTAATCTTAGCTTTATTAGTTCGATTATCATAACTTCCCGTCCTCTTACTTTGTTACACATAGGGATTGTTGCAAAATATAATTAACTTTATGTTTTGCATTTTTAAGATCAACTGCATCTGCTATAAATGTTCACTCTGTTTATAAACCAACATTTATATGTATTATTCCCATTGGTTTATGTAATCGTTTCAATGTATATATTCTCTACTTATTTTGCGGTGGTTTCATTTACCCTCTTATTAGCCTTGATGGTTTAACTTCCAACACCCTCCTAATCGTTACCTTCTATTCCAACACCCTCCTAATCGTTACCTTCTATTCCAACACCCTCCTAATCGTTACCTTCTATTCCAACACCCTCCTAATCGTTACCTTCTATTCCAACACCCTCCTAATCGTTACCTTCTATTCCAACACCCTCCTAATCGTTACCTTCTATTCCAACACCCTCCTAATCGTTACCTTCTATTCCAACACCCTCCTAATCGTTACCTTCTATTCCAACACCCTCCTAATCGTTACCTTCTATTCCAACACCCTCCTAATCGTTACCTTCTATTCCAACACCCTCCTAATCGTTACCTTCTATTCCAACACCCTCCTAATCGTTACCTTCTATTCCACACCCTCCTAATCGTTCCCTTTCCAACACCCTCCTAATCGTTACCTTCTATTAAACACCCTCCTATTTTTCGTTACCTTCTATTTACGTTACCCCCCCCCCCCTCTCTCTCTCTCTCTCTTCCCCCTCCCCATTCTCCCCATGCAACCAGTAGAAGGGCCAGAACCAGTGCCATTCAGGAGGTTTAGGTCGTGAAATATGTAAATAATGTTTACTCCCGGAAGAGAGGGGGGCTCTGCAGGGAGGGATGAGCTACACACTGCCACTAACTCGTCACTAGGGAGCCTGCAGTAACAGAGATCAGCATTCATCTATTATATAATTTAGTTTCGTGCTGTAATTATGAAGCAAAATAGTGGTATTTTATTGTTGGTTATGTAGAATTTATGCCCCCCCCAAAAAAAAAAAAAAAAAAAAAAAAAAAAAAAAAAAAAAAAAAATCCATTAATACCGGATGTGTATCAATGGGACATAGTTGACTTTAACCGTTTATGTACCGGCGACGTCTTCTTTGTTATTCCAGCTATATTTAGACATTTTAGTGCAGCTTAAAAAATATTTGTGGTAGTAAAACGGTTAATGCGAGATAGTTCGGAGCCAGTTAATTGCTGAAGGCCCTTTTATAAACTGAATAAAATCTAATAGAAGCTAGAATAAACTTTAATAGACGTCGCAGGACCAGAGAATTAAGAAAGGCTAATGATGCGAACGGCACCAATATAGTGGAGCTTGACCGAGATGTTATTTAACTGGACACTAATCTTGAAGACTAAAGACTAAAGGTGAATCCACGCAAACGTTCTGTTTTCTTCTTTCACCATTGCGCATATTATATCTCTCTTCTGTCTCTGAATTACACGAGCAGAAGAAGAATGCTACCTACCGACCTAGAATAGTCTACCTTCACTTTAGTTTACTATACTAATAACAATGAAAGCATATATGTTGCCTTTCATTATTTACCTCTATATTTTTCTGTGTATAAAGGAGACAAAAGGCAGGTTGCCTGTGACGGATGTCTCCCCGAAAGCCAACAGAGTGACAGAGCCAAATTCGAGGGATGTTGCAGTCAAAATGCCTGAACACACAAAGTTTAAAGCAATTTTTGTCATAGTATGAAAGAAAGAGTGATTGAGGGAGAGAGTTCCGGAGTTAACCTGTTGAGTAGAAGAAAGACTGAGAAAATGTGCCAATTCTTGGTTGGAGAGCTGGACAGAATAGGAGTGGGATTGTGTTTAAAGGTTTAAAAGCGAGTGTCTCGCACTCGCCAAAGGGGAGGGGGTATGCACTGAAAGAGCACCGATTGTTGTAACAGTAATAGAAGAGTGAAAGAGAAGCAACATTGCGCGCAAGTAGAAAGAGATTGTATACGGGAACTAGTAGGAGGAAGCGAGTTGATGAGGCAAAATGCTTTTAGATTCTATTTTTCTAGACGTACGGTAAGGGTGGAGCCTCCCCACACATGCGAATAATACTCAATATAGGGCCGCACTGTGCCCCGATACAGAGCAATAAGCTGTACCAAGAAAGGTCGGATGAAAAAGATATACCTAGAATACTGAAAGAAGATGAAGGGTTGTGTTGTGTATTGTTGAAGAATAGTTTATAGTCTTGTGGAAGATTGTGCTGTAGAGAAACTGGTTCTTGGAGGCATTAAAAGTAACAAGATTTTCTCTGCCCCAATCAGAAATAATTGATAGATCAGAAGATAGGCGATCTATGGTCTCGTCACGTTTGTTTTGGAGTGATTGCATTCTGGGTTGATGTGAAAAACTAGTTGAATAGTGTAAGGTAGAGTCATCTGCAAATGAGTGGATAGGACTAGAGGTACAGTTCCGGAGATCATTAATAAATATTAGAAAGATAACTGGAGACAGGACAGAACCCTGAGGAACACCGGAATTGATAGGTTGACGAAGTGAGTGATGGCCATCCGCAACTGCAGCTATGGTCTGAAAGGAAATTTGAGACAAAGACACAGATAGAGGGATAGAAACTGAAGGAGGGTAGTTTGGAAATTAGAGATTTGTGCCCAACTCTATCAAAGGCTTTCGATATGTCTAGCGCAACAGAAATAGTCTCACGAAAGTCCCGAAAGGAGAATGACCAAGTGTTAGTAAGATAAACAAGAAGATCACCAGTAGAGCGGCCCTTAAGAAAACCGTACTGGCGATCTGAAAGTAGATTATGGGAAGATAAATGCTTAAAATATTTTGAGTTAAGAATAGTTTGAAAAACTTTAGAGAAGCAAGAAATGAGAGCAAATGGACGATAGCTGGAGGGTTGAGAGCGTCAACTTATTTGGAACAGGTTGAATAAGAGCAAAGTTTCAGCAAGAAGGTGAAACGTTAGAGGAAAGACAGAGACAAAAGTTTGCCTAGGTAGGGAGTCAGCGCGGAAGAACAGTTTTTGATTACAAGAGGAACACCATTCGGTCAGTACACCTTTTTATTAAGCCCAGGGAGAGTTGAGAGTACATCCTTAGAAGAGCTTACGACATTGGGCATAAATAAGTGAGAGGGGGGTGGAGAGGGAGGATTAGTGTCGGAATCATCCAAGGTAGAGTTTTTAGTGAAAAGTTAAGCGAAGGGTTCAGCTTTGTCAGAGGAAGAAGTGATGGTGGTACCATCAGAGTGGAAAACAGGAGGGAAAGACGAGGAAGTTAAATTATTGGGGACTTTTTTGGCTAGATGCCAGAAGGCTTGGGAAGAGCTAGAGTTGGTGAGTTCAGAGCATTTGTGCGGAATTTCGATCGGAGTATCCTGGGTTTGAGTCCTCTGCGTGCCACATGTATTTGTTGATTTAATTAATTGAGTTTAGATGTGAAGTTGGTTGGTGTAAAAAAAAAAATAATAATAATAATTATCCATATTCATATACATTAATTTGTGAGAAATCCTACTGACGGACAAACAAACAAACATAAAAACAGCGCAACAATCACAACACACATTTCGCTTGGGGGAGAAGAAAACCTCTATGTAAGAACAATGGTTAATTAAACCATTGATTTAGATTACGACATTTGTGCTTTATACATTATATTGACAAAATAATGTATTCAGCTTAGAAAGGGCTTCCAGAATCACAGTGCTAAAAACTCATTCTCAGCAGACCACATATATCCGCTTAGCATGCAAAACCAGAACAAGTGTCATCTAAATCAATCTAAACCTGTGACTTGTTATTAATTTATATATTCATTTAATTGTTTATGTATTAATATATTATGGTCGATTTGGCCAGTTGGTAGTAGGAGCAGAGTAAACAAGTCAAATTAATTTTATCGGCATTGGCCGATATGGTCAAGTGATCGAATATGTAGGGCCGTTTTGGTATCTGGTCGTTTGGTACAAAGCCATTTAAGCTTTTGTGTAATAATGCCTGACAAGATGTTACTATGCATGTATCATGGCGATTACATTCATAATTACATAAAGCAATATCATGAAAAGAAACGATTGTTGATTAAAGTTTTGTTATTAAACTTTACGTTCTTTTGAAAACAAGACAAACATAACTATTTTCTATAAATTAGAAGTTACAGCAAATTGTTGAGTAAATTTAAACAGACATGACTTCCCACAACAATGTGTGTAAAAATGACTGAAGCCAGAGTGAAGGGATGACAGGCAGGAAAGCATATTATTTATTGTGTGTGTTGGGCAGTCAGGTTGATTGGGTGCAGGGTTCTCTGTAGAGGGAGTACAATACCAACATCTTTATAGTAACCTTGTGTTATAGATCATTACGAACAGCAATCAGGATAGTTTTGTTGAAGATTTCTTATGAATGTACAATCTAGTAGCCAATTATATAGTGGGAAATCATAATCCTACACAGCGAGAAACTTATATGATATAATATGTATTATGCCATATTATGTGAACAAATACTGATGGTTCTCTATATTGATATATGTATTGTTCCGTCCTGTCAGTTGTCCTGGCGTTAATTGATAATATTATTAATGGAATTTTGTGACAAGCAGCCCCTATCCACTTCACATATAGAGGTTCATATGGCTGACCGAACTTCTGTTTCATTTGAGCGAGCGGAGTGTGTTCGTTTGTGCGTTCCCAAGTTTACCCGTCGTTCAGAAAGGCCCTAGCTAATTTCATTATTAGCATCGAGGGGGGGCTTACTTTTAGGGATTGAGACTTTACATGTATGAGAGAGACGAACCAAAAATGCAAAATCTATTGGAGATAGACTAGCTAAAAAAATCCGAATAGTTTAAAAAATTTACAAGAATTGAGTTGAGTACATGTCGTAGTGAGGAAATATACCTAACAATATATACAAGCTAGCGTAATGTAAATGTGGAAAAGAGAGCAACGCAAATCATAAGGGGAACCATAGGAATAACTATAAAACCTAGAGGAAAGACTCACCAGTTTAGAAGCATAGTAGATCGTATGCAGACTCGTGAGTACCTATACTGGGTTGCACAACTTTAGTATGGAGAGCTTCCGCTATACGCAACTCCATGTTTGTAGGGTAACTGGCGAGAATTTTGAATTCTGAATAACTCATTGGGTGGTCGTGAGAATGTGAGTTATCTCTAATGGCCGAAAATGATGTTTTTTGAAGCAATTGGCCTGTTCTGAAGGAACGACCAAAGTGTTCACTGATACGAGCCCGGAGTTGTCGAGTTGTTTTGCCGACTTACCGAGACTTACATCTCTTAGACGTATATTGGTATACAACTGACGATTACATATCTTAGACGTATATTGGTATACAACTGACTTACATATCTTAGACGTATATTGGTATACAACTGACTTACATATCTTAGACGTATATTGGTATACAACCGACTTACATATCTTAGACGTATATTGGTATACAACTGACTTACATATCTTAGACGTATATTGGTATACAACTGACTTACATATCTTAGACGTATATTGGTATACAACTGACGATTGAAAATTTGTGGGATCTTATCTTAGAACAGAAACCAGTTCCTCAATTTATTATTATTTGAAAAACGATCATAGGTAAAATTTGGGGGTATAATTCTTTTATGAGTCGGAAGAGTTGGTTTCGGACATTGAAGCATTTATTTCCTAAGAAAGGGCTTGGGATGATGATTCGCCTTTATTACAGTGGTTATTTTCTGTGAAGGGTTAATACATTTCGTCAGTTGCTTACCAATATACGTGTCTATAAATTTCGTAGTCTGCGTTTTGCAAGCAACCAGAGTATCGCATATATATATACATATATTTATGTATATATATATTTAATATTTATTGTAAGGCGCAACGTGGATGTCAAAAGGAAAAATGCAAGCATTTAAGTGTAAACATGAAAATTAGTCATATGGTAGATGCCCACATGAATTATTAGGGGAAGCAAGACCAGCCATACATATGTAGAGCAACGACGAGGCATGACAGTGATATGTAGTAGGAAAGACGAGGCATGACAGTGATATGTAGAGCAAAGACGAGGCATGACAGTGATATGTAGTAGGAAAGACTCAATAACAACTACATTCTAACATACTGAGGCAAATTAAGTTGAAGGAGAAGGAGGAATGGTTGAACAACAATATTATTTTAAGCAATTTGTAAATAAATATAATCAGTCACAAAAAGAAAGAGGATATGGTAAATTAGAAGAAAAATTATTGGAAACTAAAGCCCAGTTGTGTAATATTATCATCACTGTCCGATCGCTAAGTAGAAGAGACAGGGATGGCAGTATAGTATATGGAGAGATAGTTGTAATACTTTTATATATGGGAAGGTAGGGCAGCAAGGATAAAACAAAACAAATAGAGAGAGAAAAAACAACAGTGAACAGATATGACAGGGAGAAGGGAAAGGGAACAGAATGAAGAATGAATGCGGAGGCAGATCCATGTTGTGACATGGGAGGTTAGAGATAGACACATTTTTCTGTCAGATAATCTTTGGGAATATATCTCCAAATAGCCAAATAATACTACGTGTCAACTACATACACCTGTGACAACTAGGGGGACTTAATTCTCACTGTGTTTAATGAGCTTCAATTACGATAATATTTTATTCATACTGTAATCAGTTTTTTGTAATAACTATAAAATCATAAGTAATATTTGGAAAACACGCCCTGAGGCTAACCTCTGATGCAGACTTGATACCGTGAATGGTTAACCCTTTTTTCCCGGAAAGTCATGATCGTAGTATATTGTTCACAGCATACGTATTACTATGATCGTGACGCTATTTTACCATTACCTGGGGGACAAAGTAACAAAGTTATATATTATTTGTTTTGGTAAGAACAAAATAGCTTAGTAAGGATTATGAGGATAACGAAAATGATCTAATCATAGCTGGCAAAGGCAGCAACTATTTATCATATGATTGTATAGCCTACTGTAAGAAATATGATTGTATAGCCTACTGTAAGAAATATGATTGTATAGCCTACTGTAAGAAATATGATTGTATAGCCTACTGCCTACTGTAAGAAATATGATTGTATAGCCTACTGTAAGAAATATGATTGTATAGCCTACTGTAAGAAATATGATTGTATAGCCTACTGTAAGAAATATGATTGTATAGCCTACTGTAAGAAATATGATTGTATAGCCTACTGTAAGAAATATTCTTTGAAATTTGGGGTCACGGGGCTTAACCCTTTGAGTACCAGCGACGTGTTATATTTTATTCAAGCATTATTTAGACGATATTGTGCAGCTTGGGAAGGATCTCTGGTAGTTACATGGGATAGTTGAGATAGTTTGAGGCCTTATCATTGCTAGAGGTCCTTCCTAAGCTGAATAATATCGTCTAATAGTTGCCAGAATATGATGAAAAGGACATCACTGGTGCTGAAGGGGTTAACAATGTATTTTATATAGTTACAAATGTTACTAATAGTAAGATATTGTTTCTGTATTCAGTACTAGTAATACATAGTCAAAAGCATAATGTAAAGCCGTGGATATTTTTGTTATTAAAAAGTGGCAATACAAGATGTCATATAACCAACTGTATATACATATATCACTTAGTGTATGGCATACATAATTACAATCCAAATTCAATGAACCAACTCAAGCTAATGCGTAACAATAATATATTAATGGCGGATTAATCAGGTACATCCCGATTCAGCTACGTCCCGTTTTAGACAATTTCGCGGTGCAAAACCCACCTGTCGGTAGTGGAAATCCGGGAGGTTTACTTTGTTCATTTTGGCTCTCCAAACAACTTCGGGTTTAGTGTTCAATGTCTTGGCTGCAGCTGTTTAGGAGGAGTAGTCAAAGATTCCGGTGATGAAAGAACGAATTCAATTCAGAATAACACAGCCCCTTTTCTAGCGGAATTGGGAACAAATTCGATATTATAGTTTGCATTGTATACCGTATATTGTTTGTCCATGTTTCAATTCTATCATTGGACAATCGCTAAGAACGCTGAAACCAGGAGGTCTTACACTAGACTGCAAGTGAAGCAACGAGCCAGGTGAATGTTGCAACCGGTTCGTTCGCAGTCATACCCATAGAGTACATATAGTCCATGAGCCAGGCCAGATATCGGTACCACCTGGGGTGACTAAACACGAATGGTACTAAAATGTTTATAGAGTGACTGTAAGTACATTAAGATATGATAGCCTTCTCGCACTGGTAGCTTAGTCTAATTTTTTTGATGCAATAGGGGCGCTACCCAAAAATAAAGATTTTTAGCGTGACGCTCGGCGTTTTCCTCATTTTCTTTAAAATCCATCACACAATCATCGCGAAACTTTGAACACCTATGTAGAATTATATTCTCTACCAGAGTTGTTCCTAGGTATTTTTCAAATTTCCTCATATTTCGGAATATACTCTATATTTTGGGTATTTTCCTCTAAATCTAGAATAAATCCTTAAATATGGGGAACATTGAAAAATATATTCTAACAGCTCTTGTAGCTTATTTGATTCTCTACAAGAATTATTCCGATGTGTATTTCAAGTTTCTCCATATTTAGGGGTTTATTTCATATTTGGGGATTTTTTGTTATATTTTGGGGATAATTTATTATTGGAAGGAGCAAACATATGTAGAGTGGTTTCCATGTAATGTGTTTGTTTGTTCATGGTTTAATGGTGATATTTTTTGCAGGTGTGTGTCGACTGTTTGACGGCAGGATGGAACCATCTGCGAGGAAGAGAGCACGGATCGACTGTATCATCCACTGCTCTGATGATGACAGCGATGCTCTGGTGTCACCACAGGATTTGGACTCCTGGAACACATTGCTCAGGGCTGCAGAAATCAGGCAGCATGATCCAGTCCTGGAAGCAGCCAAGGGCCTTGAAGAAGGAGGAATACCACACATACATTATCACCGTAAATGTCGTAGTCTCTTTACAATGAAGAAGTCACTGGATTCTATCCTTGCCAAGGGTGTCAAGATAGAATCAGCAAGCGTCGACCCCAGGAGGAGGGCATCAAGGGATGCCCCTAGTACTAGCAGGGTGTATGCCAAAGTATGTATCTTCTGCGAGAAGTCAAGCAAGTACATAAAAACAACAAAGACAAGGGAGCCACTCATACAGTGTGTTGAGCTACGAGCAGATGAGAAGATTCGCAGAGCAGCAATAAGGAAACTCAACCAGAGAATCCTTGGTTTAGTTAGCAGAGACCTTGTTGCTGCAGAGGGTCACTACCACAAGTCGTGCTACAAACTCTTCACAAAAGATGATTTCCCAGCGGCCGCCAGGTCGGGTGCAGGTGAAAATCAGGAAGAAAGCGAGGAAGCACGCTACGAAGAGGTTGAGACAGAAGCCCTCGAGGAACTCTGCTTGTATATAAGGACCAAATTATTCCCCAACCCAGAGGTACTGCCTATGACAAACCTCACATCTAGGCTTGAGAGATCCATGATGTCCCGTGGTATTATCCAACTGAAACCAGCGACAATGAAACATGTTCGCCGAAAGATTGAAACCGAGTTTGGAGAATCACTACGCTTTGTCCCAGATGAGAAAGGAAAGCTTCTAATCTATCCACGCAGCCTCTCAATGGACGACCTTGCCCGGCAAGCACACAAAATGGCAAAAGACCTGCAAGAAGCAAGAGCAGCTAACTCTGAAGATGTCTTAACCAAAGCAGGAATGCAGCTGAGGAATGAGATCAATAAACAAGATGTGAGTCAGCCATGGCCTCCCGATACAGATCAGAATGTCATTCCTGCAGCAGTCACTCAATTCCTGCACACCCTGCTGACAGGAGAGTGTGAGTGTGAAACTCCCTCTGAAAGAGCTCAACGTCTTGCCACTTCCTTTGGCAGTGACTTGGTCTTTGCTGTTACCAGTGGCAAGACAAAACCACCCAAGCACGTACTGCTGACCAATGCTGTAAAGTCTTTGACAGGAAACACAGAACTGATCCGAACTCTGAATCGTCTTGGTCACTGTGTGTCTTACTCAATGTTTGAGGAGATCGATACAGCCCTTTGTATCCAGAAGCTGGAATGCTCAAAGGATGACATTCCACTGCCAGCAAACATCTACCCTGGTGTGTTCACAACCCTGGCCTGGGATAACATTGACCGACTTGAAGAGACCCTAAGTGGAGCAGGTACTTCTCATAGAGTCAATGGCATTGCTGTCCAGTCCAAGGTTGCAGGCTCTGTGCCAGAGAAAGTCCTGCCAGAGATTACCAAGTCCAAGATAAGAAGCATCACTCAGACATCATCAATGCTGCCAATATACAATGTTGGGCGGCGGGCAGGGCCACCTAGGATTGAGATTGCGTATGTCGACACTACCAAGGAAGTCCAGGATTCAAAGACAAAGAACCATATCTGGCTTCTTACTCGAATGTCAGACCATGAGGACCAGTCCATCAGCAGTTGGACTGGGTTCAACATCAAAATGCGCAGAGACATTGCAGTGGTTCAGGACACTGTAAGCTACCTGCCCACTATCAATGCTCCCGCAACAGAAATGTCCACCGTTAATGAAATCTTGGAACAAACGCATGCTATCATGCAGTCCTTACAGCTTAACAAGATTGTGTGCGTGTTTGATCAAGCACTCTATGCCAAAGCTGCCGAAGTTATCTGGAAACAAGAGAAGTTCAAGAACATTATCATCAGGATGGGCGTCTTCCACACAATCTGTAATCTCATCTCCACCATAGGAAAGAGGTTTCAAGATGCAGGTCTTAGAGATCTGTGTGTGGAATCAGGTATCATCGCAGAAGGATCAGTGTCAGGAGTGATGAACGGCAAGAGGTACAACAGAGCAGTGAGACTACACAAGCTCGTGTATGAAGCACTGATGAGGCTTGCATGGAAAGGCTTCCTTTCATGGCTAGAAGAAAACCATTCAAGGGACATACACCATCTAGATGAAACACTGAAGGACATCAACAGCTTTCACAGCAATGTGTCTCAGGGACTCTTTCAAGAGCTGATGGAGAGTGAATCATGCACACATATCATGAAGCTTTTCCAAGTTTATCTTGAGACCCTCAGAGATGAACACAACCTCTCAGCATTCTGGATGTCATACCTGGACATGGTTGAGATCATGCTGGACTTAATTCGAGCCTCCAGAGAAGGCAACTGGATGCTCCACCTAGGAGCAATCCGACAGATGATACCGTGGTGTTTTGCCTATGACAAAGTGAACTATGCCCGGTTCCTAACCTACTACTATGCCTTGATGTCTCGACTGCCCATTGAACACCCAGAGGTCCATGAACACTTCATGCAAGGTGGCTTTTCGGTCCAGATCGGTAGCAAGAATCCCTTTGGACGGATCCCTGTGGACCAGACAATCGAAGAGACGATCAACAAAGACACCCAGACACCAGGGGGCACAAAAGGCTTCAGCCTGAAAGGCGGAGCTGTCGCCAGGTACTATCTGACATCGGAGTATCGCAGCAGGTACTTAAGGCAGCTCAGGACTATGGTAGTAGGCCAAAAGTATACTGACTTCAGCCACCCAGACCTACAGATGCCCAGGATTAGAAGAGATGAGGCCGATGTCCAATCTTTAGTTCAACTGATGGAGACCAGCTGGTTGAACCCCTTCAACGCAGAGCAAGAAGATCTTGTCAGTTTGTCAACTGCGACTATGGCACCACCAGAAGTTGTCAAAGACCTTCTAGGGGCCTACAGAATAGGAGAGGATGCATATCAAGCCTTCAAGGAAGAGCGCCTGGAGATCGATACGCCAACTATACAGTTTCATGACACGATGACGAAGACGAAACTGAGAACGTTCACTAACATCAGAATGAAGCCACGCTCACAAGACCATGCCAAGGAGGTTATCTTAAAGGCTGACAGGAACCTATTTGGCCAGATGATCCTTGTTGCCGAGAACAGAAAGCTCAAAATGAGTGATGTCTTGGCTCATCCCCTGGGGCCTTTGCCTTGGGCACTTGCCAGCGGTGATGGGTCTCTCCGCAAGACCAACAAGGCTGCCCTCGCAAAGGAGTTAGAGAGGAATGTTTCTCCTGCAGAAGTGATACCCGAGCCCTCTGCTACCATAATTGATGGGATGAGCCTGGTCCACAAACTGAAGGGAAACGACAAAACTTTTTCACAGCTTGCAGGTACAGCACTGAGTCACGCTGTTCATGAAGGTGCTAAGAGCAGGCGCATTGATGTTGTGTTTGATATCTACAAGGAGACATCCATCAAGGATGCAGAACGAGCCAAAAGAAGTGCAGGCACAGGAATTCATTTCAAGAACATTCAACCTGGGCACAACATCCAGCAGTGGAGAAAGTTACTCGGTAGTTCCTCCAACAAGGCAAGTCTTATCAAGTTCTTGGTAGAAGAATGGAAGGCACCACAGCACAGGGAGAAGCTCAAGGACAAGGAGCTGTATGTCACATGTGAGCAGCGCTGCTTCAAGATCACCAAAGAGCAGTGGGAAGAGGCTCCTGAGCTTAAGTCAACTCAAGAAGAAGCAGACACACGCCTTCTTCTCCATGCACTTCATGCAGCAGAATCTGGGAACAAGTCTGTCATCATCACTGCAGAAGATACAGACGTCATGGTGTTGTGTCTTGGCATGTGCCACAAGATCCCATCCCATCTGTTCCAGAAGTGCGGGACGAAGAACCGGACAAGATTCCTGGATATCACCACACTGAGCCGCACACTGGGAGGCAGCGTGTGTGATTCATTGATTGGTATGCATGCCTTTACAGGCTGTGATACCGTCAGTGCATTCGCTGGCCGAGGGAAGATGACGACACTCAAGCAGGTGAAGATGGACAAGACATACCAGCATGCTTTTCACGAACTTGGACGCTCATGGGAAGTGTCTCCTGAACTCTTTGAGAAGCTACAGGAAATCACCTGCCACATGTACCTACCATCTACCCACACAACTAAGGAAAACAAGCTTCGGTATGAGCTGTTCTGTGCAAGACGTGGAGAGGTAGAGTCAAGTCAACTCCCTCCTTGTGAGGACTGCCTCTTCATGCATGCACTGCGTGCAAACTACCAGGCTGCGATCTGGAGGAGAAGTCTTCAGAGCCAGCCATTTGTTGCGAACCCAACAGACTGCGGTTGGATGACAGATGAGGACGGTAAGCTTGCCGTCAACTGGATGCGAGGCTCACCAGCACCAGATGCTGTTATGCAGCTACTGTCTTGCAAGTGTGTGCGGTCATGCGAACTCCCTAAGTGTACTTGCCTCAGCAATGGTCTAAAATGCACGGACATGTGCAGGTTACAGACATGTCAGAACAAGGCTATTGAAGAAGAGCCGGTGGCACAACAGTCAGATTCCGAGTCTGACGTAGATGATATTTAGGAGTAGTAATTTGCCATAATAGTATGTACAAGCCCATGGCATGCTTAGTGTGTATTTACAGGACTTGTATTAAATGTGACAATTACTATATGCATTTTGTTGACATTTAGGCATTCCTGTCCCCAAATTTGACATTTAAAAAAAAATCGGAATTTTCGGTAGGGTATGTCTATTCAAGAAGTGATAACGACCATTAAGCTACCAATGTGCAAGGGCTATCATATCAAAACATAAACTAGAGACATGTAGCAAGCTAAAAACACCTAAGAGAATTAGTCACCCCGGGTGGTACCGATATCCCAAAATTCGGGTCTTGGCTCATGGACTAATATGACCTACAGTAGAGGCCAAAGCGTGACGTCACACGGTTATTTTGCCGCACGTCCTAGGGATTTGGTGGCAGCACTGTTGTATGGTATAACAACCAAAGCACCTCAGTGGCTTGTCCTTATTATAGATAGTCTGTGCGCCGCGCGCGCCTGCCAGCTGGCATGATGCAGTGTTACCAAAGTTAAGGGAATATCCGCAAAACGAGGGAGCAATAGATTAAAGAGGGAACGTATTTAAGAGTTAATTAATGTTGGTAAAAACACTTGTATATTATTTAATATAAATTAGATATATATAAGCAAGATGAAAACATTAAGTATACATATACACTATAAAACATACTCATATATGATGCAAGCTGTATACCTTCAAGCAACACAACAACATTAAAATATAATTTTGAATATATATCATTATGTTACATGTTATGTAGATGTTAATTTGTAAAGTAGCACTAAAACTGGACATTTATACTTATGACATCTAGGGATATTTTGTCCCACCATTGACGTTGGCAACTCCCGAATCTCACATCAACAATGGCGGGTGTTGGAGGAGGTCTGCTTGTGCACCTCATAATGACGACAATTACACAATAACTGGCCTTTACAGTAGCCTCTACTTATGTCTATTTAACTATGTCATGTCTGCAGAGTCTCTGGATAACGTTCAATTGATTATTAATTGCGTTATTAGTACAAGGTAGGGATTATTACGAATTAATGGGACCAAGGATAGTCAATATAATGTCTGTGGGGACCCTCCCCTCCCATTGTCCTTTGTGATCGTGCTGCCATCTCTCGAATGCGCGGATCCCTATTTACAGATTTGTGGCGTCTTCTTTGGCCTCTAGGTCATATGTACTCTATGGTCATACCTTTGTAGACTTACGGCACCTGGTTGTCTCTCATTGGCCCGTCGTAGTTATAACATATGGAAGCCACAACGCCATTGTCTAGCTGTCTCATCGCCTCAGATAGCTCACTGCTCACTCTCTCTCAAACGCCACCTATTGAGCCTATCACTCACTAGGCACTGCCCCATCACATATTTGGCATACATAATATCCATACAACACATATATGCTCGTAAATAAATAAACACACCTCACAATATAAAAATGGTGCCGGCTATTGCTGACAATGAATGTATTTATCTTTCAATATTTACGTGATGTGAATATCGGTCTGTCAGTCAAATATTCGCACCTGACATCATTGCAATTAACATGGGAGAATATATTCATACGATTAAATATTTTGTTGATGTAATGCAATTATCCATAAAGTAAACATAATTTTTGTTTTAGACAAATTAAAGAATATGAGAATAGGAGAGAGTTCCAGAGCTCAGCAGTTGAATAGAAGAAAGTCTGAGAATAGCATTTCACACTTGGGTTGGAGAGTTGCACAGAGTAGGGGTGGGACTGTGTTGCAAGGCGGGTACTACGTACCCTACGTAGAGGAGGTGGTATACACTAGGAAAGCTCCGAGGAACACTGATTATTGTAGTAGCGATAGAATAGCGAGAGAGATGCAACATTGCGGCGAAGAGAGAGAGATTGCAGAGAATTGGTGAGTGGACGGGAGTTAATGATACGTAAGGCTTTCCTTTCTACTTTGTCTAGGAGTGCGATGTGAGAGGATCCTCCCCACACATGTGAACAATACTCAATACACACTGTGCCCCTGTACAGAGCAAGAAGCTGCGCAGGGGTAAAGAACCCCTTTAGGCGGTTGAGCACACCTAGCTTCTGGGAGGCTGCCTTAGCGAGACTGGTAATATGGTCTTTCCAAGTGAGAGCAGAAAAAAAAGAGACACAGAGAACATTGAGAGAAGATGAAGGGTTGATTTTTGTATTGTTGAAGAATAAGGGATGGTCCTCTGGAGGTTCCTGACGGGTAGTAAGATGGATAAATTGAGTTTTAGAAGCATTAAATGCAACAAGGTTTTCTCTACCCCAATTGGAAATAGTAGCTAGATCAGAAGATAAGTATTTTATTATTATTATATATATATATATATATATATATATATATATATATATATATATATATATAAACTGTATATAATGTGAGTATATGTGTATATCGATCTTTTATTTCATATTCATTGATTTTTCCAATTATTTTAATATTTTCTTGATGGATAATTGCATTACATCAACAAAGTATTTCATCACGATAATTAATCATATATATATATATATATATATATATATTCTCCCATTGTTAATTGCATTGATCTCAGGCGGAAAACATTGACTGGCATACCGATATTCACATCACATAAATATTCTAATTAAACAGTGAAAGATAAATACATTCATTGTCAGCATTTATATATTGTGATCTGCGTTATTGTATCTACGGGCTTATATGCGATGTATGGGTATTTCTTTATTTCATATACATAACACGATTGAGACCAATATATCCAATGAGTTTTCATGTACAAACACAATTACAAGTTCTCATATCGTAATGAAGCTCATCTTAAAAGTATTTCATATTGTCCATTAAGGTTCATTATCATAAAGCTAACTTTAAATCAAATATACTGTATTTAATAAGGAAAGTGAGTGGTTGTAGATTATTTATTATGTGTAATAGATCCTACTATTATTAATGCCTACATATGTTGATAGGCTAAATTGCATCCATTGTTAATACAACAAATGTGTGTGTATAGTATATGTTATTTATCAAAATGTAGCTACAGCTATAGTTGCAATTAGAGGAACATATGTGTTGAAGCAATTAAATTAATCTGCATGTTAAGCCTAGTACCCTCAGTGCAAGCTAGCTCAGCAATCCGGTTATTAATTAACGAAGAAATACGTGATAATAAACAGTATAATGTAACCTATTGAATATAATACAACTGGTTATCATATCTTGCAAAATATTCACTTATAGCTTCATAAAGATCTTTTAAGCTTAACCCGCATGCATATTCAATTATCTCATACTTATAAACTAGCGTAGTTAAGCTTAGCATAAACATTTAGGATATATTTCTAAACTATCAAAACTGACTTTAAGGTCAGTGCGAGGGGAGTGCGAGTTTTTGGCGGAATGCCTGTTTGCCAAATTCAATCTAAATTTATCTTATTCATTCCAGGGCATCTTCAATTTGTTTTAATAGTGTAACTTGTAAGATGTCCTTCAAATAGCGTGGAGTTTAGAGTCAAATAATACATGTATTAGGCTCATAGATTAAACACGCTTAAAACTAAAACCATAACATATCGTTATCAAGACTGTCAACACCCACAAAATCATGCACAACAATAATAATAATATTTCAACACTAAAGTGTTTCAAGCAAAGCCTTACTATGACTATATAACTAAATAATATATACTTATAAACAGCTACGACACAAAGATTCTCTAAACAATTCACACAAAAAACATCACCAAGACTTATCATACATCTATCACCTTTCAGAATCAATACATGTAAAACAGTTTGGCAATAAGGAGAAGCAGCGCTCACTTGAGGGTGCTAATCATCTCCCCTATGAGAGTCATAAAGGGACAAGTGTGTGAATTAATAACACAGAAGAGGAAGGGAAGACGGGTGATGCACTCGGGAGCTTGGTGTGGTGGTGGTGGTTGGTGTTTGGTGGTGGGGAATTGAGTGGTATGGTTATTTGCGGATAATTGTGGTGGGGGTGGTTTTACTTATATGGTAATGGTTATGGAGGATGTAGATAATTAGGGCTGGTGCCCCAACCTGATTCTGGTGGGGGGCAGACAGTCTTTTAATCGTAATCCGGTTCCCCTAAGCATGACAAGTTGTTTATTTGATGACCAATACAACTGCTAGGGTTAGGACTCGAACAACTTGTCATGCTTAGGGGAACCGGATTACGATTAAAAACACTGCCTGCCCCCCCCCCCCCACCACCATCAGAATCAGGTTGGGGAGGAAATCTGGTAGACGTATCAGATTTTGCCTTTTAACCTTCGTGGTGGTTTAAGTGGCTGGACCAGTGGACCTCCTGCCTGAACAGTTCGAATCCTAGCCCTAACAGTTGTATATATATATATATATATATATATATATATATATATATATAGATATATAGATATATATATATATATATATATATATATATATATATATATATATATATATACAGTATACAGTATACACTATACACAGTATGTATCCAGAAAGCCTTATAACACTGAAAAGGTATTTCATGCAACGATCCAACTTTCCTAGAATAGAGAGTATGATTAGTTAGTTGTACACCCATATTCCATGATAGTTGCGATTTGTTCTGTATCCAAGGAAACGACTAGCCTATTATCAAATATTAATTTATTATGTAAACAGTTGTATCTACAATATTCACTCTCCAATCTACTGACATTGTTGTTTGAGATGTAATGTGTTTCACGCGATATTTATTATTTAAGAAGGATTATAGCTGAGATTATGTTATTGAAATGGTGTTAACATTATGTGTTATTGAAATGGTGTTAACATTGTGTTATTGAAATGGTGTTAACATTATGTGTTATTGAAATGGTGTTAACATTATGTGTTATTGAAATGGTGTTAACATTATGTGTTATTGAAATGGTGTTAACATTATGTGTTATTGAAATGGTGTTAACATTATTGTTATTGAAATGGTGTTAACATTATGTGTTATTGAATGGTGTTAACATTATGTGTTATTGAAATGGTGTTAACATTATGTGTTATTGAAATGGTGTTAACATTATGTGTTATTGAAATGGTGTTAACATTATGTGTTATTGAAATGGTGTTAACATTATGTGTTATTGAAATGGTGTTAACATTGTGTCATTGAAATGGTGTTAACATTATGTGTTATTGAAATGGTGTTAACATTATGTGTTATTGAAATGGTGTTAACATTTAGAATAGAAAAGGATGTGTTTGAAAATAAATGAATTTTTATAATAAAGATATTATTTTACAAAGACGATTGTACCCCGAAATATATATAAAGTTATTTTGGCATAATAATATAAATCAGACTGACTGTGTCAATACTGTGCGGTAAAATATATTATTTAGTAGTATAATACAGCCCAAATCAATATCTAATACATTTTCTCCAGGTAACGCACATGTCATCAATATCCTTATCATTTAAATCCCATAACTGTACACCCTACAAAGATGCACATTGCGAATTAAAGTTGCATTTTTTACAAGTGTGATACACCATAAAGTCGATATTATATTTTGTGTGTCCATATTTTTATATTGTTTATGGTAACACTATAATTGATTAAACTTCCTTTCGATGCTACTACATGGCCTAAATATTAAACTTCCTTTCGAGGCTACTACATGGCCTAAATATTAAACTTCCTTTCGATGCTACTACATGGCCTAAATATTAAACTTCCTTTCGATGCTACTACATGGCCTAAATATTAAACTTCCTTTCGAGGCTACTACATGGCCTAAATATTAAACTTCCTTTCGAGGCTACTACATGGCCTAAATATTAAACTTCCTTTCGATGCTACTACATGGCCTAAATATTAAACTTCCTTTCGATGCTACTACATGGCCTAAATATTAAACTTCTTTTCGAGGCTACTACATGGCCTAAATATTAAACTTCCTTTCGATGCTACTACATGGCCTAAATATTAAACTTCCTTTCGATGCTACTACATGGCCTAAATATTAAACTTCCTTTCGATGCTACTACATGGCCTAAATATTAAACTTCCTTTCGATGCTACTACATGGCCTAAATATTAAACTTCCTTTCGATGCTACTACATGGCCTAAATATTAAACTTCCTTTCGATGCTACTACATGGCCTAAATATTAAACTTCCTTTCGAGGCTACTACATGGCCTAAATATTAAACTTCCTTTCGAGGCTACTACATGGCCTAAATATTAAACTTCCTTTCGATGCTACTACATGGCCTAAATATTAAACTTCCTTTCGATGCTACTACATGGCCTAAATATTAAACTTCCTTTCGATGCTACTACATGGCCTAAATATTAAACTTCCTTTCGAGGCTACTACATGGCCTAATATTCTCCACTGGCTACTAGTTTTGCTCTTTTACCACAAACAGTTATAGTAATGTGTTCAAAACGTTATTATCATAAAATATGAATGAATATAATGTGTCTGGGTTGAAAGTTAGGTTAAATGCATTACCATATATTTCGCAAATTGATATCAACGTCCTCAAAGACAATTTCAAAGGAGTGGTATGATAGCATCATCGGTATATACACAAACATTCACACAACGTTGTCCCATTTTGCAACCAACAATACTCCTCTTGAATATGTCTATTAGTAGATCAATATTTATAGCATAAATAGGGCTTAGCACCCTACATTCTTAACACCTGTGTTTTGTTTTAAACTCTTCGAAAGTGTGCTATTCCAATGTACTAGTGCTGATCAGTTACATATTTACAAGTAAACAAATTATCATTGGACGTACAGTATATTCCCATTTAATAGTAATTTAAATACCAAACTGTATTGCACTCTGTCGAATACCTTTGTCGCATTAATATAGCATAATTATACATTTGAACCCCTATTTCTATAGTACTGTATAGTTTATTATATTAGTAATGTACATACAGATGTAGAAAAATAACTTTTATAATTTCTATAAATAGATGAATCACATTTTGATTTGCGTTTAATGATGATTTAGATATAGTTTTTATTGCAAATTTGTAGAATTTTGGTTGGAAGGTGTGAATTTTAGATATTGTTGTTGAAAGGTTTGATTGCCAATAATGTAGTTGGACAGATTGAATGATGGAGATTAGCTTATCAGTATTTGATGGATATCACTGACTAGGATATGAATGTTGGTCATTTGGTTGAGTATCTGATCAAATAGTATTGACAGGAGCATGTGAGTGTTGGAGATACGGTGTTGGAATTCAATGAATATTTGGATGAGATTGCTGAAGGAAATCATTGGTGCCAAACGTTGATGCATATGGGATTATAGAAACAGTTGCATTATTTCGTTTGGGTTTTCGATTCAAATGTGTTGTCAATATCATGTCTCTTGAGTGTCCCAAGGCAACATTTGGTGAACATAATTTGTTTGCATATGACATAATTATAGTGACCAGGACTGTGGAGGAAACTTTCTTGGCAATGATTGCTGGAGATATTGATAGAAAGGATTCTTATGATAGCGTATATCATATGATTGACTGGTTTGATATAGTCTGATAGCAACGTAGTTAATGTTGAATTCATAATACTGTGAACTTGGGATATCTCAGAGGAGCGATGTATAATTATGACAATAATATCCACACATTTTAAGGGACTGGAGTTCTCGCAGAGAGGCTCCAGTCCTGACCTTCTTCTTGACTTACAGTGTGCTGGCTTAATAATCCAATTGAGTTGATAGCCTCTGAAGTCCTATCTTCACTACCTAACCCATATTTAGCCAGTTACACTGGACGAGTCTCTAACAAGTAGATAGTTAGTAGGTAATAATGAAAATCAGTAGGGTTTGTATTAATCTACATGAAGTATTGAAAAAGTAACAGATTCTAGTCATATTCAGAATGTAATTTGCATATGTGAGCCTCAAATATATAAACCCATGATTAATACACATTTAGAATAATTACAATTATGACAAAGATGCAAGT
The DNA here is from genome assembly GCA_032716605.1 of Paralithodes platypus. Taxonomy (NCBI): domain Eukaryota; kingdom Metazoa; phylum Arthropoda; class Malacostraca; order Decapoda; family Lithodidae; genus Paralithodes; species Paralithodes platypus. Next base: position 24,774,579 of record CM064544.1, on the reverse strand, counting down.
AATTAGCAAGATAAATTACGTTCTGCCACCGGGACGTACAACATAAATAAATTTCAAGAGTAGTTCCTCAACTACATATTATTGTCAATACATATAATTATCTACAAAAAAACAATCGAAATGTTCTTTTCTGGTAAACAAAACTACTTCAGATTACTGAAGTTCAATCAAAGCATATATAACAAAGCCCTTTAACCCTCTCACTACCGGGGATGTTTGTGGTTTTATTCCAGTTTTATTTAAGCGATTTTGTGCAGTTTAAGAAGGATCTGTGGTAGCCAAAAGGGTTAAGTGAGATAGTTCGAAGCCTGTTACTTGCTGGAGGCCCTTTTAAAACTGAATAAAATCGTCTAATAGTAGCTAAGATAAAGTCAAAAGACGTCACCGGTACAGAAGGGGTTAATACTGAATTATTTTAATTTGTGTTTTGTTTGTTGATGATATAATTATGTACACTCGTTGTACCCTATTACACCGCCAAGTATATTTCATCTGCGTCCTTCCTTGGTATCTCTTTCTTTCTATTATCAGTAACATTTTGGCTTAGTTGTTGACATCTCATGTAGGCGGACTTTAGTGGCCTTTTATGCGCACCCCGAGGTCTTATTTTGGGAAGTTTATAGCCTTCCCCGTGCACTTTACTGATGATAGAGACCCGGGCAGTACCATGATCGTCCCATTCTACCATCCCTTCCATCGTCAAAACCATATTACAGTCGCATTTTTAACTCATTCGGTTAGCCCCACGACAGTTGCAGAAACAATAGAAATGGACAAGTAACCCGTCGAGGATAATGCAGAGAACTGGAAGTAATTTTGTGTAATGTATTGGTAAGACATAATGAGCCTCGATAGCTTTATAAAGAACATATTACTATCACTGATATTTAAAGTAAACTTATTTAGTGATACTTGTGTACATAAGTCAAGGTCTACCATACAACGACGCTATCAGTTATTGAAGAGAAATTTATACATATGCAAAGGAAATAGTTTATCATGTGAACAGGTTATACATGCTCTCTCTATTTTTACCATATTCATCCATTGAATATATACTGAATAATAAGTTTAACTGCTAAAACACAGACAAGGGTGATTAATATCAGAGGTTATCTATTGGTACCAATGCCCTTAAACTATTCAATTACTGCCTGCTCTCAATATATATTTATGATGGATTTGCTTGAGGCAGTAATTGAGTTTGAAGGGGGACGGTGGCATCTGGAAGATTCTTAGACTATAGAGATGGGACTAATTGTAACCAAGAGTTCACTGATTCACACACACATACACACAACTAACTATCTATCTACGGTATATATTTATCAATATATATATATATATATATATATATATATATATATATATATATATATATATGTTAGTAAAGCCAGGTAAAACAAAATCTTTAATACATACGAGGTTGAAAGAAATGGCAATTTCTGCGTTGGAAATTTCATTATTCAAGGTTTCCAGGTCTCTGATGAGTTTTCGCTGGGTGGCAGGAAGTAGATGAATGAGGTTAGCAAAATTCATGGTGGTACAGGGTTACATAAATGTACATGATGATACAGGATATACGACGCGTTTCACTGGACAGCCAGCATTATCAAGTAAGGATAGAATGATGTATATATATATATTTTTTTTTTTTTTTTTTTTTTTTTAGGAAGGAGGGAGAATAAGTAGAGGGTTTGGTCAGGAAGGTAAAGTAGGAAATTATGAAGTACAGTAGAAGGGAAAAAGTTAGTGGGCCGGCCACTTTGCTGTTTTTATTTATTGAACTTCTTAATTTTAGAGCAAGTTACAAAGTTGCTGAAGGCAGGTATTAACTAATACATGCTACAAAGTTGCTGAGGAAGATTTTAACTAATTACTATCTTGCTGTTTTTCTTGATATAATTTCATGTCTTTTTCTATGTGAATCTTTACTATAGAATAATAATCTTGGTGATAGTATCCAGTCTAACTCCATATCATGGTATTTTTCTTTCATTTTAGTAGGAGTAAATGTGTCTAGATCTGATGTAAATGTCGACATCCATTGGACTCTTTCTTTTTGTTCTTGTCTTTTTTTGACATCTTGGTAGGTGTTTTTCTGGCTTGAGGATTTGTTTGTGTCTCCTTCTTTGCATCTGGTGTGTTTCTGCTTGTTGATTTGGTGGTTATCTCACTGGGAGGTTTCATCTTCACAACTTGTGGTGTTAGAACTGGAGGAAGGGGGAAGGAGTATTCTCAGGAGTTTGGTCTAAACATTCTTCTTCTACTTTCTCTTCTTCCACATCTTCTTCATATTCTTCATCATCTTGTTCTGCATTATCTTCCTCTTCGAGATCTTCGAGGATGATGGAGGAGTCTGTTTCTTCAGTGATGGTGATGTTGGTGTGATTTTCCTTCTTGGTTTCTTCTGCTTTTTTCGAAAGTCCAAGACTTCAGCAGGGATGTAGATGGTTGGTAGTCCGTTGTGTTGGAGTATTTGAGGGATTATCTGACATATATGATGTTTGTTAGACCCGGCAATGACTGTGGCAGCTTGGATACAGGCATATATACTGGCCATGATGTCAGGTTCCTCGTTGTGTCTTGTCAGTTGTCTTGGTGACTTGCTGACATGGTGTTTTCGGCGAGCAAGATGTGAGCCTTTTACTGCTGCACCTCCAGGGCCAGTGATTTGGTGAGCTTCTGGTCCTTTCTGCCCGGGTTTGATGTTGAATTCCACTTGTTCACCTTCTCCTAAAGATGGATAATAATTGGGGTTGAATTTAGATATTGATTTGTGATGAACAAATATATCTGTCTTATTATCCGATCTTGTGATGAATCCATAACCCTGTTTTACATTGTATCACTTGACAAATCCCGAGATATTGGGCTTTATCATAGTGTTGGGGTTGCGGTAGTTATAACCCGTGATGTGTGTACGAGCCATGGTGGAGAGTGGAGTGGTGTGTGATATAAAAGGTAAACAGGAAGGGTATATATAGAGGGTGGAGGATCAGAGGAGGCGAAAATCAGGGGGCAAAAGTCTGCTATTGGTGGAGGGGTATTCTAGGAGTGTTAGAGAGAGATCCGCGTCACGCAGGCGCACTGGATGCGGGAAGGTGGTGGTCGGTTGGCGGGGTCGAAGCTGATTGGCTGCGTGTCGAGGGGTGTGGCCTAAGTTGCATAGTAAGTGTGGCGCCGGCAGAAGACGAAGCTGAAGGAGGTAGCGCGGGGGGCTGCGTCAAGGGCACCGGGGGGCGAGGGGGGGCGTTAGGTCCTGTAGGGTAGTGCCTTTTGGCAGAAGGATCTGAAGGTCCAAAGTTTGGTTGTTGATGTTAGGATGTAAGGCTTGGATATATAACGCTTCGAGTATAGGTAATCTCCTTGGGTCACTTTCTTTATCGAGTATGGTGGTGTGTTTCTCTAACTCGTTGCGTGTGAGGTGGGGGTGGTTAGGGGTGAGATAGTGGTCTTTGATGGCTCCAGCCTGAAGGTGAAGAGTTAACCGACGTGAAAGACGAGTCTGCGTCATGCCAATATAGGAATGAGGTCCACAGTCCTCATAATTACAAGTATGTTGGTAAATGACGTGATCGTCGGTCATCGGGCTCTTTATCTTGGTGGAAGCTGGTTTGTTGCGGAGAACGAGGTTGGAGGTCTTGGGGGATTTGTAATAAATTATTAATTTGATTTTGTTTTCCGGGTTGGTAGAGTGGACATGCATGGAGATTATTTCTTTTAAGACGGCCTCGTCATTTTTGTGTTCAGAGGACATAAAATTGCGGTAGAAGATCTTGATTTCATTGGGGGGGGGTCAATGTTGGGAGGGCTTTGGGTGTACCATTTTTCAAGATGGTGGTTGATGGTGCTGGAGACGTCGGAGTTGGAGTATCCGTTATTCACGAAACTTGGGATAGTCTTTCTAGTTCCTGGTGGGTGTCGGCCCAGGTAGAGCAGTGCGTGAGGGCTCTCCTTACATAAGCGGAGATGGAGGATAGAAGATAACGGCGGGGGCATTCACTATCGCCGTTGAGGCATTGTCCTGTGTTAGCTGTGTTAGTTGGTTTAGTGTAGACGGTGGTTTTGAACCCATGGTCGTTCAGAGCTACGAGGATGTCGAGGAAGGGGAGTTGTCCATTGTTTGATTTTTCAAAGGTGAAGTTAAGTCCGGAGGAGGTCATGAAGCGATGCTGGAGTTCCTGTAGTTCGTGGAGGTCCTTGATTTGCAGATGTTATCCACGTATCTACAGTAGACGGCGGGTCGTTGGGTAGCTAGGAGCTCTTCCTCGATGGTACCCATAAAAAAGTTCGCAAAAAGAACTCCTAGGGGGCTGCCCATCGCCACACTGTCTATCTGCTTGTACATGTTGCCCCGGGGGAAAAGGAAGGGGGCCTCCTTGGTACATAGCTCCAGCAGTGTTTTCAGGGCCTTCTCCTGGATGTCCAGTGTTGGTGTATCAGGGCAAAGGTAAATTCGACGTAGAATCATGTCAATGGTCCTATCCGTCAGGATCTCCCAGCGGACTATCCCTTATTCTTCAACAATACAAAAATCAACCCTTTATCTTCTCTCAATATTCTTGGTGTCTCTTTTTCTTCTGCTCTCATTTGGAAGGACCATATTACCAGTCTTGCTAAGGCAGCCTCCCAGAAGCTGGGTGTGCTCAACCGCCTTAGGGGGTTCTTTTCCCCTGCACAGCTTCTTGCTCTGTACAGGGGCATAGTGCGCCCTTGTATTGAGTATTGTTCACATGTGTGGGGAGGTTCCTCTCACACCGCTCTCCTAGACAAAGTTGAAAGGAAGGCCTTTCGTATCATTAACTCCCGTCCACTCACCAACTCTCTGCAATCTCTCTCTCTCCGCCGCAATGTTGCTTCTCTCTCGCTATTCTATCGCTACTATAATAATCAGTGTTCCTCAGAGCTATCCCAGTGCATACCACCTCCTTTACGTAGGGCACGTGGTACCCGTCTTGCAACTCAATCCCACCCCTACTCTGTGCAACTCTCCAACCCAAGAGTGAAACGTTACTCTCAAACTTTCTTCTACTCAACATCTGAGCTCTGGAACTCTCTCCCAGAATCAGTCTTTCCCTCTTCCTATGACTTAAATTGCTTCAAACTCCGTGTGTCCAGGCATTTTGGCTCGAACGTCCCTTGATTTTGGCCCTGTCACTTTCAACTATGGGGGAGGCACTCGCTATAGGCAGTTATGCCTTTTGCCTCCCGCAATCACATAGAAAAAAAAAAAAAAAAATCCACTGGCACGTTGGTGAACAGGCTTTCTACGTCGAGGGAGGCGATTGTGTGGTTGTTGTTCCGGGGGGCGTCTCGTAAAATTTCCAAGAAATCGTGGGCTGAGTTAAGGTTGTATTGGCAGGGCACGTAGGGGGTGAGGAGGTTGTTCAGGGCCTTGGCGATCTGGTAGGTGGCAGTGGGGATCTGGGAGATGATGGGGCGGAGGGGGTTCCCAGGTTTGTGTGTTTTGATAGTTCCGTACGCATAACCAGGGGTGTATTCTCCGACGAGTTTTTTAAGGTGGACCCCTCCTTGTTCAGCGTTGATGGCGCCATGGTGATGGTGGTGTTGGCAGTATGTTTGATTTCGTCGGTTGGGTTGCGGGTGATCCTTTTAAATTTGGTGTTGTCACTTAAGATGACGTCCATTTTACTAAGATATTCCTCCTTGTCATGAATCACGAGGCAGGAAGCTTTATCCGCACGACGGATGATGATGTTGGGGTTATCTCTTAATTGTTTGGCAGCTTGGAAGTGTTGTTTGTTATATATATATAATACCTGTATATACACAATATAGTGTGAGTGTGTGAGTACGCCTGGTTGTGTGTGTGTGTGTGTGTGTACTTGTTTTGTGATACTTATTTTTTACAACTTTGAATAATTATGTTCTTGATAAAATGTTATCAATGGTAGTCAAAATATGAAGGTATTTAAGTATATGGGCATTAAAAACATGTATTCCAATATTAAAAGACGATTGCAATAGCAGATTTACATAACTAGTCATCTTTCCGGTTTATGTATACTAAAAACACTGTAGAATTTGCTACATTGCATATCTTCTGATTTCTCGCCGCCTCAGCTGGAAAATCTTGCGGAAATTTTAGGTCCGAGTTACATTTCCATAAAGTGTGAGGTGGAAGAGTGTGGTTAAGGGGGCCCACCTCGCCTTTTGTCTCTCTCCCTCTCTCTTTGGCTTGTATCCCTTCGGCCCCATTCAGCCTACTGTTTTAAGACGTTTACCCCCATCCAGGTGTTAATATTTTCCTGGCGAGCGGTAGCGAGCCAGCATATATATATTTGTTTTTGACAGCAAGCTAAGTATGTACAATTTTCGATAGCTTCGCCGGATTTTTCCATACAATGATGGTTCGCTATCGCTCGCCATGAATAAATCGACACCTGAATGAGGATAAACGTCTCAAAATAGTTGGCTGAATGGAGCCGAATGGATACAAGCCAGAGCAAGAGAGAAAAGGAGAGAAAGATAAGAAAAACAGGTGACCCCCTTTAAGCTGAGCAAGGGGAGAGCGCTCCACTGTGTTTACCGGGTCACAACGCACGTCTTACCTACAATTTAATGCTAAGTGGAAAACTGTGTCTAAGATGGGAGGCAAAGGTGTACAGTCGCGCTAATAAGTGACGTCTCGGCACCATGTATGTCTTGATCAATACTTGATATCAGCAATATCTAAGCTTCATTTCTTCAGATCGATTGCAATATACAAACATGCTCCTACACTTACCCACCCTATTCAACATCTGACGGACATTAATACAGCACAGAGCAAGCCAAACCAGCTGGGACATGCCTTATTAGGGCGACTGTACCTTCATATGCTTATTACGTTAACCGCGATACCAACAATACAGTGCGAAAATATCTATAGAAAAACATTGCATTAACTTCCTTCAGGTAAAGTGATAATCGCCACATAATTATAATTACATCATTCTGATTTATAAGCTAATATTATACAGTACATACATGTAAACAGTCTTAATTTTGTCTTGTAAAGTCCTTCCATGTCCATTTAGAAGCAATACGAGAAAAGGTAAACAAGATCAACAGAGATTAACTAACACAAAAAGCAAAATCAGATACATGTTTCACCTTCTATCACAATGTAGCTATATACTATGCATTGAACTATTAGGTAGTACAGTGAATTTCATTCTTATTCATAATTTTACTTCCAAGGAATAATGATTATTCGCCTTCATTTTGTTTTCAAAATGGTTGCAACCACGGAATTGTCATCAAATCACAATGAAGCGTTATTTATAAAGATGGAACTTGCATGATGACAGTATCCGAATTTCGTCTCGATTTGCTTGTGTATAGCGGCCCTACGGGGAAGCATGAAAGAAGCTCCTCCCAATAACCTCGTAGGAATTACTGCAGTAGTAACAGTATTTTGTAGGCACCCCAAAAGGCGAGTCTTGGGGCGTAGTCATAAGTTAATAATAATAACATGAAATGGAGGAACGAAAGTATGCTAAAGTAGAGTTTCCGAAAAAATAAATGCCGGAAACAAAGTCTTGTGAATCAAGCTAATATGTCAGTTCGTGTAGGTGCAAGAGAGGGGAGGTTTAGAGTGTTTCTGATAAATGTTTGCTATAGTCATCTACAATTATATGATAAATGTTTGCTATAGTCATCTACAATTATATGATAAATGTTTGCTATAGTCATCTACAATTATATGATAAATGTTTGCTATAGTCATCTACAATTATATGATAAATGTTTGCTATAGTCATCTACAATTATAAATGTTTGCTATAGTCATCTACAATTATATATGTTTGCTATAGTCATCTACAATTATATGCGAGTACCGATATATTAGTTGCGGATAACAATGAAAATGAAGGAGATGTTCTTGGGGGAACATACTAGAATAGATACATACATAAGTTACGGATAAAACCCTCGTATATATCAGAGTATTATAAACCAATGAACAAACATGTTGACAGTTATATATCATAGATGCCGGATCAGATAGAGTATCGTAGCCGGATAGATATATTATAGTAACCGAATTGTATGTATGGATGTTACAGGAAAGAGCTCTCATGTGAATCATTATATTAAAGTACGTCTTCTTGTAAGCATGGCAAGAGAGGGTAAGTGCTGACTTTTTACTTTCTCTTGATTATGAATATTTGCCTCAGTCAGTTATAATAATCTATATAGACTTCGTCGCCAATACCAACTAATAGGGAAGCCCTAAATGCTTCCAGAAAACAATTAACAATCAAAAGTAGGCAGACATTTTTTGTTTTCTTAGTCCTAGTATTAATGACCAAAACAAAACACCCTTCAAACTTTGTTGTATTAGAGTTACCGATCAAAAGTAGCATGGAAAGCATCTGTGGATACGAATAGTTTAAGCTAATGTTAGATATCTTCTAAATGTGGTTACATTTTTTAGAATCTGATCATAATTGGCTAACAAAGTATGGACACATCCAGCATAGTACAAATCAGAATACTATGCCAGCTACTGAACCTATGGCGAAAGAGGCTAGGTGTAGTTTCCCCCATGCAAGTAAATGTGTGTGTTAAGGGGAGGTATTTAGTTTGTTCCCTAGACCTCCATCAACCTTAAAATTACATCCCCTTGAGGCCCTATCAAGATAAATTTGTACATTTTTCGGTAGAAAAATGTCCCGGCCGAAGGCCGGTTCCTCTTAAATTACAGGCTCGCTATCGCTCGCCAGGATAAAATCGACACCTAAATGGCACGAAAGGTCTTAATATGGGGTGAAAGTTCTTAAAATCGCTAAACTAATGGGGCAAACATTTTATAATATCAAAAGCAATGGGGCTAAACATGAGGGAGAAAGGGGTCAAGAAAAAAATACCTCAAGTGGAGATCTCCCCTTAATCAACTATAATGACTTACTTTAAGCTAAGCCAATAATAATGCAGAATCCCGCCCGCCGCCCCTAGTTTACTGCTGAATTGCGCTTCCCACAAAAGGTCTCGTGTAAATTCAAATATTATAAGTTACAAGCAGCTCCTAAAAGTTGCCAGGAAGAAGCTATCCGACATAGCAAATCCAAAAACGTTGCAGGAATATACTGTAGACACCCATCATAATATTATTATGTTTTTTACACCAACCAACTTCACATCTAAACTCAATTCATGAAATCAACAAATACATGTGGCACTCCGAGGACTCGAACTCAGGATACTCACATCGAAATTCCGCGCACTATGCATTACGCTATCAAGACAGTTAAAGAGATATGGACAAGCCTACGATTTACTATGCAGTTTCGAATCCTACATATTAATCTGAGCATGTACATATATTCCAACTGCGCTATGGTGGCCTAATGTATAGACGAATGGAAGGAGTAATTAATGGGGCACTTAACAAAGGCCAGAAACAAACAATCGTGGGGATATAACTTTGTACCCGTTACAATGAGCATGTTGGCAGGTGTGGTGTACCCTTTCTCTCTTGCTAGTTATAATCTCGAATAAGATACCTTCATTCCTTCAATTTATACCAAGGCAAAAGTATCCCGATAATGCTGCTAGAAAAGAATGAACGATATAAAAATACATGGACAAGTTAAGGGGGGTCACCTGCTTTTTGTTATCTTTCTCTTATTTTATCTCTTTCTCTGGCTTGTATCCATTCGGCCCCATTCAGCCAACTGTTTTAAGACGTTTATCCCTATCCAGGTGTCAATTTCTTCCTGACGAGCGATAGCGAGCCAGTATTGTATGGAGAAATCCGGCTTTGCCGGATTTTCTATCGAAAAATTTACAAATTTAGCTTGCTGTCAAAACATATATATATATATATGCTTGCTCGCTGCCGCTCGCCAGGAAAATATTGACACCTGGATGGGAATAAACGTCTTTAAACAGTAAGCTGAATGGGGCCGAATGGATGCAAGCTAAAGAGAGAGGGAGAGAAAGATACAACAAGCGAGTTGGGCTCCACTAATGATATATCATGTTTCATAAGTGGGAATTAAGACATAATTGCAAGCAGGGATCCAATTTCTTTAACGTTTCGCCATGTAGGCTTCTTCAGGAATTCCTGAAGAAGCCTACATGGCGAAACGTTGAATAAACCGGGTCCCTTTTTTTTTTCTATGTGATAGAGGGAGGCAAAAGGCATAACTGCCTATAGCGAGTGCCTCCCCCATAGTTGAAAGAGTGACAGGGCCAAAATCAAGGGACGTTCGAGCCAAAATGCCTGGACACACGGAGTTTGAAGCAATTTAAGTCATAGGAAGAGGGAAAGACTGATTCTGGGAGAGAGTTCCAGAGCTCAGCTGTTGAGTAGAAGAAAGTTTGAGAGTAACGTTTCACTCTTGGGTTGGAGAGTTGCACAGAGTAGGGGTGGGATTGAGTTGCAAGACGGGTACCACGTGCCCTACGTAAAGGAGGTGGTATGCACTGGGATAGCTCTGAGGAACACTGATTATTATAGTAGCGATAGAATAGCGAGAGAGATGCAACATTGCGGCGGAGAGAGAGAGATTGCAGAGAGTTGGTGAGTGGACGGGAGTTAATGATACGAAAGGCCTTCCTTTCAACTTTGTCTAGGAGAGCGGTGTGAGAGGAACCTCCCCACACATGTGAACAATACTCAATACAAGGGCGCACTATGCCCCTGTACAGATCAAGAAGCTGTGCACGGGAAAAGAACCCCCTAAGGCGGTTGAGCACACCCAGCTTCTGGGAGGCTGCCTTAGCAAGACTGGTAATATGGTCCTTCCAAATGAGAGCAGAAGAAAAAGAGACACCAAGAATATTGAGAGAAGATGAAGGGTTGATTTTTGTATTGTTGAAGAATAAGGGATAGTCCGCTGGGATATCCTGACGGGTAGATAGATGGAGAAATTGGGTTTTGGAAGCATTAAAGTTAACAAGGTTTTCTCTGCCCCAATTGGAAATAGTATTTAGATCAGAATTTAAGAGTTCTATGGCTTCATTACGTTTGTCGTTGAGGGATTGCTGGCTGGGGCGTTCTGAAAAATTAATGGAGTAGTGTAAGGTTGAGTCGTCTGCGTATGAATGGATGGGAATTAAGGTACAGTTAAGGAGATCATTTATAAAAATTAGAAAGAGAATAGGAGATAGGACAGAGCCCTGAGGAACACCGGAGTTTATAGGGTGAGGAAGTGAACAATGGCCGTCCACAACCGCGGCTATGGAACGGCCGGAAAGGAAATTAGACAAAGGCACAGATGGAGGGATAGAAACCGAAGGAGGGTAGTTTAGAAATTAAAGATTTATGCCAGACTCTATCGAAGGCTTTCGATATGTCTAGTACAATAGAAAAAGTCTCACCGAAGTCCCGAAAGGAGGATGACCAAGAGTTAGTAAGATATGAAAGAAGATCACCAGTAGAGCGACCCTTAAGGAAGCCATACTGGCGATCTGAGAGCAGATTATGGGAAGAGAAATGCTTTGCAATTGTCTTAATTCCCACATTTGTTGCAGCCAAAGCTGTTTCTTCACCACATGTTTCATAACTTGGTTTCAAAGGTTCAAAGATACAAATGGGTGTTACGTTATTAATGCTCCATACTGTACGGCTAGTCAGAAGTGGGTTGCATGTAACCATCATATCTGGAGGCCAGAGGGTTGAATGGGAACATAAACTCCACTATTCAAACGGACACCAACATTCTCTACACTGGCTGGCTATTTTCAGAGGTGTATTTTTCATCAAAGGATTTCGAACACACCCGTGGCGATGTCAGAAAGTTATCTTACGCTTTGATTATTCGACGATGCTTTTCTTCAATGTATTTTGTCTTGTATCAGTCGACTTTATTCAGCCTAGGAGGGGATTGTGGCCGTCAGAGAAATATAGAGACAGCTTTACACAGTTTCTATCCCTTCCAAGCTGCACAAGATCATCTAGTGATAACCAGAACAAAATCCAAACTAGCACCGTACGTATCAAGGTATTATATAAATGATATGTTTCTTGGGCTTCCTTATATTAGATACGTAGATTTCAGAAAGTTGATTGTCCACAAAGTACCTGTATATTGTATTAAATAACTAGGTTTAATCATAATTATATAATCAATCAAACAGAAACAAATTATAGTGTCTAGCGTTTATATTTGTTGTTGTACCATTTAATTATGGTGGACTACCAGGCGTGACATCAACGCTATTATATGTGTACTTTTAAAGGCTGCGTCACACGAACATTTTTCCGGCAATTTTACTAGCAAAAATCGTAATTTGGTTTGCGATTCTTAGATGAAATTATACAAGTCACACATGTCAATTAATTACATTTGCTTTTGGTTTCCTATGTGTATGAAAGCGACATAAAGCAGGTTGCCTGTATCGAGTTTCTTCCCCAAAGCCAACAGAGTGACAGCCAAATTTAAGGGACGTTGGGGTCAAAATTAAGTTAACACCAAGAGTTGATGACATTCATACAAAAATCAAGTAAATAAAGTTAAACAGATCAAATATGACGACAACAATATAGCCAGAATCGGTAATAGGCTACAACAATAACGAAAACGTAACTGTTCGTGTGACGGTGCCAGAAGAATGACATGACATTCAACAAATACTGTATACCCCTTCAATTATAGTGATTACGCCCGCGGCTAGTTGATAAACAAATGTGTCCTGATTTTGCCATCGCTTGTAACAATTTGATTAATTTAATTTATGTAAAAGGATATACAGGTTTTGTTCAAGCAATTAGTTTCATAACTAAATTTCAACTGTTGAGCCTTTCCAGCCATTGAAATAAGTTGACAGACACAGGAAACACTAAAACTGATTCCAACAAAAACGCACAAACTACACAAGCGTATGCACACACAAACGTAGCCACTCACAAACTTATTTATATACAAAAATTATCCCCCCGCCCTTATCTTGCCAACACATAAACATCCCCCCCCCCCCTCCAAAACACATACACATACCAAAACACTCAAACAAACACACACTCCCCACCTTTCTCTCTCACCACATACATACACACACACGCCAACACATTCAAACAAATACACCCTCTCTTTCCACATACATAAACCAAAAAACACTCAAACAAACACACACTCCCCACCTTTCTCTCTCACCACACACATACACACACGCCAAAACACTTAAACAAACATACACTTCCCACCCCTCTCTCTATTTCCACACACACACACACACACACACACAGCCCGTAGCCTAGTAGGTAGAGCTCTCGTCTCACACACGAGGGGTCGGGGGTTCAATCCCCGGCCGGGTGGAGACAAATTGGGCTTGTCTCCTTTCATGTGTTAGCCTCAGTTCACCTAGCTGTAAATAGGTACCTGGAATAAGTGGACGACGTTGTGACGTCCCATCTGGGGTTGGCAAAAATGGTACAAGGCGAGATGGGAATCATATGGTTCACCTAAGCTGATGGCTACCTAAGCCTTCGGGCGAGACGGTACCGTCTATAGTGAGAATGGTACCATACAGATCCACCCTAAGCCTTCGTTTCCGATGTCGCCAATTGGCTAAAATACAGACTACACACACATCCACAGCCATTCCAACAGTACGTAAAACACTTAACATGCATTTCACGCAATACATTCCCAGTTAAGGAGGCGCGATAATAATGAGCTTAGCTCGCATTGCGTGGATTCCCCTTGATGAACAAGTAACTGAGTAACTGAGTAACACACACACACACACACACACACACACACACACACACACACACACACACACACCCTTCTCTGATCTTTCTGAATGGCACTTCTCACTCCAACGTTCATGTCCCCGTCTGTTGGGTGATGTCTGTCCAGTGTTTGCTCAGTAAATGCAACATTTCCTTTACGCAACATCAAGACCTTACACGAGCGAAACCGGACACCAAGAGGCACCAATAATACTTAATGGTAATGGTACTGTTACTTCAATAATGTTAAGATATCAGGGAAACCAGAGAATCATTATACTCTATTGGGCAATATCTAATAACAATACAAACTGGAATATAATATTGAAAAGGTATTTTCGTGAATATTGGGAAATGGTGCGGTTTGTACAAATGGATAGACATACTGTATATTTCCGATGCCTGACATACAGTAGAAAGCATGTTGGTAGTTTAGGAAGTTATTCTTCTTATAAGACGTATAATTAGTCAATCATGCACTTAGAGTTATTGTGGTCAGGGGAAACAAACTTAGTATTTTCAGAATGTTCATGAAAAAGAAGCAATTTACAGGCACAGTACTTAGGAAGTAACAGCCTGTAGGTTAAGTTTAAGTACACTTAGAGAGAGAGAGAGAGAGAGAGAGAGAGAGAGAGAGAGAGAGAGAGAGAGAGAGAGAGAGAGAGAGAGAGAACTTCTTGTAAGACGTATAATTAGTCAATCATGCACTTAGAGTTATTGTGGTCAGGGGAAACAAACTTAGTATTTTCAGAATGTTCATGAAACAGAAGCAATTTACAGGCACAGTACTTAGGAAGTAACAGCCTGTAGGTTAAGTTTAAGTACACTTAGAGAGAGAGAGAGAGAGAGAGAGAGAGAGAGAGAGAGAGAGAGAGAGAGAGAGAGAGAGAGAGAGAGAGAGAGAGAGAGAGAGAGAGAGAGAGAGAGAGAGAGAACTTCTTGTAAGACGTATAATTAGTCAATCATGCACTTAGAGTTATTGTGGTCAGGGGAAACAAACTTAGTATTTTCAGAATGTTCATGAAACAGAAGCAATTTACAGGCACAGTACTTAGGAAGTAACAGCCTGTAGGTTAAGTTTAAGTACACTTAGAGAGAGAGAGAGAGAGAGAGAGAGATAGAGAGAGAGAGAAAGAGAGAGAGAGAGAGAGAGAGAGAGAGAGAGAGAGAGAGAGAGAGAGAGAGAGAGAGAGAGAGAGAGAGAGAGAGAGAGAGAGAGAGAGAGAGAGGTTTCAGCTATTGAAAGAGGGAATCTACTGCTCATTACAAATTTAGTTTCAGGTTCGGGAACATTATTGGTTGAACACGTAGAAGTAAATATAGCTTAGCATTCTTCACTGCATGTTATTAAACGTCATCAACACAGAAATAACTGTTAGGGAATGCTCACTAACAACATATATATTGCGTTGATTGTAAACAACCAAACTCTGTCCCCCCCACCCCCTCCCATTGTGTCCTACCCTTTCAACACTACGACAAGCTCCCCCTCCCTTCCCATCAAGCTGCGCCATCTATGGCAGAACATCTTCGATTGATTCAGGGAGGGGAGTGTGAGATCTTACTATATTCAGAGCGAACAAACTACACAACGAATTTTCCCAAACTCTACGACTAGGTGGCCTACGCGGAATTGCGGCCGAGAGTCCGTTAGAAGTAATTTTGGTGTGTTGGAACGAAGTGTGGTACGCGTGTTAGATGTAGAGCAAATTATTATTATCAGGAGGTGTTGTATGAGTTAGCTGAATTACTCTCAGTGTAGGTGTGGTACAAATAGAAACAGCCACGCCAATTAAACATGAGTTCCAGCAACTCCTAATCCTATGCCTATATGGCTTTCCCTGGGTGCTGCCCTGTTTGGTTAGTGCCTACATACTTATTAGTGCCTGTAATAGTTCTCCTAAGTCGCTGAACAGAACTATCATCAGCGAATCTAGTGTTGCTGCTTACTGTACGTATTCTCCATTATAATTTTTTGTTATGTATTTGTGTTTCCTCTGTGTATTGTATATATACTTAATATATATATTGAGGGTATGAGTCGGAAAGATTTCTCAGATCTATTGAATGTATCAGTAAATGGCATGCTATTCAATTTTAATGGTGATTCGTATACTCAAAGAGAAGGTGTAGCTATGTGTTCGCCGGCTGGTTCGAGTCTCGCGAACACTTTCTCGTGTTACTATAAAGTCCAATGGTTAGACGATTGGGTAAAATTCTAGTTTCACGTACACAGCGACAAAAGGGAGGCGCCGTTGTAAAGGCATAGCTTCCCGACCAACTATGAAGATCAGGGAAATTGCTGGGTAAAAGACGTAATATAATGATAATAAACTACATTAACGACATTAGCCTAACCTAACAACCTTACCTAACCTAACCTAGTATTATGTAATAGCTATGGTGCCGCATATGGGGAGAATTTTTTTTTTTTTTTTTTACAGTAGGTATAATTCCTTATAATGCATTTCCGCCGCTTTGGACATATATAGGAATTAAGTATGGTATATGACAACTCTAAAGTAGCCATAGAAATTTATGAGTATGCTGTGAAAGCGAAACTAGAATTAAACCGACGAGGGCCCTGAACATTCTAAGCCAATGTTTTATAGACGCTATGTCGACGACACTTTTCTTCTCTTCAAGAATATTGACCATGTGCCATTATTTTTAGAGTAACTCAACTCAAAACATACAAATATCAAATTAACCTATGAAATAGAATCCAACAATTCACTTTCATTTCTGGACGTTAAGATTCAACGAGATAATAACAAGTTCGAAACTTCAGTCTTCAGAAAGCCTTCTTTCACGGGTTTGTCCACCAAGTTCACTTATCTTATCCCAATCAATTTTAATCATAACCTAATAAACACATTAACTTTCAGAGCGTATCATATTTGTTCCAACTACTTTAAATTTGAGTAAGAACTTGCATTAATTAAGAAACTGCTTTTTAATAATGGATTCCCCAGGATCTTTGTTGAAACCTATATTGGCAAAACTATTAATATATTACAAAATATACCTACCCAAGTCCATGAATCAGTTGTTAAAGCAATCAACTCAACTTTTTATATGCTTTGTGTATGGAGACAAAAGGAAAAGCTGCCCCCCAAGGTTGAAAGAGTAATAGAGAGCCAAAATCAAGAGGTAATTTAGTTTTTAGGGTTTTTTTGAGACAATGAACGGAGGAAGGAAAAACACAGATAAAACAAAAAGGTCCATGTGCCTAAAGGCATCCTCCATTCATAAAATGTTTGCAACAACTGGATTTAAACTTTTGTAGATTGTAAGTTTGTGGAAAGCAACTCGAGGGAAGTGAATTCCAAAGAGTAGTAGTTCTAGGGATAAATGAATTTTGATAAGCAGAAGGTCTGCATTGTGGAGGAGAAAGTGTAAATTCATGGGTGCTCTCAGCTGCCCTAGTTCTACGGGGAAAGATGTGGAGAGGCGGCACAATTGAAGCAAGTTCCTCGGAACAATTGCTGTGAAAATATCGGTAGAATAATGCAAGGGATGCAACGTTTCTTCGTATGGATAATGTAGGAAGATCCTGTGTGATTGCAGGGTTATTGATTAATCTAATAGCTTTATTTTGAATTTTGTCCAACTGCCTCAATGCAACCACTCTACTTCCACCCCACAGAGGTGAACAGTAATCCATCTGAGAACGCTTTTTAAGTGTAGTGAAATTAATAGGATGAGAGGGTGTTTGTGAGAGTAAGCTGGATTACTCTTTTTGTAGGTAAGGCACATTTATAAACAGTGAGGGAGGCCAGACAAATGAAACAGAAGTTCCAGCAACTCCTTATCATATGCCTTAACTTGTGGCCTCCCCCGTGTATTGCCTTGCTCGTTTGGTGCCTACAATATCCCCACCAAGAATGATAGGCAGGGGTTTGAATCCCCACTAGTATCAATATTAGCACACTCACACATATAAACACACACACACGCACGCACACAGCAATACAGTATGCAAGCTCCCGGCCCAACTATAAACAAAGTCAGCCAAAACTCCAGCTCTTTCAAACGCAATCACAAACAACCACCACTTGACAAATCTACAGACAAACACACACTCATTCACAACCAGGGATCCCTCGACCCCCACCCCCACACACCGGTTCACCCACACATAGGGAATATTAGATCAGCCGTCTCAGATAAGAGTACCGGTATCTAGCCGTGTTGTGAAGGCGGCCTTTTTCAGAGGGTTAGAACAAAAATGTTTGCAACTGTGTTTCCCCCACGAATGAAATGCAAGCACCACACATATACAAACTCTCACACATGGACACACATATACCTCATACATACAGGTGATATACAAACATGGATGAACAGATTTTTTTTATTTTTTTTTTCTATGTGATTGAGGGAGGCAAAAGGCATAACTGCCTATAGCGAGTGCCTCCCCCATAGTTGAAAGAGTGACAGGGCCAAAATCAAGGGACGTTAGAGCCAAAATGCCTGGACACACGGAGTTTGAAGCAATTTAAGTCATAGGAAGAGGGAAAGACTGATTCTGGGAGAGAGTTCCAGAGCTCAGCTGTTGAGTAGAAGAAAGTTTGAGAGTAACGTTTCACTCTTGGGTTGGAGAGTTGCACAGAGTAGGGGTGTTATCCATTACTTTGCGGAAACATACTTTAATTTACATATTCAAACACAATTATGTTTTTATAAAAAATCATACAGTATGATAAAGCTTAAGTTAATATGATTTATGAATCCCAAGCGATCAGAAACCAACAGAGTTCAATGTTAACACGTGACAAGTGACCGATAAATAACGACATGTATGTGTCTATGAAACTGTTATTTACATAGAAGGGAATATAGTCGAAACATGTAAACTATACTAACTGAAGCCAAGACACTGACCATATCCTAACGGAATACACCGCCACATTCAAGTGAGGAAGATAATGCTCAAAACAATTAAGCGGATGCCAATCATATTCATTTCCGCAAGCATGACATTTCCGCAAGCATGACATTTCCGCAAGCATGACATTTCCGCAAGCATGACATTTCCGCAAGCATGACATTTCCGCAAGCATGACATTTTACAATGCAATATAATTTATCTGTTCTGTATATATGTTTGAAAAGTCACTAATGCAAATAGCCCCAATAGTGCCTCGGTGAGACTATCACTAACTTCCGATTTACAAAGTATATACAGTAATTACGATATATAATTAGGTAAAGTTAAACGGTCAAGCTATGGAGATTGTCAGCTCATTTAAGTATCTGGGCAGTGTGTTGAGTAAAGATGGGACTATGGATGAAGAAGTGCGGGAGGGGGTGCAACAGGGGAAGAGGGTTGTAGGAACGTTGAAAGCAGTAACAAGAAATAGGGTGGTCAGTATGGAAGTGAAGAAGTCCTTGCATGACAGTGTGGTAATCCAGACACTGACTTACGGAAGCGAAGCATGGACGTTTGAGAAGAGACTCGGACCAAGAGTGAGAGCGGTGGAACTGAGTTACTTAAGAAGTGCGGGTATTAGTTTATGACCAACCAGTTACGGGCCCCATCGATGATTATCAGTGTTTTATCACTTTCATGAACGATACTTTGTTGGTGTACATGTAAATACCGTCGCAAAATCACTATAAGTGAAATACGAGAAACTGTTGGATTGTTCACCCATAACACAGGGAACGTGAGCTGGGTTTAGACCGTCGCGAACCCATAAACAGGGAACGTGAGCTGGGTTTAGACCGTCGCGCACCCATAAACAGGGAACGTGAGCTGGGTTTAGACCAGGCTAGTTTTCGGTTAGGTTAGGTTAAGTTAGGTTAATGTTGAAAATACTAAAATGCGACGGTCTTCGGTATTAAACAACACTGTATATCAAATAAAAAACAAAAAACAACAAAATACCTGAAAAACTCGTAAATGGTTGGTGATAAACTTTTACCGAAGTGCGTGCGGAGTTACATGGAAGGATAGACAGACGAATGAGGAAATAAGAAGAGGTGTGGCGTGGAGGTAGATGTCCTGGACAGCGTGAAAAGGAACACCTTGAGATGGCTCAGCCATATGGAACGTATGGAAAGCGAGAGAATGACTAAGAAGGTGTACCAGAACGAGGTGGAAGGACAGAGAGGGAGAGGTAAACCGAAGAAGAGGTGGAAGGATGGAGTGAGGAAGTATATGGATGAAGGCGGTGCTGGTTGGGAGGAGGGGCGTCGGTTAACTGGGGACAGAGGTGCATGGTGGCAGTTCGTTCGTGGCCACCCCTTCGGGGATCATGGCGTCAGGCAATAGATAGATAGATAACTACGACAGTCATTTATTGTCCTATGTTTTGATATATAGTATTATGTTTCTTTGTTTTCAAAGTGAGCATCTACCCCGAACTTCACTCAAATGGATACTTTTACCACTGATTCTAGACAGAATAATTTCAAGACCTCATCATCTTAGGCGAATTTTCAAATAATATTTTCTCTAATATGTATCTCTAACCAGTGTTTTTTTTTTTTTTTTTTTTATTATCACAATTAATCATGTCACTGTCTCACTATGCATTGCCTACAGTTGTATCGAACTATTTTGAACAATATGCTCTGCTAATATATATGTATTATTTTCACTCCAACACCAAACACCTCCCAACGATATTAATGAAAGCAAGTACCGGTATGTGATCCATCGGGATGCGAACCTTTGTTACCACATACAGATGTTTAAACACTCTAACCATCATGGCAGTTATAAGTATAGCGCATGACTACGATTAATATCTATTTATCGAAAACTGGACATTAATCTGATCATGTACTACACCCAACTGCACTAATGCATAGCCTATGGTTAAGTGAATACCAGATCTATAGTATATATATATATATATAGTCTAAGACGCAATGGCCTGGATAGCCTATATGCACCTTCCTCGGAGAATTAAGGTTATATTCAACGACACTAGTGCAGCGTTATAAGAAACAATTTATTAGGGAAAATAGGCACCAATAGATTCGCCATATTTTTCTCCATATAGTCCGCATGGAGGATTTTCGCTATCAACAAATTGAAAAATACCCACTTCACAGACAAATACACCAAAAATCTAAGTCAAAGCGGGGGTGTGGGGGCGGAAGCCCCCGCCTATAATACTAGGATAGGTTAGGTAAGGTTGTTAGGTTAGGCTAATGTCCTTTCAAAGGGGTATAGGCTAGTAAACACTAGGATAGCCTATACCTGGTCAGATGTAAGAAGAAGAAGAAGAAGAGTCCTGCAGTAGTCTCCTTGAATGCTACCAGAATTAAACCCACATGGTAGTCAGACTAAATACTCTAAGGTATAGTCTTCACAGAAATTAAGCATGTCATTGTCTTTCACACTAGTCATTATCTACAATTGTATCAAACTATTTCGAACAACATGCTGGAATAATACCAAACTGAAATAGATATCACGCTTTTTTAGCATGTAACTTTCTGTCTGTAATTATCTAACAAGCTGTCAAGCTCTTACTAGTATGAGGGATGTTTTATTTGGAACCAGCTTCCCTCGAAAGTTATAAAATAGTTCTACTACTAGTTATGCACAAGTTTCAATAAAAGTACTCAACTATAAAGTACATTCTTTCCTTTTCTCACCAAGAGTAGCTCAGTGGAATGGTCCGCAAAGTCTTTGATAACATATTCCTTGTAAGCTACCTCAACCTTTCCCCCTTCCATGCTGTACACTTTCTCTTTGGCTCTCTTCCTTCCTCTCTCCACATCTTCATCCTCCTTCATCCTACTTAATTAATTGTGTCCTTTAAGTTATCGATTAGTGTGTTTCCGAAGATAGGATATACCATAGGAAGCTTTTTTAAATAATAATTATTGGAAGTATTTTAATATTATTGACATTTTCATAACCAGTATTGAGAGCTCTTCAAATCTGCAAGAACAAATGTAAGTTCATGTTTAAGTTACATTATTATATGTTAAAGTTGTAGCGCCCCTTCATTCTTTGAGAACAAGATACATAGTGTATGATTAAAAACTCACAGACAATGATTTTCATGGGTGGTACAGACCGCCACATAATTATACTACATTGCAAAGCAACACATCCTCTTCCAATGTGTGTGTGAGGAGAGACGAATGCGCTCGTCTTCTATTTACCGAATGTAGTAAAGTAAAGGTTTGAAACAAATCTCTTCACTGATCATCCCTGTTGGTGTTTAATAAGGTATTTACGCAATAACCAGTATTTATTTCTACCTATATAATGTCATTACTTGGAAGTGGGAATAGTGAACAATATTTTGCAAATTAAAATGTCCTAAAACAATTTATGTAAAAGTAAGATAATTTGTAATGCCATTATGTTATGGTTCCGGGAAACGATAACCTCCATGTGAGGTAATGGATATGGTCTCTATGCCTTACATATCAGCAAATGTTAGGATAATATTATTAAGTGTTCGTTTAGATTGTACAAATGTTAATGATACATTCGTTGACATATAAATAGTTTACTATACATATAATATATTGGAATTATGCACTATTATTATAATATCTTTCAATGTTATTTTATTAATATATACTGTAGATATACTATATATATCACAAATACACGTGAGCCACTAAATGTTTTAATCTATGTGGGGTTCTCGAACGGTCGACGGTTCGAACCCCACTGAGAGATTAAAATATATATATATAATTATAATATATATATATATATATATATATAATTCATACTCAGTGTATGATAGTCAGAGCAAAACTAATAATGGATAATGCAATACCTCAGGGTAATTTGCTAATACGTTAGATATAGAGGCAGTATTTTACTTTGCATGGAGGTTGAGCGTTTCCCACAACCATAAGACAATTGTGTGTTAAATTTACCGAATATCATGGTATGGCAGTTTCGTTTACATATGATTTTCGACTAGTCTCCTTAATAGCTTTTGATATATTATAATTATGTATGAAACAATACAGGTTATTGCATAATGGACTAGAACAATAACAAATGCGGCGATCAGTGAAGACATTCGTTTCAGACCTTTACATTACTATAGTATATAATACATAGAAAACGAGCGCATTCGCCTGTCTCCACACACACACACACACACACTCTTTGCTCTTCAGGCGCCTGTGCCTATACAAACCACCTCGTTATAATCAAGATAGCTGTTGTTACATCCCCACCCCTGCCTCTCGCTCTCATTCTCTCTCTTCTTTAACAATCCAGAACTACTTTCCGAGATACTCAAGATCCAATACAAACGCATCCTTTTAGCAATATTCTCGCATGCCGATGAGGCGAGGAATGTCACATCCAAAGCTGCGGCACCATTTGATACTATTTTGTTCTTTATTTCTGAAATTTTGCCCAGAAGCTCCTCTTGCTCTTCGTAATGTATAGATTACGAGGAACAAGCACTCTCAGACTCCAGACACTAAATTTATTTCATATACAGCTGACACAAGCAAGCTAGCTGGAAATGTGTGAATGATTTGATATTAGGGCACAGACAGTAGCCTGATGGCAATCAATATAATGCAGGACTTCTTGCGTTAAAATAGTCTTCCGAATGTACTCTCGCGCTTAGTAAATTGTGGATTATTTATGCTTGTCTTGTGCTTGTATAAACAGCATTATTCAATTTACGTATATAATATTCTTTAAATAAAACATATTAGATGTGAGTCTAGATATAATGAATATTAATCCCATCCATAAATTAATTATCAGATATAATATATATGCTTACAATACAAACATAACGGGTTCGCAAATTTTAATCAGCGATTGTAAACTGTATTTAACTAGTGCTTATCTATTTTGATGTAATTTGTTTTAAGGGTATTTAATAGATTTGTTTTAAGGGTATTTAATAGATTTGTTTTAAGGGTATTTAATAGATTTGTTTTAAGGGTATTTAATAGATTATTTAATAGATTGTTTTAAGGGTATTTAATAGATTTGTTTTAAGGGTATTTAATAATTTGTTTTAAGGGTATTTAATAGATTATTTAATAGATTGTTTTAAGGGTATTTTATAGATTATCCGTGATTAGTTTAAAACATTTTAAGGGGAGACGGTCGTTTATCTGGTACCCTTTCTTCCTCGCGTTTAGTCCCATTATTTTTATATATTTATACGTTCGGCCCATTTGTTTGGCGATTTTAAGACCTTTCGTCCCATTTCGTTAACAATGTTAAGACCTATCGTGCCATTTAGGTGTAATTTTTTTCCTGGCGAGCGATAGCGATCATGTAGGCCTAATTGTAACAACCGACCTTCGGCCGGGACGTTTTTTTTTTTACCGAAAAATGCACAAATTTATCTTGAGGGTCAAGGAGATGTTTTTCTAAGTTTGAGGGATGTCTACCGGGGAAACTAAGAATTGATGAATGAATGAATTAATAGGCCAAAAAAGCAGTCGGTGTCCCCTTAAGCCTGTACAGTTGCTTCAAACTCCGTGTGTCCAGGCATTTTGGCTCGAACGTCCCTTGATTTTGGCCCTGTCATTCTTTCAACTATGGGGGAGGCACTCGCTATAGGCAGTTATGCCTTTTGCCAACCTCAATCACATATAAAAAAAACAAAAACAAAAAACAGTAGACTTAAAAACTCCATTTATCCGCGAGATTGCCGGCGCTTATGGTAACTATATCCCTGGTGGGTGACGTATGTGCTCCTCAGGCAAGGCAGCTCAGTGGGGTCACCTGCTTTGCTTCTCTCCTTTTCTCTCTGTCTCTGACTTGTATCCATTCGGCCCCATTCAGCCTACTCATTTTAAGACGTTTATCCCCATCCAGGTGTCGATTTCTTCCTGGCGAGCGAGAGCGAGCTGGCATTGTATGGAGAAATATCGAAAAATGTACAAATTTAGCCTGCTGTCAAAAACATTTGCTTAAATATGCTGGCTCGCTACCGCTCGCCAGGAACAAAATCTACACCTGGATGGGGATAAACGTTTTAAAATAGTAGGCTGAATGAGGCCGAATGGATATAACTCAGAGAGAAAAGGAGAGAGAGAGAAAAAAAATGAGGTGAGCCCCTTAACTCATGATATCCCTGCGTTCATCACCTCATAAATCAGCGCTGACCTGGGACACCACCATTATTTCTCTCTCAGGGTGTCTTTCACAGCCTCCGAGCCAGGGTGATAGCACATGCCCTAGACCCTACCATAAATTACAAATGGAGACCCCCCCCCCCCCCTCCCCCCCCCCACCCCCCACCCCGGTCACAAGTTATTTTTTAAGCAACCGATATGGGAAATGTCATCAATATAACATCGATGTTGGTAAACCTAAAACATTCTAAGCTAATGTACTGTTTGATATCCATATAAACACAACAAATCAACCAATTTAGATAATACTTAGGTGTTTGTTATGTAGGCCGTCAATCAGTAAAGGCACTGTGTGGCCATTAGGCCATCATTACCAATAAAGGAGAAAGGCTTCAGCTTAAATAAACAAGAATTCAATGATGCCGTAGCCTTGAGGTATGGGTGGCCAGTTTCGAACCTGCCGCTGAAATGTGCATGTGGTGAAATAAACAACCCAGACCTGTAAGACCTGTAAGAAAGGAGGATTCATCTGTATCCGGCATGATGAAGTACGAGACATCACTGCACAAATGCTGGACGAGGTGTGCCATGATGTCAGAATCGAACCGGAACTTCTGCCTATGGACGGACAGCGCTTGGCCCACAATACTGCAAATACTTCAAATGAAGCAAGAGTGGACGTAAGTGCTCGAGGTTTTTGGACGAGGGGACAACGGGCTTTTTTCGACATCAGAATCTTCAACCCAAGAGCACAAACATATCGTGAGCGAGGACACAAGGCGGCATACTTGAGAAACGAAAGTGAGAAAAAACGCGCTTATGAAGAAAGAATTTTGAACAGGGATCAAGGAAGCTTTACTCCTCTGGTCTTCTCATCGTCGGGAGGTATGGGACCTTCTGCAAGTGTCTTCTATGCCAGATTAGCTGAACAAATATCGGAGAAAAAGCGCCAGCATAGAAGCCAAGTCATAACTTGGATGAGATGCCGGCTCTCTTTCTCTCTTCTCAGGTCTGCACTCCTATGTCTCAGGGGTACAAGGTCCTCCCCGCTACAGAGGACAAGAGTGAGAGACTTGGACTTTGAAATGGTCGTGGCGGAGGGACGAATTGGGGAACAACTAGGTTGATTGTAGGGAGGTACTGGTACAATAAGATAAACTACAATGTAACTAGAATAAGATAGATTGTACACCACTTTGTAACTGTCACCTTAATAAAAAAAAAAAAAAAAAAAAAAACATGCTTACATTACTGAAATGTTTGTGGACATGCAGTAATGCAAGTAATGGTCACTCTTCTGTAAATCTAAAATGGCTTACTTAAGAATGGGAAAGGGGTGGGACCTTCTATTTTTTGTTATTTTTTTTTTAATTAGGGTACACTATCCCATCTCGATTGCATGAATAAATCTTGCACCCTGAACCACTGGCGGGAATTCCTAACCAAACATTCCCACAACCAACTACTTTCGAACAAAAGCAATATTGTTGAATTGTATTATATTGTTAAAGTTCGTTTTCCCTTCCCCATGCAGGCAGTGTTCTGTACCTCATGGAACATGAACAACGTAAGCAAACAATGGTTGTCATACAGAACATAACGTTAGGTATACAACATGGTGGTGTTATGACATATAATATGGTGGAACTCTTATAATGAAAAACTCCACGGAGGAATTATTGGGTCATGACAATATCTTGCACCCAAATCTATGGTATTCTGCATAATTATAATGAAAAACTTTCAAAATAAACAAACCAAAGCTTATACGAACACAGTAAAAAGACAAAACAACTAATCAAAATCGCTATGTGGAAACAACGCTTAAGTAAAATAATAATTTATCAATAAAAGAACACAATCCAGAATGCAATTTGATCTTTGATAAACACTTTGGCTTAGGAGGTTGCCACATTTGTCCATCTATCTATTGCCTGACGCCGTGATCCCCGAAGGGGTGGCCGCAAAGGAAACGCTCCCATGCACCTCTGTCCCCAGTCAGTCCACGCCCCTCCTCCTAACCAGCACCGCCTTCATCCATATACTTCTTCACTACATTTGTAATGTAGTTAAATACCATCACCTAAGCTATTTCAATCACCTTACAGTTAACTGTCTCAAGGATTACTCTATTTTTTTTTTACTGAACTGCTTTAATATGTGTGTGATAACCCGGGTTCGAATCCCGGTGGATCATATATACTTTAATTAATTTCATTGGGGGTGTGGTGGTGAGATTAATAAAACAAAAATTGTAACTATACTAACGATAAGTGATCTGCAACCGTAATAACTTATATGACTCACATTAATACTTTTGTAGGCATTTATACGCAAAGCGGAATTATTCAAGCACAAACTTTTCTCGTAGCTTAAGTTAGCCTATTACGAGAATAATAAAGTTTCCATTGTAGTGTTCCCCAAAGGAGGCAGCAGTTCACTTTAAAACTTTCCATTTGGTATTTAAATGGTGCCAGCCGCTTTAAGGACGATCCCCGTGCATTGCTAGAGTTTCAGATTTATACCAGCGTGACCCTTATATCTGACAGCCTGGTGTGTGTGTGTGTGTGTGTGTGTGTGTGTGTGTGTGTGTGTGTGTGTGTGTGTGTGTGTGTGTGTGTGTGTGTGTGTGTGGTTGGTGTGTGGTGTGTGTGTGTGTGTGGTGTGTGTGTGTGTGTGTGTGTGTATGGTGTGTGTGTGTGTGTGTGTGTGTGTGTGTGTGTGTGTGTGTGTGTGTGTGTGTGTGTGTGTGTGTGTGTGTGTGTGTGTGTGTGTAAATAACATTATAAAAAGTATGGGTGTGTGTAAAGGTGTGTGAAGGTAATCAAGAAACAACAGTTCAAGTGACATGTTAAGGTTGCTTGGTCTCTAAATCACTGCTGCTCAGAGTGTTTAACAGTGGATAATGTCCAAGGCAGGGTTAGATGTTAATATGGGATAATTTGGGTTAATAACATAACAGTTATATGCGATTATTTGTCTATCTGGGGAATCAAGAGTAACATATTAGTTATATATTTATACACGCAGTGATCCTCGATGTGTCTGAGGGAAAAAAAAATATATATATATTAATTTACATATGCAGTTAGTCGCGGATTTAAGGTAAGGTGTTTGTCTATGTGATGTTTACAGGAATTAATGGTTCTGCAGTCTATAACATCTCGAGGAAGCCTATTCCATGATTATGGTGACAACTCGCTTGAAGAAGAATTACTCATGTCAGATAAAAGATAGTAATTTTGCAACTATTTTCCGGAGTGAAACTTGATTGGTCGGTTATAAAATGCTTATTACAGTTCCTGTTGTCGACACCTTTGAACATTTTGTACACTTCAATTAGATCGCCTAATCTGCACTGGGTTAAAGGAAAATATTGAATTCTCTAAGACGCTCCTAGTATGGTTTGTTCTTTAGACTAGGTATAACTTGCTAACTCTACATCTAACTCTATCCAGTTTATCTATATATTTATGGTAGTAAAGACTCAAGGGTTGAACGCAATGCTCCATAAGACTAAGAAACTGGAAAGAGCGAGGATTACATCTTTGGATTTACGCTCAAATGACCTGCCTATAAAGACAATTATGTTGTTTGCTTTCTTAACTACTTGTGTACATTGTTGACTGGTTGTAGGTTACTTGATATTGTTACTCCCAAATCTATATATCTATCTGCACTCTTATGCTGAGTGCCATTTATTGAATAGTTAGCTTTCTCCTTTCGGATTATGGAATATTTTACATTTATCCGCATTAATACTCATTTGCCAAATTTGAGCCCAACTTGCCAATGTATTTAGATTGTTTTGCATATCTTCTACATAGTTCTTTCGAGGGTACGGTATTTGCAATATTGCACACTTTGAAACTGTAAAGGTGAAGCCCACATCTATATTGTTAATATAAACTAGGAAGAGAACTCTCCCTAGTACATATCCCTGGGGTATCCCTCTAGTTTCATTGGTCCATTTGGATGCTTTTCCGTTTATGACTACTCTTTGCTTTCTTTCACCGAGTCAATTGTCTATCCATCTTAACACACCGCCTTGTATTCCATGCACTTTTAATCTTGGCAATGAACGTTTATGGGATACTTTATCAAAAGCCTTTTGAAAATCAAGAAATAAAATATCTACAGCTTTACTCTCGTCATATAAGTTGAGAACATCGTGAAAGAAGTCTAAGGGGCTTGTTAAGCAGGAACGTTTGTTACGGAAGCCATGTTGAGTGAGTATCATTTAGTATGTTGTTTTCCTCTAAGAGATGTATGATTATGTTTCTTGTAAGTGCTTCTATCATTTTACAGACAACTGAGGTTACACTAATTTGACGATAGTTACTAGATAAAGATGTGCTGCCATATTTAATTATCAGTGTTATATTAGCGAGCTTTCACGTATCAGGCAAGTCCCAGCTTAAAAAGATGTATTAAAGATCAATGTCAATGGCTTGGAGAGCTGGCATATAGCTTCCTATATAACTATAGGTGAGATTGTGTCAGGTTCAGACGATATATTAACTTGAGTTTTTCAAACATTTCAATACTTCTCTCTATTATAATTATGATATTGCATAGAGCATCAGAATTGTCTATCTGAACTGGCGATGCTGTAGGGATATCATTAAGGTTATCTGTTGCAAAAACTGATACAAAGAAGGCATTGAGGGCATAACTCATCTGTATTTCATCTTGGGCGTAATATCTGTTCTCATCTACTAACTGTTCAATAATTGAAGTAAGTACTTTCTTTTTGCTGATGTAACTATAGTATTATTTCTGGTTTGTTATATTTTGATTCTTGACATGTAACTTCAAACCCTTTTTACTTTGCTGATTCTGGTGGTTGTGTGAGGCTTGTATATTACAGTGCCACCAGTTTATTTACCAAATAAAGCAATATTAGTGCACCATATACGCATGTCTTACTAGTATAAGGAGCACGTGAATATTGACAAACTGAAAAATAGGTGCAAAGAGCAAATATCCAGTGAAGAAAACAGATTATTATGATGGGAGCACATCGAGTGGGTGGGCGGCGGTATGGCATAGATCCTCTCTCTCTTGAGTCTCTCACAACACTGACCGGACCGTGACTGACGGGTTTGGCTGTTCTCTCGCACATGTATGAGGGATGGGGGAGGTACTGGAGGGGTAGAGGGGGGTGACTGAAAGTATTTTAGAGTATTTGAGGGGGAGGTAGGAAGTATAGGGAGTGTAGCAGGGAAACTTAGAATAAAGGAGGAGGGGGGAAGGTGAGGGAGCAAGCGAAGGGAGGAGAGAAAAGGAAGGGAGTAAAACACATGTAAGAGGAAGACTGGAGATAGTGGTATAGAGACATGTCACCAAACATATATTGCATCCATTCCCTGGTACTGGTGCATTTGTTATTGTTGTTTTTGTGTGTAGGATACAAGAAGGAACGTTGCATTTGCCAAGTAAAATATTCTGGAAGCAACATCGCAACTTATGAGTTAATTAACTTTTTGGCTTTGCGTCGTCGTAGATCTATGAATTAATATTACGGATGATTCCACCAAAGATGCTGTGTTCCTGCTACTCTTAATGATGCAGTTTTGGTGACCAGGATATTATGAATGCACGACAAGCTTTGTTTTCTACAGTATTTGTGAGATGGAGCCAGAAGACAACACTGCCTATAATGAGTATCCCTTCAAATTACAGAAGTGATAGGAAGCCAAATTCAAGGTATGCTTTACTCAATACATCTGGAGCTTGAAGAAGTTTAACTGGTTTGACAATTTGAAAAGTTGATAACAGAAAGTGGCGAACTGGTCCGGAATACTGGTAGTGACTGAAGAAGAACAGAAAAGTGATGGACATTGGAAAACGTAACATTTAGTGTTAAGAGAATATTGGTGTACAGAAT
Organism: Paralithodes platypus; assembly: GCA_032716605.1. Lineage (NCBI taxonomy): Eukaryota > Metazoa > Arthropoda > Malacostraca > Decapoda > Lithodidae > Paralithodes > Paralithodes platypus. Next base: position 24,743,941 of record CM064544.1, on the reverse strand, counting down.
ATTGGTGTACAGAATATTGGTGTACAGAATATTGGTGTACAGAATATTGGTGTACAGAATATTGGTGTACAGAATATTGGTGTACAGAATATTGGTGTACAGAATATTGGTGTACAGAATGGGTAAAACTAGACATTGTTGATGCAAACTATGGTGTGTGCAGAGTAAAGAGTACCCAATACCACATTTGGGGATATATTTGTTAATATTATTAATATTATTATTATTATTATTATTATTATTATTATTATGTTTGATCAAGGTGCATCAAAGATTGGCTTACACTTTCAAATATCCCTGCTGTGATTCTGTTTTCCCTGGAAGCATCATGTACTAAGTGCCACAGTTTCTCAAGGGTGTGTATTTATGTTGCATACACTCTGCTCTTACCCCAAGGAATAGTATTGTTTGCATGGCTCTACTGGATTCACCATTTACACCCCGTAAATTTTCCGGTATATTTATCATTAGACAATGATAATCTTAATAATGAGTAATATCTCGGTAAGTTAGCATATTCTCTAAAACTATCATATAGAAAAGTACACTTATTATTATTATTAGATAATATTCAGTCTGAAATTCATGAAAAGTATTTCTGCAACACCTGCATAAATGTATACGGTTACAAGTATTATATATTAACGATCAAAAGAGTTCAGAAGGTCTCTACTAAACAGGAATACATGAATATGAACGTGATACACACAATATGAACGTGATACACACAATATATATGCATGGACAGGTACACTCGCTGGTTTATAGGCCTATATATTCGATCATGCACAGACGTGGTCACCGTCACTACACTCACACAATAATAATACCTAGAAATACCTCTTCAGTGGTGTAAGCTATGCTCAATCTTTGATAGTAATACACTGACTGAGTAATACACCTGAATTCAACCAAGCGTCCAGGCTCACGATTATTACACCTATACACTGACTCAATGGCGGGGTTCTTCTTTCTCAAGTTCGGTTAAACTATAGTTATAATTACCGAGTTCACGAGGGACAACATCAATAAATAAATTGGTTATTAAACATTAACACAGGGTTCAAGATTAACACAAGCTTCAGACAAATTACAATTTGTTTAAGTAAATGATGTCTCCCTACTTACACTGATCGTATTGGTTACTCAGACACTTCTATTTTGACTTTATAATATATACACAGGTTAATATAGGTTTTCTGTTTACTTAACCGCGAGCATATTCTCACACGTGGAGACCCAACAACTGGTTTTATCTAGATTCAATCTATGTGGAGTATTATGAACCCAGGGCTGTCGTTAACGCGACTAAATTAATGCTGACTGGTCAGCCATTCCCTCAGCGATTAACAAGACTATTAAGAAAGGCAAGTTAGGCTTCTATACCAGGGCCCTTGTCTGGCTTTCTACGGGTGCAGTGTGGATGTGCACTTTACAATCAAAATCAAAATCAATTAATATATGTGTAAATGTATGCCAAAAAACTTCCGTCCATGCGTAATTTAACCCTTTCAGTGAAGGGGATTTTCCGCTATATTAGGGTCACTCAGGCACTCCAAATTTCTTAAACAAGTGCCTGAATGAAATTAAATATTCCCAGTATAATATCTAAAAAAAAAAAGCTTTCAAATGACACCAGAAAGACCTCTCTATTTTACGTGGCTTACTTACAGTGTTGCTGCAGAATGACCATATTCGCTAAAAAAAATAACAATGATCTGTTACATTTGCTTTTGGCAACACTGAATATGTCTCGTTCGAGACATGGGGTGAGAGTCAGTGCCGCGGCAGGCTTGCTGCAATGCAGACGGGGGCAGGGGGGGAGAGTCTGCTGTGCTCATGAGCACTCGCCTTCACAGGCTCTAATTCGCAAATAATTCCAGGATATTTTCAGGACGTTCCAGAACAAGTCCCGCAGTGAAAGGGTTAATGGATAATTTTTAGGACAACTTCAGTGACAACATAAGTTCTTTAGGAGTGTACCAAATAGTGTGTTTATGCTCTTTCCATTGGTATCATCAAAATTTATGTCCCAAAAATATTTGACTTTATATGAATACTTTAATACCCGTCATGCGAAGCGTAATCACAGTAAAATTTGGCTAACTCTATACGCGCATTTCATCTCATCTGGTAAACTATTAGCGATATAGTTCCATATAGTTCAAGACTTAGGGCAATAAATTAATTATCAAATTAAATATGTCCCAAGAAGTGGTATAATTGCGCCAGTGTACTTCCTTCAAGCCCACTGACTTATTTTGCATTTTGAATTAGAATGAAGATAATATTACGTACTCAATAGATTGAGGTGTTCGCGTCCCTCATTGTTAGTACATAATGTACAATAAATACGTATTTGTGTTTCTTTCTTGAAAATTAGATAGCATTTTGCACCGACGTCGAGCTATTTACAGTATGGGATAACGGATGGGATAATGTTTCTCATAGAGAGATATGAATGTGGTACTGAAAACATAATGAATCTCCCGGACCAAGTTTATAGTGCTTGTGTGCAAAATTAATCTGAGAAACGACGAAGTGCTGAGTTGTGTTCTCCCTTTTCTTCGTTGATAAAGGGTACATGTTAGCTGATATTGATAAACGATAACTCAAACGGAGAGAGAGAGAGAGAGAGACAGACAGGCGACAGTTAGACAGACAGATATATGGATTTACATAAATTTATATATATATATATATATACGCTGGCCACACAGATCTTGCGATCCCTTCGAAGTGGCCAGGACTTAATCCCAGTGGTTATAACAACCCTACGAGTAAGGGAAAGTGGAAGAAAAGAATAGCAAAGATTACAGTTTTCTCCCCACCGTCCGCTTCCTCCCGCTATTTGTCGTACATGAAAACATACACTGTAGAAGTGGATAACTGTGCACGGCATGGAAATCGCCTGAAGGAATTTAAAGAATCGGTAGAAATTAAAAGTAAATGTCATGCATATCTACACTTTATTTTGTATTTACATTTTTCAATTCACCCTTCTTCTCTCTTCCACAGAACAGTGTTCATTTCTGCCAGGGTCTCTTAGCAGTAATCATTATCTACTCACGACCAATCTCTCTATGGCAAGAATCTAACATTTATTATACTGTATGTGTTTCTTGAGCTACTGTCTGTAACTTCATTAGGGAGCTTATTCCGTTCACTAATTATGCTGTGGGTGACCGATTTGGAAGCCACAAAGTAAAACTTTGCATGTTTGATTAGTAGCTTGGGTTATGTTGGCAGCAGTGGTAAAAACAGAGCTGGAACAATCGTTAAGAGTAAATACAATGGCTCTCCTATTTGTTTCTAGAACGCCTTGAGTACAAGGTATATGGGCCCTATACCAATTGTAATGTGTTTGTTATTGTTTTATATATATATATATATATATATATATATATATATATATATATATATATATATATATATATATATATATATATATATATATATATATATATATATATATATATATGTTTCTAATCTCTCAGTGGGGATCGAACCGTCGACCATCAGGACGATAGACGACGCTTTAATCAACTACATCACACCTATTAGACTGCCGTGGTGTAATTGATTAAAGCGTCGGCTATCGTCCTGATGGTCGACGGTTCGATCCCCACTGAGAGATTAGAAGAAAAAAAAATATATATATATAATTGCTTTGGAATTGTCTTACTCTCTTTAGCTAAGCTGATTTCACATTTACCATTTGCCGATATTATTACCGATTTTATGTTTCTTATGGCGACAAAGAATGTATTTCATATGGGGTCAATATTTCTTTTTTTTTTAGTATATGTAAACGGTGTCTTTCCCTAATGGCTCTACTGATAAGCATGTCATACGAAAGGAATTTAAAATCATTACTGTCGTTTAAGCATAGGGGGATGTTTTTTTGGGGGGACACTCCTGAATATTTCTTTAAATCTTTCCAATATATTGTCATTGTTGGTGAGTCCTTCGAGATGAAATGAATGTCTTTTAGTTCGATTTTTAGGCTATTATCGTCCACCATGTTATACTGTATATACGAATACATGTTTAGCTAGTAGGCCTACTGTTGGTATGCGACATGTTAAGCTGGAACCTGAGGAAACTATGTTCACAGCCAGATATTAATTCAACAATTTCTAGGTCAGACCATATATTATCGTGGGTCGCGATTACTAGGTCTAACACATTATTTCCCCTCGCATTTGAGTTTCTGGACTAATTGATGTAGGAAGTTATCTTGATTAAACTCGGCCATTTTTCTGATACATGGTCAGATCCGTTTAATTCTCCCCAGTGAACATAGGGAATATAATAATTACCTATGATAAGGATTTATTTACTTGATATCATTTGTATGTAGGTTTTTGTATAGTGTTATATCCTCTTCATTGGTTTGTGTTGATATAAGACAACTACATTAAGGGAGCCCACCTCGCTTGTTTTCCCTTTCTCTCCCTCTCTCTTTGGCTTGTATCCATTCGGCTCCATTCAGCCTACTGTTTTAAGACGTTTACCCCCATCCAGGTGTCAATATTTTCCTGGCGAGCAATAGCGAGCCGGCATACATATATATTTGTTTTGACAGCAAGTTAAATTTGTACATTTTTCGATAGCAAAATGTCTCCGGCGAAGCCGGATTTCTCCATACAATACTGGCTCGCTATCGCTTGCCAGGAAGAAATCGACACCTGGATGGGGATAAACGTCTTAAAACAGTTGGCTGAATGGGGCCGAATGAATACAGGCCAGGGAAAGAGAGAAAAGGAGAGAAAGATAAAACAAAAAGACAGTGACCCCCCCTTAATTTCCATATTATATCCTTGTTATTAATTTTGACACAACAGTTTTGAGATATAAGAAGGAATTGGATCCTCTAGGGAGCAATTATTTTCTTTGATTTAGAGTACCACACAGCCTCCTCTCTTCCCTAATATGTATTTATGATATAGTTTTTGTTTTCTATATGGATGAGGGAGACAAAAGGCAGAGCTGCCTGTGACATGTGCCTCCCCCAGAGTTGAAAGTAGGTAGGGACGAAAAACTCAAGCCAGACCAAGTAAACCCAAGTGGGGACGAACAAACAACTAAACCAGACTCAGCTGGTAAAGACGAATACTTGTGTTTTTGTGACAGAAAACAGTGTGGTGTGCTTGTTTAGTGTAATGAGCTTAGTGTAGTTTATAGGAGTTAATCTGATATTTGTCTATGGAATCATTATGTTGATGTCTAGATAAATTAATGATATCGCTATCATTACTATTTCTTCATTTAGTAACATAAGTCTTAGTTCATATATTTGTTTCATAGAATTCTAACATTAAAACAAATTATTGTATTTGTTTTAAGTCTTAATGGATATTTTATTTGTGAAAGAGTTCGATAGCAATAAATTGTTTGGTAGTTGTTGAAAGCCGAATCGATTTGTACTGGTGGATTATCTAGGGCAGGGTGTTTGGGATTACGTTAAGGGGGGGGTCACCTACTTTGTTTATCTTTCTCTCCTTTTCTCTGACTTCTATCCATTTGGCACCATTCAGCAAACTGTTTTAAGACGTTTATCCCCATCCAGGTGTCGATTTTTTCCTGGCGAACGATAGCGAGCCAGCATTGTATGGAGAAATCCGGCTACGCCGGAGAAATTTTTCTATCGAAAAATGTACAAATTTAGCTTGCTGTCAAAACAAAAATATATATATGCTGGCTCGCTAACGCTCGCCATGACAATATTAACACCTGGATGGGGGTAAACATCTTAATAAAGTAGGCTGAATGGGGCCGAATGGATACAAGCCAAAGAGAGAGGGAGAGAAAGAGAAACAAAGCGAGGTGGGCCCCCTTAAGGTCTACGTCGAGGCGAGGGTGTTAGGGGGTCTGAGGCAGCTAAGGGTAGCTGTCCGGGGTCTGTGTGTTTGTTCAGGCCTTTGTTAGCCTTTTTTGTCGTGATTGAGTTAATTGGGATAGAGTTTATAGGAAACTGTTCAGTTTCTTACCTAACTATGTAGTGTCAGTATGGGTGAGGTGGATTCCCTCTCACTTGAAATATTCCTTCCCTTTCACTTCATTATATGAAATGCTGAATGTGACTTGGTGTTGGACGCAGCGTTGAACTTATTGATTTCGCTGGCTCTAAAGTTTCCATACCTGTTTTCTCTCGGAGGGATTCCTAGGCTAATGCCATTCCTAGTCTTCTTTTTCGCTTCTTGAACACACAGTTTTGAATTTGAATTTGAATTTGAATTTCCCCTATCGTAAGCAACACTGCCTCACAATAATTAGTGGACAGATTCGTACCAAAGGCGATAGGTATTTCAACAGGGAAACTATTACTACACAGCAATATACAGTCCAATATTTACAAGGTTTATTAATATATAGTATAATAAACTAATTAAAGAAAGGCTCACAGTATATCATGAATAAAGGTTGAGTCTGGATATAGAGTGAACAAAATATCTCTGAGCTACAATCAATACAAATTAATCATAATTGGCAAGACTTGCATAAAGGGGAAATTACAAAAAAACTAAAAGCCTTCGTACATCAGAACGTACAGTAAATATACATAACATCCTAATTAAAATCATGTAAGTGTATAAGTAGTTAAACTTAAAGTATCGATTACGCTGTGCTATAATTTGTAAAGCAAGATGGATAATATTATCCTACATCCAATACTAACATTGAACCGTAGGAGTATTGTAGGATATCAATTATGTACAATTAAGTAAGACAGGTTGGGTAAGAGGTATCCTCACCAGGATTCGAACCCACTCACTCCAGGTATATTTGGGAGAGTCGGGCACCGTAACCACTCGGCCATGAGCGGATAAAAGGAAAGCAACCTTAGTTTTTATTTGAGGAACCATATTTTTAGTCTAGTGGAGGACTATGCCTTCGAACACGTGGTGAGTTTATTAGACTTCGACCATGACTATTTTTACGCTTCCCCCCGCACTCGGTTAAGTGATATACGATTTTTAATTGTCCTGGTACTATTATGGAACCTCTGAAAAGGACGATTAAAAACCGTATATCACTTAACCGAGTTGGCGGGGGGAAGCGTAAAAATAGTCATGGTCGAAGTCTAATAAACTCACCACGTGTTCGAAGGCATAGTCCTCCACGAGACTAAAAACCTGGTTCCTCAAATACGAACTAAGGTTGCTTTCCTTTTATCCGCTCATGGCCGAGTGGTTACGGTGCCCGACTCTCCCAAATATACCTGGAGTGAGTGGGTTCGAATCCTGGTGAGGATACCTCTTACCCAGTATTGTAGGATCTTGGTTTATGATAGTATGGGTATTATAGTTTGTCGTTTCAAGTGATTTTAGAAGGGTCTCAAAGGCCGAGACTTATTTATTCCTTGAAGTCCAAGAAAGAGGGGAATGTTACTCCTAAGATTTGCCGGGCAGGCTCTTCTTTTGATTTGTCCCGGGCTTGGTAGCGAGGCCCTTCAACTTCGTGTTTTAATTATCCTTGGGCGACTTATTCCTCTTACTTCTTCTTCTTCTTCTGCTTCTTCTTCACCTTCTCTGATTTCTTAAAATAGAATTGGATGTTGGCTGCGAGGGTCATGCCACATGGGAAAGGAATGACTGAGATGGGTGTGTCTCTGGGAATCATAAATATCATGAACATACGCGATTAATACAGTTCTTGCACTCGCTAGGAGAATGGAACGCGGAGCTGCAAGTTTTCGTCTGTAATGCAAGACAGGGTGTTCCGAAATAGACGTGCCAATCTTCAGGATTAGGTTAAGACAAATATTCTAAGTATAAATTGTTAAACAAATGTACTCGTTAAAGATATATAGCCTGTTGAAAATTGCATTTTCTTAGTAATTTCCCATAAGGCTCGCCTAGCTGTCCTAGAGCCTACCACACCCCCATCTAACTTCAATTATTTGGCCTTGTTACTAGCAAGATATTATAATTATGTAAGTTGCAAAATGATTATAGACATTTTAGCTGAATTAGACCTGGTGGAAATTATTTGACATGGAGGAGCCCATTACAGCGATGCGGGGGAGGACACTATAGAACACCTTTAATACTTATTAAACGGTTGAGATTCACAACTGTTTTTATCGAGCATGTTATGTTTAGAATCATCTGCATAATCATAATTATCATGAAGTTTGGCACGTCTATTTTGGGACATCCTGTATATTATTAATCTACGACTACGTACTTTATTAACCTGGTATTTACTGCAAAAATAACCAAGTTTTAAAAATGTGTGTGTATGTGAGAATGTTTGGGTTTGTATGACTGTACATGTATGTTTAATAATGTGTGTGTGTGTGTGTGTGTGTGTGTGTGTGTGTGTGTGTGTGTGTGTGTGTGTGGGTTTTATATGCGTGTTCGTGTCATGTGTGTGAGAGCGCTCGTAAGTTTGAGCGAAGTACACACATCAAGCATGGAAGAAAAATACGTTTTCAAATCAAGAAACTTGAGGGTGCCCACCTCGCTTTTTGTTTTATCTTTCTCTCCCTCTCTCTTTGGCTTGTATCCATTTGGCCCCATTCAGCCTACTGCTTTAAGACGCTTACCCCCATCCAGGTGTCAATATTTTCCTGGCGAGCTGTAGCGAGCCAGCATACAGTATAGACAGTATTTTGTTGTTTCGACAGCAAGCTAAATTTTGAAATTTTACGATAGAAAAATTTCTTCGGCGAAGCCGGATTTCTCCATACGATACTGGCTCACTATCGCTCGCCAGGAAGAAATCGCCACCTGGATAATGATAAACGTCTTAAAACAGTTGGCTGAATGGGGCCAAATGGATACAAGCCAGGGAAAGAGAGAAAAGCAGAGAAAGATAAAAAAAAAAGACGGTGACCCCCTTTGAAAGATTCCAATGCATATCACTATACAAAGTTGAGGCATACTCCTCGCCAGTCAAGGGAGTCAGCGAAAGACGCACAAGAAAGCCAACAGGGTAAGAAAGCAAGAAAGTTGAAGGTTGGACTTGGGACTGCAAACCACACTGATTAAGTTACAAAAGAGCCGAGGTCAAACAGACAGAAATAAAACAAACATTGGCAGAAATTGTACCTTTGGACTACAGAATTGCATAGCACTATTTAATGATAATAATAATATGATTTAATAATATGTGATCAGTACTAGGGGAGGCACTCGCTATAGGCAGTTCTGCCTTTTTGCCTCCCTCAATCACATAGAAAAAAAAAAAAAAAAAAAAAAACGAAGAATGGAGAGAGGTTTTTCGAGGAAGGGAAATTTACATAACGAGGAGGAAGCTTCCCTAAGTAGACTAAGTGACCGAGGTCCTGTGAGTAATCTAGAATTTAAGATGATCCAGAATGGGTTGAGGGTGGAGACCTAAAAATAGCAAAAACTTAAGGGGGAGGTAGTTGCTTTTTCTGGTCCCACTTCTTCCTCATGTTGAGCATATTAGTTTCGACATGTTTACTTTAGTTTGGCGATTTTGAGACGTTTCGCTCAATTTCTTTGTCAATATTAAGACTGTTTGTGTCATTTAGGTGTCGATATTTCCCTGGCGAGTGATAGCGAGCCTGTAATTTTAAGAGGAACCAGCCTTCGGCCGCGAAATTTCTCTACCGAAAAATGTACAGATTTATCTTGAAGGGGGTTCTAGGGGGTATTTTTTAAGCTTGATGGAGGTCTAGCAAGGACACTAAAATATATAATAAACAAATATAAATTAATAGACCCCCAAAAAATAGTCACTACCCTCTTAAAGGGAAGATGATGTAAGAGCTGTGAGGTTGGGGGGGGGGGGGTTATGAAGCAGAGGATGAGGAGAGGAAGGAAGTACTATACCATGTTCCAAGTAGGTAGGCCACAAATCGTGAACCCTGACCTATGTAACGGAAAAAAAGGGTTAGCGCAAATGGGCTGTACATTTCCACACCTACAGTATATCTTGGATGACCCTTCCCAAATGGTAGAAGTATCAGCTGGATTACTCTAGTTGTTTGCGAGTTATAGCGGTGAATGTTCTAGAGTTTGGGCGGCTCTTCTGTAATTAGAGTATATATCAACATTCTGACAGAGCCCCGAATTCCTACACAAACTCCACCATTACTCGTGGCATTAATTTCACTTCAACACCAAACACTTCCCAACGAAATTAATCAAAGCGTGTGATCCACCGGGATTCGAACCTGGGTTACCACACACGGATTATAAACACTCTAGCCACTACACCATCAAGGCAGTTATAGGTACAGCACATGACTACGATTACTATCCATGTATAGAATACTGGACATTAATCTAATCATGTACTTTACCGAACTACACTTATGAATAGCCTAGTCGTTACATAGTGGGCACATATCATATAGATCGAGCTCGCTACACAATATGTTTTATCATTGAAATAAGAATTACTGAACATTGTTACGGTACCCTCATTGCAATTGCAACTTGTATATCATGTTGACTGACAAGGAATAATCTATCTATATGCTCAGGCCCAATCCCCATTTTGGGGGTAGCCGACTCAAGACAGAGCAAGAACAGGGAAAACACAAAAACAACCTAAAACAAAAAATAAACACAGATAAAAAACACAAACTCTCACACATCCAGGTCACCCAGGAGAAGACCCAGAGACCAGGGTTACCAAGGTCGCTCCAGCACTCCCCCGGCCCCCGACCACCCGGAGAGGTTCCGATCTCGGCAGGCAGACATGCAGCGGAGCCAAAGCCACAAGCCCTCCCACCACACTTCCAGGCACACCCTTCATATTAATCGTCCCTCCGGGCCAGGCGCCTGATAGACTATTATCTAGTCCAACTTGCGCCCGACCCCTTACTCCAAGGAATAATGACAGATTATATTAATTACCACCGGCAGTGTGGAAATTGACCGTAGTTCGAAGTGTAGTCGTAAGCTTATAGTCTGTGGCACCAATTCGAATTTCTGAACCTTGTATGCCGAGTTCTGAAGAGTCTGGGCTCTAATAAAGCATTGCATTGTCTCGTCTGCGTCCAATACTGATTACTATTGGTGCGTCGCCAATTATGCTCTTGACGGTACTGTACAGTCAACTCGCTTAAGGGAGCCCACCTCGCGTTTTTTATCTTTCTTTCCCTCTCTCTTTGGCTTGTACCCATTCGGCTCCATTCAGCCAACTGTTCTAAGACGTTTATCCCCATCTAGATGTCGTTTTCATCCTGGCGAGTGATAGCGAGCCAGCATTGTATAGAAAAATCCGAAATTTTTCTATCGAAAAATTTACAAATTTAGCTTGCTATAAACAAACAAACAGCCTATATATATGCTGGCTCGCTACCGCTCGCCAAGAAAATATTGACACCTGAATGGGGGTAAACGTCTTAAAGCAGTAGGCTGAATGGGGCCGAATGGATACAAGCCAAAGAGAGAGGGAAAGCAAGAGAAAACAGCGAGGTGGGCCCCCTTAATCCGCAGAGTCTCAGAGATTGTAGTTAATGCAATTATAATGTGTCAGATTGTTGCAGGGAACAGTATTGCTTATATATTTCTTGATCTGATTCATCCCCTTTCCACTGCATATATTGCACATTTAGTTTAGACATTACCTTTTAAGCTTCTAATGATCCTAAATATTATTATGAAATTGCGGACACATTAGTTGACTGTATATTCAACGAGATAAACCCTGGCCTAATATGAACTCCCGAACTGCAAAATGAACTTCGAAATGTAAATATTAGGTATATATATTTATTATTATTTTTATATATTTATTATATATTTATTATATATTTATTATATATTTATTTATTATATATATATGTATGAGAAGATTGGATTCTATTAGGGATGGCTTCTAAAACTTAGGCCCTAACTTATGTCTTTGATTGTACAGTCGGCCTACTAAATGATGTCTCGGCACCAATTTTGTGTTGATCAATAATTGGTATCAGCAATATTTACACATGACTTCTTCTTTTTGAGTGAGATATACAACCATGTTCCTACACTAACCCACCCTATTCAACATCTGACGGGTATTAATACAGCACAGAGCGAGCCAAACGTAATGACAGCTGAGCCACGACTTATTAACGCCACTGTACATAAGTCCTTGTAAGGAGAACGAAGTGAGCTTTTTATCAGTAAGTAATAACTGCGGAACCTGTGATATGTTGACCAGTGTAATGTCATAATACACACACATACTGACATTATATTTATTAGGGGAGATACGCTTTACTTATTGTTGTATTTGTTTAATATTTATTAGTTTCCTCCCTAGACCTCCAACAACCTGTAAATATCACTCCCTTGACCCCCTTCAAGATAAATGTGTGTCCCGGCCAAAGACCGGTTACTATTAAAATTACATGCTCGCTAACGGTCGCCCGGAAAAAAAATCGACACTTAAATTTCACGAAAGGTTTTAATATTGACAAAGAAATGGGGTGTAAAGTCTTAAAATCGCCAAAAGAATAGGCCGAATATCTTTACATCTAAAAACCAATCGGGAAAAACACGAGGGATTTGGGGGCCACAAAAAGCAGCCCATCAGCCCTTAACCTTTAAAGAATGTCTCAACCATCCGGTAAAATCTTAACTATTGTATTTTTTTTTTTTTTATTTGATACACACAAATGGATGCGTATTTATTACTGTTGTACCTTTGTCCGCACATATGCTACTCTAGAAAATACTTACGTGAAGGTTGTTGGTATGATTCATAAATTAACTGTCAATCTATCAAGAACAATTAGGTTTTTGAGTCACCTTGCGCATTTGGTCAAATAAGTATATGCGCCCCTACGCTGATCATCTGGTGTGTACAGCTCGGTAGGGTTGGCACCTCTATTTACAGTTATATCCATGTGACAGAGACGATCCTCGTCTCGGAGGGATATAGCTGCAGGCAAAGGTGCCAACCCTTCCGAGCTGTACACACTAGCTGATCAGCGTAAGGCGGTGCAGATAATTATTTGACTAAGTAAGTGCACATCAGTTATGTATATTGTAAACTAAGCATGGTTACTCATACTGTAGGTGACTTAAGTAACAGCAATGCGAGAGGCATGAAATACCTGCCAAGTAACAAAATGTTCTACAATGTATACTGTAAAACTTTTTTTTTTTTTCTATATTCCAACTACTCCCTCTCGGGCATAGGCTGAGAGCCTGTACATTCCACTGCTCAACACGGTGAAGCCCGTGAGGTCTTGTTCCAGTCTGGGGAGTGAGACATGTGAAGCATCCATCATGGCTCGAAGCAGCTCCATCTCTGAAGCGGCTGGTTGCTTCGTTCAAGTGCTTCACCGTCTCACCCTCCAGACTCAGACCCTCACTCTCAGAACGCCACCTATTGAGCAGTGAACTCACTAGGCATTGTCCCCCTGTAACATATTTTGAATATGGGAATATTCATACAGTGTTATTTAATCAGGGAACAATGAGGGTATTTTTTTGGCATTTCGGTGGGCTTTGTGGTAATGCACTGATACTAGGTACAGCACAAATTCAATCCCAATAATATCTTCCCATTGATATATCGGGATTTGAACCCGGGTCCATTGGATTACCAATCCAGTGGCATGACCACTCCACCACACCTCCCCTAATAATACCCCAGACACCCTTCAAGCTAGATATGTACACTCGGATGCCATAGTCGCTAGCCCACTCGTAAGAATTCGTGGACCCTCTATGATTTTATCTATGCAATTATATATATCTGAATTATATATATCTGAATTATATATATCTGAATTATATATATCTGAATTGATTTTTGGATAGCACTTGCTTTTCAATAAATAGTATACATAGTTTTGTAGATGATTTACAGAACATTATATCCATAAATTAGCTTCCAGAGATATACTTCCATAATTAGAAATAAGCGAAGTCCACGAATATGTATGAGTGGGTTAGAGACTATGGTATCCGAGTGTACATACTGTATTTCGGTACAAAATTGCTTGCCCAGGAGAAAACCGACACTTGAAGGGGGTGAAGTGTCTTGTAATCGCCAAAATAATGGAATCAATCTGGGGGAGGAGGGGTAAAAAATGTATTTATATATTTGATTCCAGAAACACACTTCCATAATTAAAAATAGATGAGGTCTACGAATTCGTATGAGTGATTGTACGTGTGTGTGTGTGTGTGTGTGTGTGTTGAGGGGGAAGGGGAGGGGCGGAGCAGATGAAATACTCGGTTCCTTTCCTCAATTTATGGGGCACGGAAGAATACCATAAAAAGCTGGGCCTCCTCCTCTACACAAATACAGATATATGTGAGGACTAAACAAGAATGTCGCCCGGGAGATGTATCGGTTTTGAGAGGGACAGGGTTATCGGGTTTTTTCCCCGCCTCGTTTCTTTGCCACTGGAGGAATTGTGTTTATCTGTGAGTTCCTGGTATGATATAGGAGCCTGGCATTAGCAAGGTTTTGTGCGTCACAAGAACGGGTTTAGGTGGAAATAATTTGACATTGGCTTATATTTTACTTTATGTATCTAGTTTTAGCATGTATTACTTACAGTATACCTGTATTTATTATACCTGTATTTATTATACCTGTATGCATTATACCTGTATTTATTATACCTGTATTTATTATACCTGTATGTATTATACCTGTATTTATTATACCTGTATGTATTATACCTGTATTTATTATACCTGTATTTATTATACCTGTATTTATTATACCTGTATTTATTATACCTGTATTTATTATACCTGTATTACTTACAGTATACCTGTATTTATTTCTTCAATTTTTTGTTCTCGACGAACGCCTGGTGTGAAGTAGGATTCTGGTATTAGCAGGATTATAAATATGTAGCAAAAACATGATTTGGACGGTAGAAAATTTATATTGTTTCTCGTCTTACGTTATTAAAGCAGTTGTAGCGTGCCTGACTGATCTTATTAGTTAACTGCCTAGACATTCTCGCTGAACCCCTAGTGTTAGCAAGCTTTTTATACGTCGTAAGAGGAGGACAAACCTTGATATTGGCTTTTGAATTGCTTTGTTAGGCTAGTTTTAGCGTGTGTTGTGTGCATTACAAATAATGTTAACTCGACGATTCCCTGCTGTAATGCGGGAACCTGGTTTTAATAAGAATTTATACAAAGCAAGCACGTGTTTGGGAGGGAACACAATTTGTATTGGCTTTGATTTTGTGTTATTTAGCTAGTTCTAGCATGCATTACTTACATATTTAACCCCTTCGTATTTGAGACACAGTTTTACAATTATTTTGTATATCAGTAGACGATTTTACTTGCTTTAGTACGTTTTTGTGTTGAGGGGGAGGGGGGGGGGGGGGAGTAATTGGATGTTGAATTTTATCTAAGTTTATTAGTTCAGTTTTAAACAAATATTGCTTATGATATGGTGATGTGGTATTTATGATTTACACAATATATATAATTATATATATTGTCAGGAAATGGGTACACATTTGTGAGGGCAACTGAACATAGAAAATGACGTATATGCAGATATATTAGCGATGGATAATATAAGGATATATAATGTTTATATAATACATAATTGCTTCCTCCTATAATATAGCATATGACATTTTGATCTTAGGTTAGGTATAATAGGGAAGGTGGCTATCATCTAAAAACGATAGATATTATGCAACAATGGTTACATAAGAGAAAAAGTATCTACAAAGAAGAAAACGTTGACAGCTTAGCCAAACTTGAAAAGCGAAAAATCGATGTGTAAACTTTGAGCATATCTGAGCGAGACACTACACTAGCGCACACAAGGTTTGATATAATGTTCACTCAACTTTGCTCAATCTTAAGGGGGTAGTACTCGCTTTTTATGGACCCCCTTCTCCCTCATGTTTAGCAAAAAAAAAAATTTAGGTTTTAAGACGTTCGTTTCGTTAGTTTGGCGATTTTGAGACCTTTCGCCTCATTTTTTTATAATATTAAGACCTTTCGTGTCCTTTAGGTGACGATTTTTTTCTGGCGAGCGATAGCGAGCCTCTAATTTTAGAATTAATCGGCCCTTGGCCGGGTAATGTTTCTACCTAAAAGTGTACAAATTTATCGTAAAAGGGGGCCTAGGGTTGTGTTTTTCTAAGCATGATGGTCTAGCGAGGAAACTCAAAAATATATTGATAAATAAATATATAAACCAAAAACCAAGCACTACCCCCTTAAACCACCTAAGAAACTTATATTGCTTAGCTCCCTTGCGCAAGGAACTTGGTTTTATGTTTTTTTAAATTCTATTGAAGATAACTTTCCAACGAGCTCCACTGTTACACTTCGCTTTAACGATACACAATACATGTACAGTCAAAGCCACAAATCTTTTGTACAATATGATCTTTCAAACAGCATAATCGACCTTCCGAAATGTAAACTGTATCAAAAATAGAAATGAGAAGGTTGGATTCAGTTCGAACCTTCCTAGAGTGTACAGTTCTAGCGACTACAGTCAATATAATGTTCTTTGAAAACAGTGTAGGTAATTTGTTTGAAATTTCGATAGAGGGTCATTATTAACTCTATATTTGTTGTGTGTATGGATAAGACAAAAGGCAAAGCTGTACATGTAGCAATTGACCCCCAAAAAGTTGAAAGAAGGATAGAGGATGGTGCGTTACGGAGCTTGAAGCAGTCTAAGTCATATGATGAAGGAAAGACAGATTGAGGGAGAGAGTTCTTTAGTTTAATTATTGAGTGGATGTAGATAGGTAGATCAATAGTGCGGATGTGTTCTTCTCCGGGAAATTTTCGTATTCCCCTTAAAGGTCGAGCCAAAATATGAATTGAACATATTTGCAAAGTTGAAGACTGACCATCTGTTACTAATATGGCCTATATGGTCAACCTCCGTGTTTACCTGCTTATGATTATTTACCTGCTTATGATTATTTACCTGCTTATGATTATTTACCTGCTTATGATTATTTACCTGCTTATGATTATTTACCTGCTTATGATTATTTACCTGCTTATGATTATTTACGTAATTGTATAATGTTTGGGGGTTTGTGACCCTTTCCATGGCAATAGGTATTACTAACCCATCTGTCCCCTACTAACTTCCTAATCCTGCCACGGACATTAGTTCCAGGGCAGTAGTTCCCTTTCCAATTTTCTCTTACTCACTCTAAACCACTGTTTGGACACTTGATACTCAGTGTTTTGGAGGACAAGCAGCCTAGAAGGGTCACTAGAACTGTTGTTGCTTGATTTCCTGTGTACCTCTTTGTATATTTGTGTATCTCATCCTTGTATGAATTGCTCAAGTTTTCGTTGTTTGAGGCCTTTTTAATAAGTTTGCGATGTTGATTTTGATCTTATTGCCTTGCCAATCTCTCTACTGTACCAGGGCAGTATATTTGATTTCGCATTACGTTTAGGTTTCGTGGATACAAACGTTTGTTGAATATCCATAATTGTAGACTTAATCTTACCCCACAGTTCATTTACTCCGCTTACAGTATATTCCCTAAGTCTGTCGACATTTGTGGTTTTGAAGTCCATATTTGTTTCTGTATTTAACATAAAATATGTCCATTCTTATGATTTTGTGATCGGACGCTGACAGATGTTCACCGTCATCCAAGTTTGATATTAGATTTTCTTTGGTAGCGCTTATGAGATCTAACATGTTTATGTCTCATATTTCTGTCTCTCGTCGGCTGTTTTATATGTTGTGTAAAAAACAATATGGATGAAGTTTATCATTTAGCGTGACTCAGCACTATTTCCAGTCGGGATATAGCCGTCTATATGGGGGCGGGTGGGGGTGGGGGGGGGGGGGGCGGACGGGCTATACCCACTTATTAAACATTTCCATCGACATTTAGTATTTCATAAAGAATAGTGTCATCGGCAATAATTTTGTTCTCGGTGCTCGGTATGCTGTAGTAATATTAATAATCATGCTTTATTCTGACACGCTCTACCTGCATTACTTTCGGGGTGTGTCACCTCAATTTGGTTCAAGTATGTCGCTACGTACATTGCAACACCCCTTTATTTGTATGTCGCTACGTACATTGCAACACCCCTTTATTTGTATGTCGCTACGTACATTGCAACACCCTTTATTTGTATGTCGCTACGTACATTGCAACACCCCTTTATTTGTATGTCGCTACGTACATTGCAACACCCCTTTATTTGTATGTCGCTACGTACATTGCAACACCCCTTTATTTGTATGTCGCTACGTACATTGCAACACCCCTTTATTTGTATGTCGCTACGTACATTGCAACACCCCTTTATTTGTATGTCGCTACGTACATTGCAACACCCCTTTATTTGTATTTTTATGACAACATGTATATGATTATATGTGACACTCATTAACTCCACCTGTATAATTTAGGTCATGATGGGTTTCAGGTGTACACATTACGTCAGCTTTCTCGTATAATAATTGACAATTGAGTTTGTTCATTTTGTTTCTTATTTAGCAGGCATTTACTGAAGTATTTTCATATTGTTTCTCTCAGCACTTGGGGGATTCTATTTTCTTATTGGTTCGGATGGGGTAGGATTCGTGACATGAAACCCAAGGGGGACATTAGTTACATATATTTGGTAGGATGGGCTTCTGGGAGGGCTTTTGGGAGTGTATCAATGTCAGTGGTCTGAGGGATATATATTTATTTATTTATATATATATTTTGTTTTTCCTTATCAGGTTTGGCGTTGTTTTCATGGGAAGTTTAGGTTGTGTTATTGTTATGATCTTTGCTCATGTTCTGGACGACTTCTTCTGATACAGGAGTGTCATCACTGTTGAACAGGGACGAGTTCCCTTCTAAAATCATCCAACTGTCCACAATAAGTACATTCACACTTTCGCACATGACCTTCACCGCGTTGTTGACTTCCAAGGGTTTGTTTATCCCGTACGAACTAACTTTCTTCTGGGTATGATGCCGTTAACTACTGGAGAGAGAGAGAGAGAGAGAGAGAGAGAGAGAGAGAGAGAGAGAGAGAGAGAGAGAGAGAGAGAGAGAGAGAGAGAGAGAGAGAGAGAGAGAGAGAGACTGACTGTAAAAGTGGCTGAGTGTGTCTGGGTCATACTGGGAAATGTCGGTCGATGCTGACATGATGCGGGAACGGTGTCTCCGAATTGTTGAGAGAGATAAAACACAGGAATCGAGGTCGGCCAGATTGTGGCTGACATTCTGGGAAGGAAGCTGAAGAGTTGTGACAGAAATGCAGAATGGTTTTGAAAGCCTGATTTTATCCCATACATTCGTTGATAATATTTAGAACAGTAGTTGCCGTCAGATTATGCGATTATTATTGAATTTGAGTTTGTTTCTCTGGATGATTTCTCAAACAACAATTAACTATTGCTAAACTTTGACTGATTTAATTCGCAGAATGTATTATTTTTTTCAAGACTTGGTTCCCCAATTCTGGCTTCCGCACCCCAGTAATGAACCCTTTTATAATAAATATACAGTCTCTACATGAATGCACACTGAAATTGGAGACTACATTATAATTATTGCTTCCTATATATAACTGATCATCGCTTGGTGTTGAATGCAGGAATCCATTAGGTACGGGTGCCTCAACACCACAAATCCAGCAATAGTAATATATCTGAGGACTCCTGTTCAGTAACTTCTAAAGAGTCCTATACACACATGGTTACATTATTCAACACGGTCTACACCCCACCTAGCTACTCCCACCACTCATTAGGAGTATAGTAACACGAGATGCCCAAACATACGATACAGTATTCGCAGTGTTAATTATAGATGACTTTAAGATTGTGTACACAATCATAATTATGAACATAACAACTTTATAGTCTGTCCGCAGTGTGGTCCATGACCAATCGTTTTCAGCTTGACTTTATAATAACCTTTTGCATAAATTCACAGTAGTATATACAATTTGATACAGTTGCCCAACCTATTTGCATTCGATGTTCAGTATGATACAGCTCAATGCCAAAAAGTCATCTTATTGTTTACATGCATCTCCAGCCCTCGAGAAAGTCACACACAATACATGAAAATCTTATGATAAACCAATATTATTAAAATCAAGTAGAATTTTAAGCGGCATTTATATAATATATTTTAATTTGGAATCTATCAAACTTGAATTGCAGATAGCACACACACACACAGGTCGAGCTTACCGTGTCACTGAATCACTAAAAAAAAAAAAAAAAAAAAAAAAAAAAAAAAAGTTGCTTGGATGAGGTACCGTGGGTTCGAATCTACCTACCTGCGGGTGAGGTTTCTTTCAAAAACGTTCCTGGCTGTGGAAGTTAGGTGTGGGTGCGTCACCTTCTGGATTCCACCTTGTTCCCTGTCCACTTCCTACCCCTTCTGGGGGTATGCAGGTTCTCTTGTGGCAGCCAAAGTCAACCTGCTGACTACTTACGATTAGTTACGTCAATGAAATTAGGGGAGGTGTGTCAGAGTGGTCTTGCCACTGGACTGGTAATCCAATGGACCCGGGTTCGAATCCCAATATGTCAATGGTAGGATATTATTGGGATGGAATTTGTGCTGTACCTAGTTTCAGTGCATTACCACAGCACACCGAAATGCCAAAACAAATACCCTCATTGTTCCCTGATTAAATAGCACTGTATGAATATTCCCATATTCAAAATATGCTACAGGGGGGCAATGCCTAGTGAGTTAATTGCTCAATAGGTGGCGTTTTGAGAGTGAGGGTCCGAGTCTGAGGAGTGAGACTGTGAAGCGCGGAGGCGGAACAACTTCAGAGATGAGATTGCTTCGAGCCGGGGTGCTTCACATGTCTCACTCCCTAGACTGGAACAAGACCTCACGGGCCTCACCGTGTTCAACGGTTGAGTGTGCAGGCTCTCAGCCTATGCCCGAGAGGGAGTAGTTGGAATAATATTATAGGAGAAAAAAAAAATATATATACTGTATATAAACCGCCTCTTTGGCGGGCGCCACGAAATATACCGATCATCAGTGATAGTATTATAGTATCAAATATAGTTTATATATATACAAAAGGCAAAACTGGCTGTAGCAAATGTCTGTCCCAAAATTGAAAGAGTGACAGAGCCAAGTTCATGGTACTTTAGAATCAAAATGTCTGGACACACGGAGCTTAAAGCAGTTAAAGTCATATATAGGATGAGGGAAAGACAGATTGAGGGAGAGAGTTCCAGAGCTTACTTGTTGAGTAGAAGAAAAACTGGGACACATAGGTAAATCTTGGGTTAGAGAGTTGGACCGAATAGGGGTGGGAATGTGTTGAAAGGCAGGTGCCCCTCACTCTCCGTAAGGGAGGAGGTATACACTGAAAAAGTTCTGAAGTTCACGGATCACTGTAATAACCGTAGAAGAGTGCGAAAGATGCATCATTGCGGCGTGTACAGAGACACTGTAGGGAATTAGTACGTAAGAGGAGGTGGAATGTTGAGACGAAATGCTTTTGACACTACCCTTTCGAGAAGTGTGGTATGGGAGGAACCTCCCCATACATATGAACAATACAGTGCCCTGATACAGAGCAAGAGGCTGTGCGGGGCTATAGAACCCACGGAAACGGTTGAGTACACCCAACTTCTGGGAAGCTGTTGTATCAAAAGTGGCAATGTGATCTCTCCAAGAATGGTCAGATACAAAATGATAATACTATTGATAATAACAAAAAATATATACTGTATATATATAAATATAATATTAAATTGCATTGTACTAAACCAAATAAAACTCTCCCTCCAGACAGGAGTTCAAATAGGTTTAGCTTTGGAAGTGTTGATCAAGGTGATGATTTGTACAGCCTTCTCGACGTGTGTTTATCGTCCCAAACCAGCCATGCCTCTCTGTCTGACAGTAACCATAGCACTTGTTCCGATCAACAAACTCCCAGTGCCACTGTCTTTTAATTACAGATTAAGGGGGGTCACCGGCTTTTTCTATCTTTCTCTCCTTTTCTCTCTTTTCCCTAGCTTGTATCCATTCGGCCCCATTCAGCCAACTGTTTTAAGACGTTTATCCCCATCCAGGTGTTGATTTCCATTCCTGGCGAGCGATAGCGAGCCAGCATTTTATGGAGTAATCCGGCTTCGCCGGAGACATTTTTCTATCGAAAAATGTACAAATTTAGCTTGCTGTAAAAACAAATATATATATATATGCTGGCTCGCTACCGCTCGCCAGGTAAATATTGACACATGGATGGAGTAAACATCTTAAAACAGTAGGCTGAATGGGGCCGAATGGATACAAGCCAATGAGAGAGGGAGAGAAAGAGAAAAAAAGCGAGGTGGGCTCCCTTAATTCCTACTTTCCAATGTCAGCCACTATATACAGGTATGTCGACTCCTATGCTCACCACACATTCTGAGTTACCTTACTAAGTACTGTTTCACATTGCACGCTTAGAATATAGGGAATATAAAGCTAATGTATTGGAAACTGCAAAGCTGTTTTTATAGCGGTCGTTGGGGTCAAGTCTTGAAGTAGATGCAACACAATGCTATCCCTACAATATATGTCTTTTCGATTATGTTGGTGGTCAAGTGGACTGTATGCAAGCACAAATAATAATAACTGTTCCTTTTACTTATATATTTTCTAGATCTCAAGTGACGGCGTCTCTTGCGTGGATTGACCTCCTAATCTACCAAGATTGGAAGCCAAAGCGTCACATCTTTCCTTTGCCCCTCAACTTTCTCTTCATAATTGGTGAGGGGCACAGGGCCCTGGGTGGGGCTTTGGTTTCCCGGGCGTTTCCGCACCCTCCTCAGCTCCCCGCCATGGAGTGGCTTCGGTCACCCAGGCTTTATTGTGGTCGGCAGGGAGGGTTCTGTGGGGGCGCTCGGTTATGGCCTTGGCCTTGCTCGGGGCTGTTCGGCCAGGCAGCTTGGGGAAAAACAACAACAACAACATAACGTATCTACAATAGTAAGACAGTTGTCAGTAGTAATAAACAAGTAAAATAACACTGATTTGGAGCACGTGTGTGTGTTGTTGTTTGGAGCACGTGTGTGTGTTGTTGTTTTTTAGAAACAAACCATTTGTAGATATATTTAGCTTTCAGTTATTGGTGCTTTGGAATTATACAGCAAACAAATAAGCGTTATTGTCACAACCATAATTCAACACTATGGTGCAAAAACGTCAATGGCTCTGCACACAGTATGTAAAGTATTCATTTTACACCGTCAAGGTAGGAATGGAAATGTTTCGTAATCCAGTGAAATTGACTCCTAAAAAACTTGAACAACTTTGTCGTAAAATAAAAAAAGGGAAATCGTTTTTGTTGTTCGTAATGTAATTGTTATTTGACCCGTTAAACGAGATGCTGTAAGGGGATACTATCTTATCTATCACGGACTTTACAGTCTTCTCAAACATCTGAGTACTCCTGATAAAGTACTTTTTACCACTCTACGAACTAATGGGTAAGAGAGCCGGGTTTACTGCCTCTGTTTAACATATTGTGTTTGTCTCACTTATTATCTGAGTGTGCAGACAAATATTCCAAACGTAAAGATACATTTTAAGAAATACGTGCGTAGGTACCGTACCGCGTTTTCTAGTAAATATGCAGCTTAAATTATATAGTGCATATATCTTTAAGAACAACAATTCAACTAATAAATATTCAGTATAACTGATTTAACCTTTAAACTATGAACATTTATGAACACATTTATATATCATAGAATTTAAGTGAATTCTAAGTACCAGGGAACACTTTTGTGCTTAGGTAATGGGGAACGGGGAGGGGACTAGTGTTACAGTATATCAAATAACTTATAATATTTGTGTTACTATATATTTACATTACTATGATGTAAAACAGTCAGTTGGTGTATTAGGGCATGATATGTAGGTACTGGTGAACAGTGTTTTATATGCATGCACCTTACTGTGTTGGCGCTAGCCACCTTTTTGTTGCAGCTAGGACTTCAGAAGTTGGTGTATATTGTAGAGTATGAAGGTGTTTTTTCAATTTAATAGCTTAGTTCAGATTGGTCCAACAAAAGCGACGGATAAAAGAAAAAATCGCTTCTGTGAATTTCGGAAATTCTCCCAGTGCGTCGTTATCTCCATGTCCAAATCTACAAACACAAACCCACTCTAATTTTAGCTGGTAACAGTTTGAAAAAACAATGGACAGACATTTTGGCTGAACTAATATAATCTCCACCTTCATTCCTTACCGGTAGACAGTAGGGTCACAACTCTCGTCACTGTAGATATAGTTTACATTATAATTCAACTTACCATATAATCATTCACAGTACTGTTTCCAGTTTCCATAGGCTCTCTATAGATATATAGACCAGAGTGTATAAACTTAATCCGAATATACATTAACCAGTGAAGTATAACAACTGTTTATATTATGTCACGGCTGTTCAATCCACATCATTTCAAAACTAATTGTTCCAAATTTGTTCATGAAAAGATAACGCAATTAGTTTGTTTATTTTGTAAATCTCCCCCTATGTTTTTCATGTAATAATAATTCCGATATGTATTGACAAATTTGTTCAGTGAATTCAGTATAATTTTCTAAACCTATTAACTCGGCTCACTGCAAACAGAATTTTCAAATATTTAATGTGCTGACTGTTTTATTTAATCATGCCTTCAATTAAAATATCAATAATTGAACAGTTATTTGTTTTGTATTTCTATGTAGAATGTACAGAACTATGGATATACAGTATCCTATGCCAGATTAAAGCTCAATTGAGGAGTTTATCTACACTAATTTAATTATTTTATTTTACGACAAAGAATTTATTATATTGCCAAACGATACTTGAAACATTGATAGTTTACATTGAAAACCACAGTCAAAAATTATAATGTATGTCGAAACCTGAGGAACTCTACGATAGTTATATTTATATGTGTTTAGATATATCCATAAAATTTGACTGTATTCTACCTGAAATCCAGTCCTTTAATTAAGGGGAGTAACAGGCGTTGTTTTATCGTTCTCTCCTGTTCTCTCTGTCCCTGGCTTGTAACCATTGGGCCCCACTCAGCCAACTGTTTTAAAACGTTTATCCCCATCCAGGTGTCGATTACTTCCTGGCGAGCGATAGCAAGCCAGTATTGTATGGAGAATCCGGCTTCGCCGGAGAAATTTTTCTATCGAAAAATGTACAAATTTAGCTTGCTGTCAAACAAAAACATATATATGCTGGCTCGTTACCGCTCGCCAGGAAAATATTGATGAACTCTTTCTACGAAAACAAAATATGAATGAGTCTTCTAGTGGTATGTGAGTTTTGTCTTAGTATTGCGTCAATCAAGATAAACACAGCAGAAGCTAGAGAAAGTGATGGAAGGAAGCCAAATGATAGAAATCTTCCCACGAAACTCTACCATCTTCAATCGTATTCAAAATTATACAAACCCGATATTTATAGGCGCCCCCAATTATCCTAACCATACCGCTCGAATCACATACGCAACACACCTCGTCCTTAAGGGAGCCCACCTCGCTCTTTTATCTTTTTCTCCCTCTCTTTGGTTTGTATCCATTCGGCCCTATTCAGCCTACTGATTTAAGACGTTTACCCCCATCCAGGTGTTAATATTTTCCTGGCGAGCTGGCATATATATATTTTTGTTTTGACAGCAAGCTAAATTTGTACATTTTTCGATAGAAAAATTTCTCCGGCGAAGCCGGATGTCTCCATACAATGCTGGCTCGCTATCGCCTGCCAGGAAGAAATCGACACCTGAATGGGGATAAACGTCTTAAAACAGTTGGCTGAATGGGACCAAATGGATACAAGCCAGGGAAAGAGAGAAAAGGAGAGAAAGATAAAAAAAAAAAAAAAACGGTGACCCCCTAATACCATCCAGTCACTTCTTCCCGCACACAAATGTTACGCCTCCCTCACCTCAGGAACAACATACTTGAACGCAACCCTGATCTGATCAACCCCACAACAAACTACCACCGCGTCTGTTCTGATTGACTCTCTACCTGCGCACAAGTCCGTTATATCTCTGTTATCTGTTATAGAGTTCGCCACCTGCAACTGGCACCGATTGCTTTCCATTTAGACATGAAACAGGTTGGGATAAAGTAGACTTGGCTAGGTTAGGGTAGGAGTTGGCATATGTACTATCGTGATATTAAATAATGTATGTATAAAGTTATAAACCCATATTAGTCTTTGAACTCTTAAACCCAAATTTAAAAAAAATATGGGATATTATAATAGCATTGCATTGCCTCGTTTTGAGG
This sequence comes from Paralithodes platypus, assembly GCA_032716605.1. NCBI lineage: Eukaryota > Metazoa > Arthropoda > Malacostraca > Decapoda > Lithodidae > Paralithodes > Paralithodes platypus. The sequence goes on along the minus strand of CM064544.1, from coordinate 24,717,743 downwards.
GTGAATGGATATCATTGTTCGCGACTGTACTAATATTGAGAGATGGTGTGTAAATATTAAGGTAGCGCTCACTGGAGAGATATTGATTTATGCCGTGTCGGCAGATTGTAAGAGGATAAGGCCGGGATAATCTAAATGTTAAACTGTAGAGGGAGGCATGGGACCAACACCATCCCCGAAGTTTGTTTACCTTTCATCCTAGAGAAGGCCCGCGAGCAAACACGCCAGACCCCCCCCCGGCCCCCTCTCTTCACTCCTCTACCCTTTCACCAATATTTATGTATTGGGAGATTTTGTCTTGGGAAAATACTCCGGAGCTGCTCAGTATATCACACCGGCGTTCTGCTTTACCGTGTGAATAACGCACGATGGGTTTATCGAGAAAGTGTTTTGTAGTAGTGATTATATTATATTGGTTGTATCCCTGATCCTCAAACATAATCTTCAATCAGTTCCCACTCACTGAATATATCCAATTCTGAAATAGAATTAAAGGTTATCATTGCTCCCGAACTTAGAAGACATTCCTGCTCTACTATTGCTACTTTCAACTCCTCAGTACGGGCGATTTGTTTGATATGATTTTAGTTATATTTAGAGGAGTTTCTTTAGCTTAGGAAGGATTAGTGGTAGGTATAAGCGTTAATTAAGATAGTGTGTAGCCTTATAATTGGTAGAGGTCCTTCCTTAACCGAATTAAATCGTCTAATAGTAGCCAGAATAAAATCAAAATGACGTCAACTGTACAAAAAGGCTTACTACTACTACTACTACTACTACTACTACTACTACTACTTTTTTTTTTATATTTTAACTACCACTCAGCCTGTGCATCCCCTCTTTGGACCCTAAACCAGGTCAGAACAGTCATCAAAGCGTCCGACTTGGTAGTCATTCAGCTACTTACTATTCCGGGGTCAGCACTCAGACTCATCACTACTACTACTACTACTACTACTACTACTACTACTAATAATAATAATAATAATAATGCAAATATTCTTATTACTTATGTAGTAAAACCCTAACATAAGGTATCAGGGCAGATGAACATCTGAGCTTTTTGACGGTTATTTGCAGTTTAGGTGTGCTAACAACTGATCATCCTGGTCCACAGGGGAAGCACAATTGCCTAGGTGTATATTATACCAGACTTGATACACATTGTGCCCAACCCCACCTTTACCTGAATAATAATAATAATAATAATACAGTAATAATACTAATAATAATAATAATACAAATAATAATAATAATAATACAGTAATAATACTAATAATAATAATACAAATAATAATAATAATAAATATAATAATAACACTACTGACAACAATACTAATAACAAAAATAATATGATGATGAAGCAGAAGACGAAGAAGAATATTATTATTATAAACCAATTTCCCAATTGTTTGCCATTATGAGTGACAGCTACCCCACTCCTGGACAATAACCGGTAACTTAATATAGGCAAGTAGTATCACTAGGCATCTTAATACTAACGCGAGGAAAATAACGGAATTAGGTTGTCTCACTATTGTTCTGGTTTACGTGGGAAAGATACGCAGCAGATTATGTATTTTCCATTGCGTAAACACGATATTATGTATACCGTGCGTATCAACTAACAAAATTGGGTTCGAGTGGCCATACCGGAGATATGATTATTCGTCTAGAGCAGGAGTACTAAACTAGTCTGCTTGGAGGGCCAATGGCAACTAGGGCCCGAACGAATAAAATCCCCCCCCCCCCCCCCCCCGCCCCCCCCCACACACACACACACGGGTGGGCGCGAAAAAGTGTTCGATATCAATACCACCATAATTATTGCTATACGCTCTGGAGTGAGTAAAATGTTAAATTCATTATATGGACGAATCTAAAGTTTTTCGTTGAATCTGTGACGATATTCTTCATATTAGATAGATCGTCTGACATTTGCTGATAATAAGTAAAGCAGCAGCCAATGTGTTGACAGTCCCAACGAATTCAAACATAAACTTAAAACACAGGGACTTAGTAAATGATGTACCCTAATCAATTCATTACAACGAGCCTACAAGTTGTGACTCACACTTAACATGCTTATTATCTATTTTTACGACCGGCACTACGAAATAAACAAGGGCACTTAATAATGGACTAGATGATAGGCTATATCTGCAACAACGGTACGCTAATTCCAAACCCTCGAACTATTACGCCGGTGAACAAAACACTTAAACCCTCCAGAGTTAATCTACTGGATAACGGGGTATCAATTAACTGGGTTTTAGTGCACTTCTACAAAGGCTTTCCGGTGACGGCAAAGCCTACTCACAACAGGAGTACTTTACGTTAATAAAATGCTCTCAAGTAATAACAATGCTTAAATAAACTATAACAAGATTTAATAAAGGAGTATATGCTTACGTTAACTTTAGTGTGAGTCTGTACTCAACACTAAACTCTACAATGCTCTATGAAAACACTGGAAGTCTAGTCCTACAGCAAACAGATAAGGAATCTTCTGAAAACGTCTGATGCTCTAAGATGCTCGTTTATATAGAACAGAAATAATGCAGGGGCAGGACACCAAAGCGTGTATCTTAAATACACCAACACGTAGGATACATATATATAAAACAAGGGAGTGCAACAACTCTGTGACAGCACTAATAATAGCCACTCAAAACAGTACTTCCTTAGCCAACGTAACAGCCAAACTGGGTTGTGCACTATGCATCAACCTAGGCTAAAATAAGGCCTGAATAATTCCTAAAGCATACGCAATTAAAGTTAATACACACAATGCTGTCTTTCTCACTACTAAAGTCTAGCAGTGGCATAAAAGGTACAAGGAGCCTAGGCAGAGCGCAAGCATTCTCGTAGCCTACTGTCTCCCCTTGAACAGATTTCCCTTATGTTACGTTAAGTGACTAGGATGCTCTCTTGGTAAGTCCAGATCTCTAGTATCTGGTCTTACCCTGGCGCTCCACAAAGGTCAACAAAATGAGGTAGCAAGCATACAAGTAAGAGTAGGCAAAAGCCCTTCACTTGTATACTGCTACACTCGCAAAGGAAAAATATGCACAAGGGTTACAGGGTACCTAGCTTCGTCGAAGTCGTACAAACGGTACAGGCTCTGACTTGCCACATACATAACTCAGACAACGACCAAAGATACCTTCCACTGTCTAGCATTAAATAGTAGGAAAGAACAACTCAATAATTAGAAGCACCCCAATACTATGATACCATGTGACTATGACTCTAATAATCCCTAAAGCTAGTGCAAAACATATATGTGAGAACTGGTGCTGGAAATACGACTGGCCGACTATGGAAGTCGTATGCAGAACCAGAAGGGATAAGTAAATGAATAAAGATTAGAAGTATTGAAAAGAAGAAGTTCAGAGAGAGAAACCGTAGTAAAGCGGGTTAGATTGGGGACAAATTGCAAGGGACGTCTAGGACCGAGCACACCATACTAAGCTCTGAAGAGGCACGCGAGAAGGATGCCCGCACCACCTTACTAGGACAGCGGCCTCCAATCACAAACGACTACGTCATGAAGAGCAGGCGTCATATGACGCTTCAGGCCAGCCGACCAATCACGAGCGTGGGAACCTCCACCTGAGTGAGGAAGGCACACGTACATACACACGCACACACTACCACCCCGCTCTCCCCTCTCTCTCTCTTTAGTAACTTCACACAACATTATCTTTTACTCTATCAATGATATAAAATACTTCCAAGTGTCACAGACAAGAATAAAGACCACCACTGATCTGTCTGTGACAACATGAACACTAAGAAAGAAAGAACATCGTTCTACGATTATTATAGCCCATTTCACTGCCCTGGCGAGTGCTAGCGAGTTACGAGTACATTCTGGCAAGCTGGCCAGCGTAACACTATTTAAGTCAAGATAAATGTTAGAAGTATATATATATAATTGTTTTTCTGTCTTTTCTTTTTAGAGTTTGGTGATCGAAATTTATAAACTCATAATATATAGAATGTAGTTCTGTGAAAAGTTATTATGTGTTTCTTCCTGGCTCGCTATCGCTCGCCAGGAAGAAATCGACAGCTGGATGGGGATAAACATCTTAAAACAGTTGGCTGAATAGGGCCGAATGGATACAAGCCCGGGAAAGAGAGAAAAGGATGCCCTGAGGCACGTCAGAACCAGACAACTCATTGGTATTCCCGTCAACCCTAAACTCAAAGAAGGTCAATTGGCCTGAATATCTTCAAGCCTCAAAAGTTTTAGCTCCAGCGTGCAAACTTTGAGTTTAAATGGCGCTAAAGCACTTGTTTATACACCATGTCACGGCAGGAAAATTCAACCGGAAAGTATGAGTTCGAATATCATGATACATCTATTATATCATGTATATCTATCTACCTACAGTGATTAATAATGCAAACATTATATATTATGATTATCCAAAAAACATTATGCATATCATTCAGTATAAGATGTTTGTGTGTTTACTGTGTGTGTGTGCGTGAGTGTACAGAATATCTGCCTTTTGCAGATTACTGTAATTTTATGATCCAATCCTTTTTGGAAAAACGGGGCGTACATATGATATCCTTCTTAGTTGCTAGTGTGTGTGTGTGTGTGTGTGTGTGTGTGTGTGTGTGTATGGCATCAAGCTACGTGAGCACGAGTCGGAGCGGATGATGGTGGATGGAATCTGATTTCAAAGGAAGCCATTACTGCACCTAGTTTCGAGCTCTTGCTAGGTCATATCACATATATGTTTAATTATTGATGGGAATATTCCTGTTGATAACAATATGAAACAAAATCTGTCTTTGCAGAATTCATGTGTTTATATATGAAAAAACAAAACTATCTTGTTGGAAGACAGGCGCAATTGTAATTTACATTATACTATTATTTTCTGTTCCCACTAGAGAAGCTTGATAGCTTATGCAAAACCATATTGTAGAGTTTAATATTCCGCTATGCAGTTCTGAACACAAACACCTGGAGGTAGACTCTCCAGGGAATGATATACACGCAAACTAACCGTTATGTTCTTGGCAGTGGAACGCGACATAGTATAAGCCAAAACATTGTATCTTTGATCCTATAAAGGGTATCAAGTAGCCATTATGGGAATAATATGGTATGAAATGATATGATATGATATGGTCTGGGTTACCTGAGTGTCAGGTAATCGGAGCTTGTTTATCACGGGATATGACTAGACCCAGTTTCGTGCACAAACAATCTTGATTACTAAATTGAAGTTACCATTGGAGCGGAAAACAGCATGAATAATCATGCATTTGCATTTTTGAAAAAACAAGGAGTGTGGGACGCCAACGTGAATGTCCGGTTTGGTGAGCTGGAAATGTGTGGTTGGATTTGGTGGGTGTTCTAGAATTACCATTAACAATGTGAATTATTGATACCTCTATTTGATATCAAATAGTAAAATTTAATAACATACTTCTCCAAAGGACACACATACACTATATGTGTGTGAATATTTATTTATATATATATATATATATATATATATATATATATATATATATATATATATATATATATATATATATATATATATATATATATATATATAATTAGTATATCTCATAAATACATGTGAGCTGCTAAATGTTTTTATACTTCCAGTCGGACTCGAACCACCGACAGTCAGGACGAGTGTCCATGCTTTAATCCACTACATCACAGCATGATAAAGGATACTTAATCTTTTCCTAATTATATTTAGGAGATGGAAAATTCTACTTGGAGAATGTATTTCAATTCATACACAAATCGTAGGATCCATATTCCAGGATACCATACAGGGATCTTTACAAATAGAAGAGCTTTATGACCCTTCCCAGTGAAGTTTCTACATAGACTGTTGTGTTCTTCCTCTTCTATCTTATATATATATTTATAATAGGGAACACATTATAGCTAATTCAGTCAAAATTAGTCTTCAATGGAATTATAGGGGTGTAATTGCAAATTGGGAGGATTTGCAATTACTTCTCTCAGTTCGGAATCCACTGTGTGTCTGTCTCCAGGGGATAAATGTGGGGGGGTCGGTGGATGCCTTCACCTAGTGGGTATACGGTCATCCATTACGTTCCTCCCCTGGCTGATGGGCACAGTGGTGGGTGTGCCGTTTTATGCTGATCTGATGTCTCATTCACTCCCTTTGCTGTACAGTCTCCCCTTCATGTTCTAGCAGTACAGATGCAATTTGAAAGGTGTTTTACTGTCTGCTGTCTGTACCTTCCACCTTTAGTTCATGTAGTATGTGCTGATTTGGAAAACCTTATCCAACAACTTGCACCTCCTTGGTGATCTTAGTGGCTGACATCCTACAGTACAGTATGTGGGGCGATTCGCTTTTCATCCTCGGGGTCAGCTACTAACCTCTTTGGTTGGTGATCTGGATTTTGTTGTCCTGAACTATGGGAGGCCAACACATTTCCATGTTCAGACCGACATATTTTTGGTTCTTTACCTCGCTATTACCTCCCCTGACAGTGCCTTGATTTGTCCTTGGAAGTTTTGAATGAACTGAATGGTAGAAACCATTATCCTTTGTTGGTTAAGTCCACTGGCTTTGTTCCTGCAGCCTGTATGCCACTCTGGAGTCTGGGTAGGGCTGACTGGTCTCTTTTTGGGGAACTATGTGTCCTTGACTTAGCTGTGTGTGACTTTCCAACATTGATGATGCACAACATTATTTTAGTACAACACTGATCTGGGCAGGAGTTAACTCCCTTAACACGGTCTTCGGGCGTTTATTCCCAGAGATCTATGCCGTAGTGGAGTGCAGACTGCTCTTTCATTCAGGGGGTTTACAAAGTCGCTGCTCGTCGATGCCATGCCAATCATGAGGTCGATATAATATAAGTTCAAGTTTGCTAAGCGCATGCTCGATATAGATGGGTTATGAAAGGTGCTCGCCAAAGCTCATGGAGGTCATTCGTTTCCATGATTACTTCTTCCACGCCTTTGCCTATGGTTTGGAAAAGGATTCGTAAGTTCTCAGCAAAATTTTCACCATCCTCTCTATCAGTATTGATGATTAAAGGTAATTTAGGGTCAGTGCCTGGTGACGTAGCCTCTGCCCTATCCAATTAGTTTTGAGCGGTCTCCCAGAGGGATCCTTCCAAGCCATGTCCGGATCCCCATAGTTGCAAGGGAAGACGGAGACTTAATCTCCGCTCTCATGGCAGGAAGTACTATAATGTTAACTTCAGTCTCTTTGAGTTGTATGCTCACCTGCTTGATCTATGAAGATTTTGCCTCAGAGCACCATCTTGTGACTGTGTTTTTTACCTAGAGAAGGTTTTTGACACAGCTTGGCACCATGGCATCATTCAGCAACTTCATGCTTTTGGTTTATGTAGTCACCTGCTATTGTTGCTTGGAGACTTTTTGACTGATCGTGTGTTTAGGGTCCTTGTGGGTTCTTTCCTCGCTGTGGCGCTTTGTCAGGAGGGAGTACCACAGGAAAGTGTTGTAAGTGTTTCCCTGTTTGCAGTGGCCATGAATGAAATTCTAGAAACTGTGCATGTTGGGGTGTCCTAATCCCTATATTTGGATGACTTGGCTATCTGGTTTTCTGGTTCCAGCATGTCTGCTATTGAGAAGCACATGTAACTTGCATTGGACAAGGTTTTTGCCTGGGCTGATTTCAAGGGTTTCCGGTTTCCACCATCTAAGACTGTGGCTATGCACTTTTGTAAAAAGAGGGGGTTCACCCAAACCCTGGTCTAGTGCTTGTGGCAGGTTATTCAATTGTGTGACAGAGACAAAGTTCTTGGGACTACTTTGGTTCCGCACTTGACAAATCTGAAGGCATTGTGTATGAAGGTTCTGAATCTGTTGAGGGTTCTGTCACATTCTTCTTGGAGTGCTGATCGCAGAACACTACTACATTTGCTTCAGGCATATGTCGCCTCCAAATTGTCATATGGCTGCGAGGTCTACTCCTCTGCCATAAACTTCAGACTTTAGGCTCTACAGTAGATGCTGTCCATCATGCTGTTCTTCGTCATGCAACTGGGGCTTTTCAGTCGTCTCCGATTCTCAGCTTACTGGTGGAAGTTAGTGTGCTACCCTTAGATTTACTGCGTCAGTCTGTGGTTGCATGTTGCTGGTTTTGGATAAGACGCCTTCCAGACTCTCTTGTTTGTGTCTGTGTTACAAGACAGTCTCGTTTTTCTCTCTATGGTACACATCCTCGAATGCCTCGTCCATTTGGCTATAGGGTTCGTGAAATAATGGAGGAGTTCGATCTGTTGGCAGGTCCTGTTAGTCCTTTGCAAATTCCAAGGGTTGCTCCCTTGATCATGCCTGAGCCGTCATTCTGTAGGTTTTTTGCAGGCACGAAAGATTCAGTCGCCCCCATAGCCTCTTCTCCATTAATTTTTAGAACATTCTAGTCATGGTAGTTTTGAGCCTGTTCATACTGATGGCTCTAAATCTGCCTCTGGATTTAGTATTTGAGTTGTGTTACCTGATTTCAGCCGTGGAGGTAGTCTTCCTGTCTTTGCCCCAGTTTTTACTGCAGAGTTGTCTGCTATCATTTTATTTTTGAAGTTTGTGTTTGCTCTCCAGAAAAATCCTTTTACTATAACCTGTTCCAAATAAGTAGGCCAGAAATCGTGAAACCTAACCCGTGTAACTCAAAAAGGGCTAGAGCAAATGGGCTGTATATCTCCACACCTATTCTCTGGCTGACCCTTCTCAAATGGTAGAAATATTAGCTTGATTACTTAAGTTGTTTGCGAGTTATAGAGGTTAATGGTCAAAAACTTTGGCCTACTTACTTGGAACAGGGTATAGCTTCCGCTACTCTGAAATGGCTCTCCGCTTATGGCTCTGGAATTGTTTTATTCTTCCCATCCTATAGTATTAGCTATTTTAGAGTAGCTGTTCCTCATTCATCGTTGGAGGAGAAAGAGTGGATTTTTGCTGGGTGCCTACACATGTTGGTGTCAGAGGTTATGAAAGGGTGGATGTATTGGCAAAGGCTCCAGTTTTGAGACCTGCACATGTACAGTACATTATGCTCTGCCTGCTTCTGAGTTGTGTACTCCAATCATGCTTGCTGTTTGTGCTCTTTGGCAGGCACGGTGGGATTGTGTTACTGTTAACAAGCTCAGGGAAATTACCAAGATAGTCTATCCAACAGTTTGCCCTACCATGCCTCGCAAGTTAGAGACTGCTTCGGCTCGCCTGTGCATTGGACATACAGGTTCACACACGAGTTCCTTATGTGTGGAGGTGTCCCACCAATCTATGATGCTGTCTAGTTCCTCTTACTGTCAGGCACTTACTAGGTGAGTGTCCTAGTTTGGTACTCTATGTCGGACGTTGTTATTGCAGCACCAGATGGCGGATGGTACTTACTGTCTCTCTTCAGTGCTTGAAGGGGAGGCTGGTGCCATTGGAGATGATGTGATTATATTTTTGAAAAAGGCTGGCTTCTTTCACTTATAATGATTGCATTTGTTTTTATATTGATATCTAGTATTAGTCATTAATTTGTATATATATACAGTATACTGTATAATTATATATACTGTATATATATGTGTATACATACATACAGTATATATAGCATATATAGCATGTATATTAGAATGTCTGGCCGGCGCCATATAACCTTGTTGTTGCGGTGCCAAATTTTCTATCAATCAATCAATCAACCCCTTTGAAATACGCTCACAAATCACGCAATTTTTTGAGCATGTCACTCAGTAGGCACTGTAACTCGTTGCATATATTTAATATGGAAATATTAGTAAAATGTTAATGTAATGGAAATAGCAAGGGGTGGTCTTTTTGGCATGTCAGTGGGTGTTATGGTAACTTACTCAAACCAGGTACAGCCTTAGTTAATTTGTAAACAACATAATTAATTGAAAATAATAATGTATTGGATATCTTACAGGGAGGCATTCTGTGTATGGCCACCCTCATTAAGGGGAGTAAGGTGTCCGGCAATAGATAGATAGATATCTGAATTGGTTTCGCTGGAGCAAGCCTGAAAACGCCGAATAAAAAAGGTTCTTAGATTGATCTCATGGTCTAGGAAGTTAGCTTAGTGCTGTGTAAGTTTGGTCTAAAGGCCTGAAGAGAGGGCTAGGTGAAGAAAAACATGTGGATAGAATGAGAGGTCAGGGTTTAAATTTAGGTCTGAAAAGGATCTAGTTTCCAAGAAGGTGGTCACAGTAGTGTGGAAGTAAAAAACAGTAGCTAGGAGGGTTTTTTACAGAAGGTGGTCACAGTAGTGTGGAAGTAAAATAACAGTAGCTAGGAAGGGTTTTACAGAAGGTGGTCACAGTAGTGTGGAAGTAAAATAACAGTAGCTAGGAAGGGTTTTCGAATAGCTTAAATGTCGCCAATGGTGGGTCTAGTAATTAGAAATGTTTGTTTAGTGCTTCGAAAAGAGGAGGGAGGGCTTCTGAATAAGTTTGGTTTTCTGGATAGAGGATCAAGAATATGGGCTAGCATTAGGAGTTGCAGTTCTGTACAGTAAGTTTGGTCTCTTGGATTGGACTGAGGAGGTTGGTTTGAAGAGGTAGGTCTATAAATAAAGAGGGTGAACTAATAGGCTAGGAGGTTCTGACAATTTATGACTGGTATGTAAGGCGGAGGGCGGTCTGGAATGTGGGTCTAAAGGTTTGAGAGGAACAGGTTTTGTAGGAGATAGGACTGGTGGTCTTAAAGAAGATCTAATGTTTAGAAATGTTTATTTGTTGAATTTTATGAAAGGCAAGGGGGTGGGTCGCTTTGTCTATAAAGGTTAGGCTAATGGTTTGGAAAAAAGGGGGTGGACTAAGAGGTCTTCTGGATGAGCAGAATGGAAAGAGGAGAGTAGACTAAGATATAGGCAAGGTGTTGTAATGGTATGGGATACTTTTAATGGGTTGGAAAGTTGTTGTATTAGTTTAGAAGGCTTGAACTGGGCTAGAAGGTGGGTTTGGTTGTCTGGAATAATGAGTTTAATCCGGACAGAGGGAATAAGATAAGAGATGTACTTTTCTGAAAAGTGAATCTGTTTTATCGAAAGTTAGGGACTCTTCTGGGAAGTAGTTCTGGTGGCCTGCTCTGAAAGGTGGGCCAACGATCTGGAAAAATTGAGTTAACTAGGAAATAGGTTGAGTAATTTGAATTAATATTATAATGATTTGCAATATAGGTCCTAAGGTTATGGTAGTCGAGGATGAGTGAAGTCTAGAAAGTGAGCTCATTGGTCAGGAAGGAGGTGGGTGATAGGTTATGGGTAGGTCTGGAAGGTGAGCATAATGGTATGGAAGGTGCGTCATATGATCTGGAATAAGTATGTCCTGGAAGGTGGACCTAATGATCTGGGAGGAGTAAGCTAGACTTGTAAGCGTGGCCTAAAATTAATATGGTCCATAAGGTGGGTCTAACAATCTGGTGGGCGAAGGAGAGGTAACACGGATGCAAGCAGCGTAGAAGCTTGCTATAACGTTTTTTTTTTATTATGTTTGTCTTTATTTTTTGTCTATGGTTATATAGGAGACAAAATGCATAGCTGACTGTAACAAGTGTTTTCCTCCCCAAAGTTGAAAGAGTCACAGAGCCAAATTCAAGGTACGTTATAGTAAAAATGTCTGGACATGCGGAGCTTGAAGCAGTAGTTAAGTCGTAGGATGTGGGAAAAACAAATTGAGGGAGAGAGTTCCAAAGCTTCCTTATTGAGTAGAAGAAAGACTGGGAATATTGGTGCAATCTTGGTTTAGAGATTTAGACAGAATAGGGGCGGGAGTATATTGAAACATTCACTGAGAAAGCTCTGAATTTGTGTAATAGAGGAAAGAGAGTGAGAGAAATGCAACATTGTGGCATATGGAGAGAGATTGTAAATAATTAGTAGGAGGAGGAAGTGAGTTGATGAGACAAATAGCTTTTGGCTCTCTCCTTTTGAGAAGTGAGGTATAGGTTTAACCTCCCCACACATGCGAACAATACTCAATACATGGGCTCACTGTGTCCCTATGCAGAGCAAGAAGCTTTGCGGGAGTGAAGAACCCACGGAAACAGTTGAGCATACTTAACTTCTAGGAAGTTGGTTTAGCAAGAGTGGTAATAATATGATATTTCCAAGAAAGGTCAGGAGAAAAAGAAACACAAAGAAGATTGAAAGAAGATGAAGGGTTGATTTGTGTATTGTTGACGAACAACGGATAGTCGTTTGGAAGATTGTATTGGGTAGATAGATGGAAAAATTGGGTTTTGGAAGCATTGAAAGTAACAGTATTTTTTCTGCGCCAAACGGAAATATATGATAGATCATAAGATAGATGTGTTGTGGCCTCATTACGTGAGGTTTGAAGTGATTGCAAGTTGGATCATTGTGGAAAACTAATTGCATAGAATAAGGTAGTCATCAGCATAGGAGTGTATAGGACTAGAGGTACAGTTCAGAAGATCATTATTGAATATTAGGAAGAGAACTGGAGACAGGACAGAACCCTGAGGAACACCAGAACTTCAAGAATGGAGCGATGGCCGTCCTTGGTTGTAGTTGGTCTAATTGGTGTGGAAGGAAGAAGGTGGTCTGGGAGGTTGGTCTAATGGTATGGAAGGAAGAGGGTGGTCTGGGAGGTTGGTCTAATGGTATGGACAGAAGAGGGTGGTCTGGGAGGTTAGTCTAATGGTGTGGAAGGAAAATGGTGGTCTGGGAGGTAGGTCTAATTGGTGTGGAAGGAAGAAGGTGGTCTGGGAGATTGGTCTAATTGGTGTGGAAGGAACTAGGGGGTCTGGGAGGTTGGTCTAATTGGGGTGGAAGGAAGAAGGTGGTCTGGGAGGTTGGTCTAATGGTGTGGAAGGAAGAGGGTGGTCTGGGAGGTTGGTCTAATTGGGGTGGAAGGAAGAGGGTGGTCTGGAGTGCTGGTCTAATGGTATGGAAGGAATAGGGTGGTCTGGAATACTGGACTAATGTTATGGAAGGAAGAGGATTGGGTGGAAGGCTGGTCTAATGGTATGGAAATAAGAGGGTGGTAATGAACATAGCACTGGTGGTCTGTATGGAGGAGGGTGGTGTGGTCTGGAAGGTGGGTCTAAAGCCGGTATCACACGAGCGCTTTTTCCCTCACCATTTATGCTCAACACTGGTCTGGCAGCTTATTAGGTCAACATTTTTAATATTGTGTTTACATAAATTCATCTATCATCAGTCTAGTGTCCAATACCAGTGCAAAACATTCCAGAAATCTTGCCAGAAAAAATGTTGATTATCGAATGTTGACTAAAAATTCTCTCGTGTGATACCGGCTTAATGGTCTGGAAGAAAGAGGAGGCTACTGGCTTGGGAGAGGATCGACGAGAATCCAGAACCGTTTGTCTGGATCACCGCCACATCACCGCTACTTCTTACCCAAGCCAAGATACAACCTTTCACTATTTTTGTTCTCTACCAATATTAATACGGCTATTCTATTATTTATTTATGTTTTCAGTAGGCTGGCTTTAGTCATTTTTCGGGATCAATAATATGACACATTATTATAGTTTGTGGAAATACTGTTTACTTGTTATCCTTTCTAACGTAGTCGAAAATACAATACAATATATTTATGATTAATGTTCGTTATCCATATACATTTACATTACATAATTTCGTTCATAGGTTTGCGACAGGGTTGTGTAATGTCACCATGGCTGTTTAATATGTTTATGGAGGGTGTGGTGAGGGAGGTGAAAAGGAGAACTATGGGAAGAGGATTGGGTTTAGTAGGAAAGAATGGTAGAGATTGGGAGTTGAATCAGTTGCTGTTCGCTGATGACACAGCATTGGTGGCGGATTCTGATGAGAAACTGCAGCGGGTAGTCAAAGAGTTTGGTGTGGTTTGTGGAAGGAGGAAACTGAAGGTGAACGTCAATAAAAGTAAAGTAATGGTGTGTAATAGGGGAGAGCATAGGGTGAATCTAGATGTGAGGCTGGATGAGGAAATATTGGAACAAGTAGAGTGTTTTAAATATCTAGGAGGAACGATAAGTAGGAGTGGAGGTATAGAAATGGAGGTAAAACAGAGAGTGTGTGAAGGAAGGAAGGTTTTCGGAGCAATGGGAAGTATGTGGAAGACGAGAAATCTCGGAGTGAAAGTAAAAAGTGCACTGTATCAAGGAATTGTTGTGCCAACGGTGATGTATGGGGCTGAGACATGGGCTCTGAAGAAAAAGGAGAAAAGAGGGCTGGATGTGATGGAGATGAGCTGCTTGAGGAGTATGTGTGGAGTTACTCGTAGAGACAGATTGAGGAATGAAGAGATACGTAGGAGAGTGGGGCAGCAGGAACATTTGTCAGCCAGAGTGGACAGAAGGGTGCTGAGCTGGTATGGTCATGTTGAACGAATGGGAGATAAAAGGCTTACAAAGAGAATATGTGAGTCAGGTACAAGGGGAGATAGAAGAGCAGGAAGACCCCCATTGAGATGGAGAGACTGTGTAAGAAAAGCTTTGGATGATAGAGGAATGACTATAAATCAGGCAGGGAAAGTGGTGGTGGACAGGAGTGAATGGAGAATGCTTGTGAATAGTTGAGTGAACACGTGGTCATTTGGAATAAGGGGTCGGGCGCAAGTTGGACTAGATAATAGTCCATCAGGCGCCTGGCCCGGGGAGACGATTAATATGAAGGGTGCGCCTGGAAGTGTGGTGGGAGGGCTTGCGGCTTTGGTTCCGCTGCATGTCTGCCTGCCGAGATCGGAACCTCTCCGGGTGGTCGGGGGCCGGGGGAGTGCTGGAGCGACCTTGGTGACCCTGGTCTCTGGGTCTTCTCCTGGGTGACCTGGATGTGTGTGAGTTTGTGCTTTTTATCTGTGTTTATTCGTTGTTTTTATGTTGTTTTTGTGTTTTCCCTGTTCTTGCTCTGTCTTGAGTCGGCTACCCCCAAAATGGGGATTGGGCCTGAGCATATAGATAGATAGATAGATAGAATTTTAGTTTTTCATGGAGGTGAACCCAATTATAATACCTCGATTATAAGCAATCATCGCTGCTGCCATTGCAACTGTCTCTTGTAAGAACATTACTGTTACAATGTATCTTACCCTGTGCGCTATATATACTTGTGCTTGTTGACATATTGTACTTGTTATCATTTAAACAATAATTGAACATTACATCATGATTGTACCTTTCGTTTATCAATGGTGTTATCAGTGTTTATCAATATCAAACAAAATATGAGAAATTATAAGCATGAGTGAATCTTTCTAAGTTGAAAAATATATGTTTATGTTTGGCATAATTCAGATACAAAATATGTTTCAATGAACGGCTTAGAATAGCCTATTTCCTGACTTGGTTTTAGGTTTCACTATGTTTGACATTTATTATCTGTTAGTTTGTAACTTACTAGGCCATACAGAAGTTTATATGCTTGCTTACGGATGAAATTAAGTATTCATCAGTGATAGATAAGCCTCTAACACGCATAAAACAATGGTCTACATTTAGAGAGAACGACAACATATAAAGAGTTGTCATTACATTAAATACTTTCAATCAAAAACCCCACCTACTGCGAAGGGCACAGTACCCTCCAAAAATAAAGCTTTATATTTTTTGGTTGAGTAGCTGGTGAGGATGGTAAATGGAGGGTGGGGAAGATAAGAGTCATCTATCTCGCCCTCGTCACCGACACTACACAAGGCCTGAAATATAGGCGGATTCTCCACAGCTTGACTTTTGGAGTCCTTTACCCAGAACTGGAGGTTGAGTTTCCGCGAGACGTGCATGTATATGACACACAGGTTATTTGCTAAATTAACTAATATAATATATATATATATATATATATTGTTACGTATCTTGATCCTCAAGTGGTTAACTTGATGAATCTAGATAGCACAGAAAAAACAAAAGTAAAATCTAATAAAATTATTTCCTGTTGTTGCTTCCTCTCCTTTTGGATCTTAGGACTTGGTATACTTTATTGACTGATACTCTTATGAAAAAATCTATCTATCTATCTATATGCTCAGGCCCAATCCCCATTTTGGGGGTAGCCGACTCAAGACAGAGCAAGAACAGGGAAAACACAAAAACAACATAAAACACAAAAATAAACACAGATAAAAAACACAAACTCACACACATCCAGGTCACCCAGGAGAAGGCCCAGAGACCAGGGTTACCAAGGTCGCTCCAGCACTCCCCCGGCCCCTGACCACCCGGAGAGGTTCCGATCTCGGCAGGCAGACATGCAGCGGAGCCAAAGCCACAAGCCCTCCCACCACACTTCCAGGCACACCCTTCATATTAATCGTCCCCCCGGGCCAGGCGCCTGATGGACTATTATCTAGTCGAACTTGCGCCCGACCCCTTACTCCAAATGACCACGTGTTCACTAACTATTCACAAGCATTCTCCATTCACTCCTGTCCACCACCACTTCCCCTGCCTGATCTATAGTCATTCCTCTATCATCCAAAGCCTTTCTTACACAGTCTCTCCATCTCAATGGGGGTCTTCCTGCCCTTCTATCTCCCCTTGTACCTGACTCACATATTCTCTTTGTAAGCCTTTCATCTCCCATTCGTTCAACATGACCATACCAGCTCAGCACCCTTCTGTCCACTCTGGCTGACAAATGTTCCTGCTGCCCCACTCTCCTACGTATCTCTTCATTCCTCAATCTGTCTCTACGAGTAACTCCACACATACTCTTCAAGATCTCCATCACATCCAGCCCTGAAACTAATTACTGAAACTAATTAAAGTCATGTAGTATTTATAAAGAATTATTATTTAACCGAAGCTTAGTAGGCTATGGTTATGAACCGAAGAAGTTATATCTAAAGAAGGACTATTAATTCTATAAAAAGTCTTGAAAGATAAATATTAACCCATAACTAGCGGCGCGCAACATAAGTCGAGTATAATAAATCTGGACTATCTGGCGGCGCTCGACATAGTTCGTGTGGCAATTTCAGCACGTAATGTTGCTGAGAGAGAGAGACAAGTGGTGGCAGGAGAGTAGCGAGCGTATGACTGCTCCAGACCACCGCGGCGAACCTACTGACACGAATCCCACCTCCTCCCTCCCTCTCTCACTCGCTACATACGGAATTGTATGGGGAAAGTGCCGAATTACATGCTTTTTGCACTCGCGTTGCGCGGTTGTTGCAAGAAAACTAGCCATCATAAAAGGATCGTTATGGTGTCATTGGAAAGCTCTGTTTATGCCCTTTCAGGGATAGATATTTGTTTTACGTTCTGGGTCTTCTTTAGGCATGAAAATGATCACGTAAACAGCCCTATTTTGGCTAAAAACACCCCGCTGGGCGGTACATATAAATAAACCGCTAGCCCGCTAATCTAGTGTTAAAGTAAGAATATTTCTGTCTCTTACCCTTTTTGAAATGAATAGATAGTTTTCTTATATGTCCTTTTATTTATATTTAATGTAGTTATTATTCTTGGTTCTTGTCTTACGTTAATAGTATTATATTATTATTATCATCAGGATTAATATCAAAGTCACATAAAAAGTTAGATATATATTTAATAATTAGTTAAATGTATTTCTTAACCACGTAACATTGAGGTTTGATTATGAGTACATTAAGTTACAGGATCGCTTCATAGATTCGATTCAGGTCTCACTCAAATAATATGAAAAGCAAATATAATATTTTGAAGCTAAAAGAATTTTCTTCAGCTTAGGAAATCACTAGAAGTAACATTAAAACAGCCATGTTAGTCTAAGGCGATATTACTAATAAGAGACAATAGTATCACCGTACTAAGCACCGTTAAGCAATGTAAGCTTAATTAAAAAGAAAATGACAGAACTCGTAAGTCTTAATATAAAACAATAGTATTACTTTTATCATAACCCAATTACTTGAAGAGATGCTTTAGTCCACAAGTCAGTCAACTAAAATAGTTAAGTACATAATAGTAGCATTAACGTTAATTCCCAATCACATATCTCACTAACCAACATAACGTAAGTGTTTACACCAAACACACTTAACACACACTTATATAATCTGACTGACAATCACAATCCCATTATAATACTTCACCCCGTCTTCCTCCAGCTGCAAGTTCACCTTCCCAACTCCAAATGAGACTGATTTGAATGCCCACTACTACTCGGGTCTTATATACTAAACAATGATGGTGTAGGAACGAATCAGGAGGCGAGGGATGGTGCGCGCACCAATCACAGCTCCTCGAGTTGCGTAGCAGGTGCATGGTCCAATGGAGTCTCCTGGCATCGATCATCGTCATAGCGTCGGGTCATCGAAGTAATTTGCAGGGTCCCCTATGACGCACGCAGGTGTGAAGGCTAGTTTGCTGGTATGCGGACGAGCTGGTTTCCCACTCGCTGGTTCGCTCGCTAGTCTGTTTCGCCGCCTCGGTAATTGGCACTCCTTCAACTCTTCATTTTAATCTTAAATAAACATACAGGGCTCCGTATGTCAGAATATATATATATATATATATATATATATATATATATATATATATATATATATATATATATTTATTGTCGCAAGGAAATTCACATGAAAATACATTCACTCATCATACATATTGCTGTAATACAAAACGGCAAAGGAAAAACAAAAATCTATACGTAAAATAAATTGGGAATCAACAGAACGTCAATCAGAATACTTTTAATCGGAGGTACATAATTCCAGCTGAGGAAGTCACTTTTAAGTAAGTAATATAAAACACTTACCCAGACAAGATAATTTTACTCACCCGTGTGTGTGTGTGTGTGTGTGTGTGTGTGTGTGTGTGTGTGTGTGTGTGTGTGTGTGTGTGTGTGTGTGTGTGTGTGTGTGTGTGTGTGTGTGTGTGTGTGTGTGTGTGTGTGTGTGTCGTGTGTGTGTGTGTGTGTGTGTGTGTGTGTGTGTGTGTGTGTGTGTGTGTGTGTGTGTGTGTGTGTGTGTGTGTGTGTGTGTGTGTGTGTGTGTGTGTGTGTGCGCGCGCGCGCGCGCAAGGTACATGATATAAGTATGTCAAGTATCGAAATCATGTGAAAATGTGTCAAGAAAATTGTTACATGTTAATATAAAATACCAGAATGATGAGGCAACGTGGAATGGGAAAATATATATACAGTAGGTCTGAAATAATATTCATTTACAAGTCAATTAACTACTTACAAGTCTCGGGCTGCAGGTAATTTTAGACTGTAGACGTGAATACGTTGCTGCAATTTAAATTAATATGACTTATATGCACCCATTAGTACATTAAATGAATTGGAAGTTAATACATGACATTTATGCACCCATAAGTACATTCAATCACGTTCAACACTGTGCACTATACAGTACGAAACATGAAAAGTTACTTTCACAAGCCAGATGTTATTAACACGAGAGGTCGGTTGATTTTGCATTGCCACCTAGTGTAACCTTTAACCCCCTCCGTCATATATGACGCGATCGCGTCATATGGCGGTTTCGCACAAAAGAATCCTATGAACTTAGTGAAATAGCTCAATATTAAGTTTATGACGCGATTTGCGTCATATTGAGCTCGGTAAGTTAGGTAAGTTAGATTATAATCAGTCGGTTGGTGGCAACCCCAAATTCCTCCGCCTTCTAATGGTCCCTCAGTGTGAGCAAGAGTGTTGTGGGGGAAATACCGGGCGCTCGGGCAACCCCTAACTTTCGTACGTTAATATGTCGGGGGGGGGGGGGGGGTAACTTCACTGATATTAGAGACTCTTCTCCATAACGATACAATTGGAGGACAGAAAATATATCTTGTAGGAGATATATTATCTCCTACCGCAATTACATGTCCTCTGAACACAAAAATGACGAGGCCGTCTTAAAAGAAATAATCTCCAAGCATGTCCACCCAACCAACCCGGAAAACAAAATCAAATTAATAATTTATTACAAATCCCCCAAGACCTCCAACCTCGTTCTCCGCAACAAACCAGCCCCCACCAAGATAAAGAGCCCGATGACCGACGATCACGTCATTTACCAACATACCTGTAATTATGAGGACTGTGGACCTCATTCCTATATTGGTATGACGCAGACTCGTCTTTCACGTCGGTTAACTCTTCACCTTCAGGCTGGAGCCATCAAAGACCACTATCTCACCTCACACGCAACGAGTTAGAGAAACACACCACCATACTCGATAAAGAAAGTGACCCAAGGAGATTACCTATACTCGAAGCTTTATATATCCAAGCCTTACATCCCAACATCAACAACCAAACTCTGGACCTTCAGATCCTTCCTTCTGCCAAAAGGCACTTTCCTACAGGACCTAACACCCCCCTTCGCCCCCCGGTGCCCTTGACGCAGCCCCCCGCGCTACCTCCTTCAGCTTCGTCTTCCGCAGACGCCACACAACTTAGGCCACGCCCCTCGACACGCAGCCAATCAGCTTCGACCCCACCAACCGACCACCATCCCGCATCCAGTGCGCATGCGTGAAGCGGTTCCCCCTTTGTCTCTCCTAGAATACCCCTCCACCAATAGCAGACTTTTGCCCCTTGATTTTCGCCTCCTCTGATCCTCCACCCTCTATTTATACCCTTCCTGTTTACCTTTTATATCATTCCATCCTTACTTGATAATGCTGGTTGTCCAGTGAAACGCGTCGTATATCCTGTATCATCATGTACATTTATGTAACCCTGTACCACCATGAATTTTGCTCATCTCCTTCATCTACTTCCTGCCACCCAGCGAAAACTCATCAGAGACCTGGAAACTTTGAATAATAAAATTTCCAACGCAGAAATTGCCATTTCTTTCAACCTCGTATGTATTAAAGAATATATATATATATATATATATATATATATATATATATATATATATATATATATATACACGGTATATATAATAATTTTCAGTTTCCCAGTCGTGTCTTTAGTGAGTGAGAGGAGCTAATCATCATGGAGCCTCTAATATCTGTGAAATTAAAGCCTACACTAAGTAGCAACGAGAAATCAACCAACCTCTTGTATTTTTAACATATGCTTAACGTAAGTTACTTTTTGAGTGTTCGTATTGTATAGTGTTTAGGAGTTTTGTGATTAACATAAAATGTGTTACTTTTCTTATGTCATTCATTTATGTTTGTGGTTCCGTACTCAGGTTTATCAATACACTTATTCCGTATTCAGGTTTATCAATACACTTATTCCGTACTCAGGTTTATCAATACACTTATTCCGTACTCAGGTTTATCAATACACTTATTCCGTACTCAGGTTTATCAATACACTTATTCCGTACTCAGGTTTATCAATACACTTATTCCGTACTCAGGTTTATCAATACACTTATTCCGTACTCAGGTTTATCAATACACTTATTCCGTACTCAGGTTTATCAATACACTTATTCCGTACTCAGGTTATCAATACACTTATTCCGTACTCAGGTTATCAATACACTTATTCCGTACTCAGGTTATCAATACACTTATTCCGTACTCAGGTTATCAATACACTTATTCCGTACTCAGGTTTATCAATACACTTATTCCGTACTCAGGTTATAAATACACTTATTCCGTACTCAGGTTTATCAATACACTTATTCCGTACTCAGGTTATCAATACACTTATTCCGTACTCAGGTTTATCAATACACTTTTTGTTTCTTCAAATCTTCATACTATGTCATTTTTGCTTAGGTTTTACGAAATCATAGTAATTCACTGTAATACTAGTCTTTGCTTAAAAGTGTGTGTAATTGTTATTTCTAGATTTGCCTTATGATGAAGAAAGTGTCTCCGAAAGATAGCAATAAATATAGACAAGATGAACGTGTTCTTTGTGTTTAATCCCTGGTGATTTCTTCCTTATTCGCCTCCGTTTCCCAAGATCAAAAGCTGATACACTATATATATATGTTTGTTTGTATCATGTCTGTAAGTTAAGTTCAAATGTCGGGTGGGTGGGTGGGTGGGTGTGGGTGTGTGGGTGGGGTGGGTGGGTGGGTGATCCTTCTATGTCTCTCTTACTGTTAAAAACATACACAAATCACTACCCACACATTTCCAGTAGAGTATAATTTGTTCAATATGCCTCAATACATATTCATTGACCTATGATTTTAGCATACGCACAACTCAAATATATATTTATTTTTATTTTAGTAAGCGTTGTTTCCACATAGCGATTTTGATAAGTTAATTTGACTTTGTATTGTCTTTGTCCCAGTTTTGGTTTGTTTAGTTTGCAAGTTTTACATTTTAATATAAGTTTCGTACAAGGCAGACTAATATATTCGTCAGCTATATTTGTTTGGTATATTAAAGTAATATGATTGATAATTTGTTATGTAATCTGATGGACAGATTATTCATGATAAATTAGTTGGGTCCCTTGCACAATATTAGTAGTTTTTGTTTGAATAAATACATTTCTGAATGAGGCATTGCGTACTTTACAATACGCTTCAATGATTATTTATGAGCCTTTAATGGAATGAACTTATCATGTGGGAAACCATGATGGGACGATGTTTTATTCCATCATAAATTGATGCAATATAAATGCAAGAACAATTTACTAGACAATTTTATCCTACTGTAATAATTTCCGAATATTGAAGAAAGGCGAGTTTTAATGTAATACTTCTAATTTTATCCATTCGAGGTGAATGTTGATACCAAAAATAATGCTTACATTTAAGAATCTATAGTAAACAAAAGCCCATTTAAAAGCGGGAAAACTGTAGAATAGATAAGTGGAAGAATCAGGTGAAATCGCACTGCACTGCTAATCCATTTAGTTGGTAATGACTCTACCGAGGCTAATGGTGATGTTCGTCCAGTGTTTTCAAATAACGCTCTCAATTTCAGCAACATCAGACTAACTTCCTTTATATATGACGTTTATATATGAGCTGAGTGTGCTTAACTGCCTCATGGGGTTCTTTACCTCTGCATAGGTTCTTGCTCTGTAAAGTGGCACAGTGCGTCCATGTATTGAGTATTGTTCGCATGTGTGGGGAGGATCCTCTCACACAGCACTTCTAGACAAAGTAGAAAGGAAAGCCTTTCGTCTCATTAACTCCCATCCTCTCACCGATTCTCTGCAATCTCTCATCCTCTTCGCCGCAATGTTGCATCTCTTCTCTATTCTATCGCTATTACAATACGCAATGTTCCTCAGAGCTCTCTCAGTGTATAACACCTCCTCTACATAGAGCACATAGCACCTGTCCTGCAACATAATCCCACCCCTACTCTGTACAGATCTCCAACTCAAGAGTGAAACGATATTCCCAGCCTTCTATTCAAAAGATGAGCTCTGGAACTCTCTCCTTGCATCCATATCTCTCTTATCCTATGATTTAAATTGCTTCAAACTCAGTGTGTCCAGACATTTTGGCTCGAACATTCCTCTTTCAACTCTTGGAGAGGCATTCGTCACAAGCAGTTTTGCCTTTTCTCTCCCTCATCCACATAGACAAAAAAATACTTATGCATTAATACTTTTTTATAAGTAGTATAATTATACAGTACTGTATTTTTGTTATCAAAAGAAATAATATAACTTCTAACATTTCTACCTAAACATCACTGATTAAAACACAGGAAACGCTACATATAAAGAGATTAGTTATATATCATTTTGGCATTTGAATTTTCAAATAAACTCACATTAGAGAGTGCGCTGAAAGATAATGAAACATTATATGTTCAATATATTTAAAGAACATAGGATATCGCATATAAAAGTACATATAAATTTAGTATATAGTTTTACAGTAGACACAATCATCAACGCAATTAATATTAATAAGACTTATCTCAAAAGAATCGGTGTGTATCATCACGCTCCTGGAACTATACTTGTTGCATATACAATACTGTACATCTATACTTGTTGCATATACAATACTGTACATCTATACTTGTTGCATATACAATACTGTACATCTATACTTGTTGCATATACAATACTGTACATCTATACTTGTTGTTGCATATACAATACTGTACATCTATACTTGTTGCGTATACAATACTGTACATCTATACTTGTTGCATATACAATACTGTACATCTATACTTGTTGCATATACAATACTGTACATCTATACTTGTTGCGTATACAATACTGTACGTCTATACTTGTTGCATATACAATACTGTACATCTATACTTGTTGCATATACAATACTGTACATCTATACTTGTTGCGTATACAATACTGTACATCTATACTTGTTGCATATACAATACTGTACATCTATACTTGTTGCGTATACAATACTGTACATCTATACTTGTTGCATATACAATACTGTACATCTATACTTGTTGCATATACAATACTGTACATCTATACTTGTTGCATATACAATACTGTACATCTATACTTGTTGCATATACAATACTGTACATCTATACTTGTTGCATATACAATACTGTACATCTATACTTGTTGCATATACAATACTGTACATCTATACTTGTTGCATATACAATACTGTACATCTATACTTGTTGCGTATACAATACTGTACATCTACACTTGTTGCGTATACAATACTGTACATCTATACTTGTTGCGTATACAATACTGTACATCTACACTTGTTGCGTATACAATACTGTACATCTATACTAAAAGTCACGTTACAACACCAACTTCCAGCTAATTATAGAATGGCATCCAGCTTATTCCAGTCTTTCCAATAATTATACTCTTGCATCTATATAAGACATTAGTATTAGACACACAGAAAACAGAACTTAATACCATACGTAACATTAGTAATACTGCCATCTGTCTTGATAGCGTAATGCTTAAGTGCGCAGAATTTCGCTGTGAGTGTCCTAGGTTCGAGTCCTTAGAGTGCCACATGTAGTTGTTGATTTCATTAATTGAGTTTATAACTGAAGTTGAATGGTAAAAACTATAAATCACTAGGAATCGCATTCCAACTTCCAAGATACCAGCATCTCTCTCTCTCTCTCTCTCTCTCTCTCTCTCTCTCTCTCTCTCTGTCTCTCCCTCCCTCCCTCCCTCCACGGGCCCGAATCACTTAGGAAAATAGCATTAGATGTATAAAAACCCAATCACGGGTTACGCCTGCCATGGAGTTGCACCTTCGAGTCCTCCTACTCCACCTCCTTTGCTCCTGCTGCTGGCCCTGCTGCTGCCCGGATCATAATGGGGCTTCATCCATTCTTTTCTCTTGACGATCATGCTCACTTGCAAAACAAACACACAAACACTTGTTACGGGCAGTTTTACCTTTTGTCTCCTGTATTCACATAGACAACAAATATGGTTCAGACTGCACCACATCAACCTGATTCACTGACATATTGCTCATTGCTATGGGTGTTTAGTTTAGGACCAAGAAAGGGGCGTCATTTATTTTTGCCCAGGGTTGTATGTGTATGAACCAGCATTGGCGTACACCCAAAACAAGCATAGTCGCCTGCAGTGAAAGGTGGTACACATGTCATTGAACGCTGATGAAGGATATTGATGCATTCCCATTTGAGGGGGAAGGGGTTAACTTTGGTCTAATTATACTGCACATCTAACTATCTATATATTGCCAGACGCCTTACTCCTCTTAATGGGGGTGGCCATACTGCACATATAGCTATTATTTGGTTTAGTTTCCTCGCTAGACCTCCATCAAGTTTAAAAAAAAAAATCACCCCCTAGACCCCTCTTCGAGATGAATTTGTAAATTTTTCAGTAGCCCAGCCGAGGGCCGGTTCCTTCTAAAATTAGAGGCCCGTTAGCTTGTTAGCGTACGCCAGGAAAGAAAATCGACACCTAAATGGCACGAATGGTCCTAATATGGACAAATAAATGGGATAACAGGTCTTAAAATCGCCAAACTGATGGGCCGAACGTCTTAAAATCTGAAGGCTGATGGGGCTAAACATGAGGGAGAAGGGGGTCCAGAAAAAACTAAACACATGGTCAAGTCACTACGTTGCCTTATTCAATCTTCACTGTCTCAAGTTTATCATCTAGCATCGTACACTCGGATGCCATAGTCTCTAGCTCACTCATAAATATTCGTGGGTTGCAGCTATTTCTAATAATGGAAATATATCTCTGGAAGTAATGTATGAATATATTTGTCTATACATTAACTACAAAATTAAATATACTATTAATTGAAAAGCAAGTTCTTTCCAAACATCAACCCATATAATTATATAAAATTGTATGCAGAAAAAACATAGGACGCACACTAATTCTTATGAGTGGGCTAGAGAGTATGGTATCCGAGTGTACCAGTTACTTCAGCAGGCGACTGTACATGCGTGCTAGCGAACGAACCAAGGCACACCTACACCAACTAACAAAACGCAAGACAAGAAACAAACTCAACTAAATATATATCGTATATTCTCGCCGTCATTATATATATATCGTATATTCTCACCGTCATTATATATATATATCGTATATTCTCACCGTCATTATATATATCGTATATTCTCACCGTCATTATATATATCGTATATTCTCACCGTCATTATATATATCGTATATTCTCACCGTCATTATATATATATCGTATATTCTCACCGTCATTATATATATCGTATATTCTCACCGTCATTATATATATATCGTATATTCTCACCGTCATTATATATATATCGTATATTCTCACCGTCATTATATATATATCGTATATTCTCACCGTCATTATATATATATATCGTATATTCTCACCGTCATTATATATATATCGTATATTCTCACCGTCATTATATATATATCGTATATTCTCACCGTCATTATATATATATCGTATATTCTCACCGTCATTATATATATATATCGTATATTCTCACCGTCATTATATATATATCGTATATTCTCACCGTCATTATATATATATCGTATATTCTCACCGTCATTATATATATATCGTATATTCTCACCGTCATTATATATATATCGTATATTCTCACCGTCATTATATATATATCGTATATTCTCACCGTCATTATATATATATCGTATATTCTCACCGTCATTATATATATATCGTATATTCTCACCGTCATTATATATATCGTATATTCTCACCGTCATATATATCGTATATTCTCACCGTCATTATATATATATCGTATATTCTCACCGTCATTATATATATATCGTATATTCTCACCGTCATTAGCTAAATCTGACTCTATCTAAAGTAAAGATGGCATCGTTCGGGTGAGTGCCTTGGAGTTAGCCGGATCGATTCACTTTCATTCTGACCAATCCAACTAAAAGAGAGATATTTCCTGGGATCGGTAGGGATCACTATTCTCCGTTAGTGAAGCTTTCCAAAGCTTGATAAGTAAACCACGATAAAATATTTAATATTTATTATCATTGCTATCAGTGGTAGATAAGAGGAGATACGCAATACATCAATACAATCTACTGCGATATCACGGGAAATATTGGGATATATTGTTTAAGGAGAGATGGTTAACTTTTTGGTCGTTTTTTGTAATGTATTCATTATGTGTCTAGTTTCCTCCCTAGATCTCCATCAAACTTAAAAAACGTCCGTTAGATCCCCCTTGTAGATTAATTTGTACATTTTTCGGTAGAAAAATTTCCCGGTCGTAGACCGGTTTTCCAAAATTACAGGCTCACTATCGTTCGCCAGGAAAAAAATAGACACCTAAATAGCACGAAAGGTCTTAATTTTGACAAATAAATAGGGCGAAAGGTCTTAAAATCGACAAACTAATGGGGCAAACATCTTAACATCTGAAAACTAATGGGGCTAAGCATGGGGGAGAAGAGGGGCCAGAAAAAACGACCCAACTTCCCTTAAGTAGTGTTGACGGTTATGAGCTTTTGCCATTTTAGAGCAGTTCATTTTACTTTGCACCTCAGCCTAATAAAAGTAGCTTCCCACAATACAATACCTTCAAACTAAAACCCTGCCACCCAACCCACTTCAAGCTAAATTTGTCGATAGAAAGGTGTACCGGTTTCCTCTAAATTGCACTCACTGTCGCTCGTCCAGAAAAATATCGACTCTAAGCGAGGTGAAGAGCGGCAGAAGACTAAAACACACACACACACACAGACGCTGCAATAACTACTCTGTTGATGCCTACTCGAGGGTTATGGGATGCCCGGAGTCATTCACGTAATGCCTTTAACGAGGAAGTATTTGGCATTTTTCAGAACGATATCGCTTTCTTCCATATTGTCATCTCTTACATTCGTATACCTACTCCCGTTCTTAACCCATTCAGTACCGGTGCTGTCTTTTTTAGTCTATTATGGCTACTATTAGACGATATTATTCAGTTTAAAAAGGGCCTACAGCAATTAACAGGCTTCGAACTATCTCACCTAATCCGTTTTTACTACCACAGATCCTAGGTAAGCTGCAGAAAATCGTCTACATAGAGCTAGAGCAAAACTAAAAAGATGTCGCCGGTACAGAAAGGGTTAACGGTAAAACGAACCACACACACACACAGCCCGTAGCCTAGTAGGTAGAGCTCTCGTCTCACACACGAGGGGTCGGGGGTTCAATCCCCGGCCGGGCGGAGACAAATTGGGCTTGTCTCCTTTCATGTGTTAGCCTCAGTTCACCTAGCTGTAAATAGGTACCTGGAATAAGTGGACGACGTTGTGACGTCCCATCTGGGGTTGGCAAAAATGGTACAAGGCGAGATGGGTATCATATGGTTCACCTAAGCTGATGGCTACCTAAGCCTTCGGGCGAGACGGTACCGTCTATAGTGAGAATGGTACCATACAGATCCACCCTAAGCCTTGTTTCCGATGTTGCCAATTGGCTAAAAATACAGACTACACACACATCCACAGCCATTCCAACGATACATATAACACCTACACATATAGGAGGCGGGAAATAACGAGCATGCTCACTCCCGCAATACAACTAGAGTAAGTACAACTAGAGTAAGTACACACACACACACACACACACACACACACACACACACACACACACACACACACTCACTCACTCACTCACTCACTCACACACACATTCAAAATACTTATTCCAAGTCACTCCATCTAGTTTCCTGAAAAATATCTTCACTTGACGATTATTACCACTAAATATAATACTAATAATTACAAGCTTACGCAGAATACTTTGACAAGCTTTATTAATGTTTACTCTTCATTGCGATGGTGTCATTGCAGTTTATTTCTGACTAGCATCACAGAATTTAATCTGCTTATAAATGACAAGTTGATTAACTTTATTCAATTTCTATAATGATACCAGCAGAAAAAGGTTATTGTATCATTACCTTCATTTACTTGCTGGCAATTATTATATGATTGTAATAATAGAGTTTTATGGAGATTAGAGGTTTATGGAGGTCGAAGTGTTAATTGAGAATAACATTATATCTATGATTGCTAGGGGTCCTCTCTAAACTGAATAAAGTTGTCTAGCGGAAGCATTATTATAATTAAAAACATGTCATAGTATTGCAAGTGTTAGCTTCAATCTAAATCCCCCTCCTTCCAATCTCTCGCCTCTTCCATTCCCAATTCTCTTTACGATCCTTGTGTTTGCAATCAGGTTTCTTCGCCTCGCTATCTCCTTCCTTTATTCTCCACTTTTGTCTTTCTCACCCCTTCCCGTGCTCTTTATTTAGCTCTTCCATTCATTTTGGTTTTATGGCTTCCCGTCTTGTTGGCTGCTTCCCTGATTTACGTAATATCGTATCACCCCTTATAGTCTGTGCACGGAATTTCGATGTGAGTGTCCTAGGTTCGAGTCCTTGGAGTGCCACATGTATTTGTTGATATCATTAATTGAGTTTAGAAGTGAAGTTGGTTGGTGAAAAACAATATAATAAACTATACTTATAAATCACCGACTTAAAAAATCACTCAGAATTTCGACCAAACACAATTTCCCTCATCCACAATATTTATATATAGATAGACACATGAGGAAGTACAAGAGCGATGTGGTGTGCATATGGTAGTGATGGAGAGTGTGAAGAGGAATGCCTTGAGGTGGTTCGGTCATATAGAGCGTATGGAGAGTGACAGATTGACTAAAAGAGTGTATGGGAATCAAGTGAATGGACAGCGGGGGTATGGCAGACTAAGACTGAGATGGAGGGCTGGAGTTAAAGGGGGGGTCACTTGCTTTTTTTCTCTTTTTCTTCTTTTCTCTCTTTCTCTGGCTTGTATCCCTTCGGCCCCATTCAGCCAACTGTTTTAAAAGGTTTATCCCCATCCAGGTGTGAAGAAATCCGGCTATGCCGGAGAAATTTTTCTATCGAAAAATTTACAAATTTAGCTTGCTGTCAAAACAAAATATATATATGCTGGCTTACTACAGCTCGCCAGGAAAATATTGACACCTGGATGGGGGTAAAAGTCTTAAAACAGTAGGCTGAATGGGGCTGAATGGATACAACCCAAAGAGAGCGGGAGAAAAGGAGAACAAAAATGCGAGGTGGGCCCCCTTAAGAGGGATATGGGTGAAAGTGGTTATTGGGAGTAATGAGGGGAGCCGGCTGACGGATGGCAGAGAAACTTGGGTGACGATTCATTCGTGGACACAATTCGAGAAATAGTTCGTTCGGCAATAGGTAGAATATGACATAATATTTTTCACTCAATAGGCCTATCTCTCACTCACCATCTTCTCTCTTTTTCTTACTCTTTCAAGACATTAAGTGATTACTCCATCAATTACGAGACTGAAATATGATGACCGGTTGGGAGTTGTCTTGTTTTGTTGATAATGTGTTGAATGCGAGGCCAATAGGGTATGGTCTTAATAAGAACCCAACATGCTTCCTTGGTTGGAATTTAGAGCTAAAGAGTTTTAGTAGACAGTGAGGCGGTACTAGTTTGGGACAGCAGAATAACTTGGAGTCGGCTGCAATACTGTCATTTAGAACCAAACTTCCTGACTTGGCCGTGTTCAGCGATAGAATCAAGTAGCTCTAGATCGCCTACATTATTCGTGTTTAGAGGAAGAGTTGGTTAACAAGCGTCGCAAAGCACCGAAAGCCTCCGTCGAACACTGCACACCACCCAGCCGTTCCAAACCCTTCTTCTTCCTACCTCCCTGTGTGGTGTCTATATGGATGGAATTTCAGACGTTAAGGCAATTTTGGTGGGCAATTTTGGGCATGTGAGCAAGTATGTGTAGGTATGGATAATTATATATGTATGTGTACTCTCTCTCTCTCTCTCTCTCTCTCTCTCTCTCTCTCTCTCTCTCTCTCTCTCTCTCTCTCTCTCTCTCTCTCTCTCTCTCCTCTCTCTCTCTCTCTCTCTCTCTCTCTCTCTCTCTCTCTCTCTCTCTCTCTCTCTCTCTCTCTCTCTCTCTCTCTCTCTCTCTTCTCTCTCTCTCTCTCTCTCTCTCTCTCTCTCTCTCTCTCTCTCTCTCTCTCTCTCTCTCTCTCTCTCTCCTCTCTCTCTCTCTCTCTCTCTCTCTCTCTATCTATCTCTCTCGCTCTCTCTCTCTCTCTCTCTATCTATTTCTCTCTCTCTCTCTCTGTCTCTCTCTCTCTCTCTCTCTCCTCTCTCTCTCTCTCTCTCTCTCTCTCTCTCTCTCTCTCTCTCTCTCTCTCTCTCTCTCTCTCTCTCTCTCAGCTCAACAATCAGATACATGACAACAACAAGAGACACACAACCGGTAATAGGTTCCCGACGGAGGATATAGCTTATGGAAAACATAGATAGTATTATACGTTCCTTGCAATGAGCGTACTGTCTGAAACAATGTTTTTGTTCACATAGTGTATCTTCCTGGAATGAACCTGGAGGTCTTTGAGTTAATATCAATTCCCCGTAACTCCTTTTAAGGGAGGGTCACCGGCTTTTTTTTTTTTATCTTTCTCTCCTTTTCTCTCTTTCCCTGGATGTATCCATTCGGCCCCATTCAGCCAACTGTTTTAAGACGTTTATCCCCATCCAGGTCTCGATTTTTTACTGGCGAGCGATAGCGAGCCAGCATTGTATGGAGAAATCCGGCTTCGCCGGAGACATTTTTCTATCGAAAATTTACAAATTTAGCTTGCTGTCAAAACAAATATATATATAAGCTGGCTCGCTACCGCTCGCCAGGAAAATATTGACACCTGGATGGGAGTAAACGTCTTAAAACAGTAGACTGAATGGGGCCGAATGGATACAAGCCAAAGAGAGAGGGAGAGAAAGAGAAAAAAAAAAGCGAGGTGGGCTCCTTTTACCTCTCATCTGTGTCCCCTTCACCTCGGCCCGTCCGTCCCTCGTGTCTGTGTCACCTATTTGTCACTGGCTGATATACTGTATACAGGGAAGCGTAATGGGACGCGCGTGAGTGATCGTCTTATTAAGTAAAAGGCGTCGAGGCCATTAAGACAATACTCCCCTACCCCAGCGACCGACTCACTCTCGCTCTTACGTTGGACATTTTCCTATAATATTAGTTCTTCGGACAAATGGAATCGAGGTCATAGGTACAGAATATAGGGGAAAGTTGATCCTAAGTTTCCTGGCAATGAATGTTAAATGAAACGAGGCTTAAATGTGCTTACATAAATTGCTTAAAAAATAAACATAGCTGAAAACAAGCGTATAATGACCATCCCCATTCAGTAGGAATTAGCTTTAATTGTGTTTAAATAGTTATAAATTGCAAGACTGTTACTCATGATGAATCGAATTGCAGAAAGAGGTGGATAGGTGCATCAGTGAATCTTTAAAACTATTGTTTAACCCTCTCCGACATATGACGCGATTTTGAATCTATTAGGGATACTTTAAAGCCTTTGTTACCATCAGGGGTATTTAGAAACCTTTAGTTTAGTTACTTCAACCTCTGCAGTTGTCTTTGAGTTAGCTGTGGGCAGAAAACTAATTTTGGAGAGGTAATTATACGAGTGAGAGAACTCTATTTCTTATTGCTAATCTGGCAACATCTGCGTAATATGTGCGTGAAAGGGTTAATAAATGTGCTGGCATATAGCTATTACGAAAGAAAAAGAACCAGCAAGCAAGCTCGTTTTCACCTCAATTCCATTGTCTATATATTGATAGACTGCATTTCAAAACTCCTGAATCTATTGATACGTATTTCTTTCGCCCATGAAGTTTATCTTAGAGTTATAATCTAAGTATCCAGTATCTACGAGTTTATAATACAGACAAAATAATCAAATGTCTTTAAATATATGCTAACTAAAACCCAATGATATCACTTTCTAATAACATTCCATTTATTTAAGATGTCTTATTTCATGTAGACAACCCTCGTCCCTACTACAGTGGCCGGTAGCCATACATTTAGAGCCTTGAAATGTAAAGACATTAAAGTTATCAAACGAAATTCATGACAATTAGGGTCCTTTTGTCCCATTTTTGTTTCACTCGAGTATATGCTAGTTAAAATTCCACGACCACACTTTCCATTCCACAACCGCAAATGTTCAAGCCACATTAGTCCTCAACACACAATACAAACTTAAACTCTACACATTTAGACGTGATAATAGTTTGACACATAATTTGACGAGCAAATATAACAGTGCTATAGTTCATGTTCTTAAACGCACCATTATTAAGGAACACCCCGTTATTAACATTAATCCTCCGTTACAAACCCCAATGCACTAGAATATACTAATGAAAGCATATGATACTCCCGGTATTCCAACTCGGGACACCACATCCAGAACATAAGCATCTAATCCATTACACCACCAACACAGTTAAAGGTTAAGTACACGATCACGATTACCTTTTTATAGTAAATATTGACTTAATATATACCATTTACCTTATATCATTTTGTTTACTTCACCATATAATATACAGTATATTCCACGCACGACCAATACACAGTGTTAAGAAGGAAATAAATCAAAGCATAATATTCATATGATAACGCACCATTAACTTTAAAAATTCCTAAACATTCCTAAACAATGAAAATCTATATGAAAATATCTACATTCCAAATCTGCTCTACGATGTCACTGTCCAATATATCGATTGTTTTCCTTGGTCAACTGTACATCATTTAGAATTTTATCCTTTCCTACATAAAACTTCCAACTCGAACGGTTTCAATGTGAAAAATGTTGCACAGAATAATGATATGATCAATATATATATATAATTATATATATATATATATATATATATATATATATATATATATATATATATATATATATATATATATATATATATATTATATATAACGAAACTCCAGAAATACAAATGCTTCGACACCAACCAGATGACGTCAAGGCTTTATTACCAGAGGTGTATGCTAAGCTCAATTAAATAATCTGGCGGTAGCTAGAGTGAAATATAGAATCGTTGTGAGTTCGAATTTCTTTAGTATAAACATTTTGTGATGTAAATAAATCAATGGGGACAACGCTCTGACAGTGCGTAGCCGCACTCACCCTCCGACTCCATTCTGGTGGATTCTCTCCCAGGCATCAGCCCAGCCCATATCAAGTATCCTATCGCATGATTGACAGACTTGCCTCAGCCATGAGTGTTGTGGATCTCCCCTGGGCTTCCTCCACTCAGGGTTGTTTGCTGTAGAGACCACCTGGTGAACAGGGTCAGCTTCAGGGAGGCAAACCACATATATAGCCCAAGTTGTTAGGCAAGATCATATATTGGCATTAATATTAATCATATACCTGTTATGATGGCAAAATACAGCCAGCTCTCAACACAATTTACCCAAGGTTAATGTCTTGTCAACTGTAAATTCGAAACACCAATGATATCCCGAACCGTTCTCTAATGTTAAACTGAATCGAATTATCTTAATTCCTTGCCTGTCATATGAATTTCGGTTGTTAACTTAAATAGTTTCTAGACGAAGAAGGCTCACCTACCTAACTTCAAAGTATATGCATTTCCTAATGTAAAAAACACTTAATTTCTTAAATATACTCAACACGAATATCAATGCTACTTAAATGATATAGACTATATATATATATATATATATTGTTAGAGAGACCACCCACAATTTGCATTTAACCCCTTCTGTACCAGCGACGCTTTTTTAAATTTTATTCTAGCTAATATTAGACGAATTTATTAAGTTTCAAAAGGGTCTCCAACAATTAACAGGCTTCGAACTATCTCACTTAACCCTTCTAACTATCACAGCTCCTTCTTAAACTGCACAAAATCGTATACATTTAGTTATAATATAATTTAAAAGACGTCGCCGGTATAATAGAGGTTAATGAAGGAAGTCAAAGATTTTGTATCTTGACTGTACAGCCCGGGCGCCTCTGGTAATAGGGGCTCGTTGATACCGGAATGACTTTGCTTAATTTTATGGCCGCGAATAGTGAGAGCACGGACACCTGGGAGCGAATAGCAAGGGGCCGTATTTAGTCTACATTGTGTAGAAAGTTTGGAGTGTATTTACTGAAGTTTGGGACGTATTTTGCGAAGTTTGAAAACTTAGGACATTTTGGTCCGTATGAAGTGAAGTTTGGGACTTAATTAGTGAGGCCTGAGTGTATAATTAGTGAAGTGTGTGGCGTAATTAGCGAGGTATGAGTGCGTATTTAGTGAAGTGTGTGGCGTAATTAGTGAGGCCTGAGTGCATATTTAGTGAAGTGTGTGTCGTAATTAGTGAGGCATGAGTGCGTATTTAGTGAAGTGTGTGGCGTAATTAGTGAGGCCTGAGTGCATATTTAGTGAAGTGTGTGGCGTAATTAGTGAGGCATGAGTGCGTATTTAGTGAAGTGTGTGGCGTAATTAGTGAGGCATGAGTGCGTATTTAGTGAAGTTTGGGGAATATTTAGCAAAGTTTGGGGATGGGTCGAAAAGTAAGGCCGTATTTAATTAACATTGTGACGTATATAGTTTCTAGTGTTGAACGTATTTATTGAAGTCTGGAAGATGTTTTGCGAGGTTTGGGGAATGTTTAACTAAGTTTGAGGCGTAATATGTGAAGTTTGGATCGTAATTATTGAAGTTTGCGTGCATATGTAATGAAGTTTTGGACGCATTTAGTGAAATTTGGGGTGTTTTTTGGTATACAGTATGGGGCATATTGGATAAAGTTTGGGGCGTAGATACTAAATTCCTGGTATATAGTTTGTGGTGTATTTTGTTAAACTTCGGGCGTATTTAGTATACATATTGGGGCGTAAATAGTATAAAGTTTGGGCCTAGTTTGTCATTTAGTGAAGTTTGGGGCGTATTTAATATATAATTTGGGGCATACTTAATGGCCATTGAGAGTGTATTTAGCGAAATATTGGGTGTTGTATTTTTTCAAGGTTAGATTGTGATTTGTCAATTGTGGAAAGTATCAAATTAAGCAGAGAATACAGTTAGTTAAACATGAAATGTATTTAGTCAGGTACCAGGGTGTATTTAGTCAGTCCCAGGATGTATTTAGTCAGTCCCAGGATGTATTTAGTCAGTCCCAGGATGTATTTAGTCAGTACCAGGATGTATTTAGTCAGTCCCAGGATGTATTTAGTCAGTCCCAGGATGTATTTAGTCAGTCCCAAGGTGTATTTAGTCAGTACCAGGGTGTATTTAGTCAGTCCCAAGGTGTATATAGTCAGGTACCAGGGTGTATTTAGTCAGTACCAGGGTGTATTTAGTCAGTCCCAAGGTGTATATAGTCAGGTACCAGGGTGTATTTAGTCAGTCCCAAGGTGTATTTAGTCAGTCCCAGGGTGTATTTAGTCAGTCCCAGGATGTATTTAGTCAGTACCAGGGTGTATTTAGTCAGTACCAGGGTGTATTTAGTCAGTCCCAAGGTGTATATAGTCAGGTACCAGGGTGTATTTAGTCAGTACCAGGGTGTATTTAGTCAGTCCCAGGATGTATTTAGTCAGTCCCAAGGTGTATATAGTCAGGTACCAGGGTGTATTTAGTCAGTACCAGGGTGTATTTAGTCAGTACCAGGATGTATTTAGTCAGTACCAGGGTGTATTTAGTCAGTACCAGGGTGTATTTAGTCAGTACCAGGATGTATTTAGTCAGTACCAGGGTGTATTTAGTCAGTCCCAGGGTGTATTTAGTCAGTCCCAGGGTGTATTTAGTCAGTACCAGGGTGTATTTAGTCAGTACCAGGATGTATATAGTCAGTCCCAGGGTGTATTTAGTCAGTCCCAGGGTGTATTTAGTCAGTCCCAGGGTGTATTTAGTCAGTACCAGGATGTATTTAGTCAGTACCAGGGTGTATATAGTCAGTCCCAGGGTGTATTTAGTCAGTACCAGGATGTATATAGTCAGTCCCAGGGTGTATTTAGTCAGTCCCAGGGTGTATTTAGTCAGTCCCAGGATGTATTTAGTCAGTCCCAGGATGTAGTTAGTCAGTACCAGGGTGTATTTAGTCAGTCCCAGGGTGTATTTAGTCAGTCCCAGGATGTAGTTAGTCAGTCCCAGGATGTATTTAGTCAGTCCCAGGGTGTATTTAGTCAGTCCCAGGGTGTATTTAGTCAGTACCAGGATGTATTTAGTCAGTACCAGGATGTATTTAGTCGGTACCAGAGTGTATTTAGTCGGTATCAGAGTGTATTTAGTTAGCACCATCATTAATCCCATTGCTACCATTACGAAAAGATGGATGTGCTAATGGCATATTGACTGACAATAAGCCTTGATTCTTGCAAATTCACTCCCGAATAGTACAAAACTGTCTTTCACACTCGTGTACATAATACGCATGGCATATACGTTGTAACCAAGGCTACACTATTCATCACTTGCCAAGATAGATCACCTTTCTACAAATCCCCAATAGGCTTAGTGTACATAAAGAATAGTTGTATGACTGTAACTGACAACTTTACATTGTATCCCACAACTTCTCACCTGGGCTCAATCAATCTCAAACACTGACCTGTTCCCAGATTTCCCAACAACTATAAACATCTCGAGCCATTGCTCATTCCCAAGGATCACATCAAACAGAATACAAATAAACACCTCTCTAGACACACTCTAATACACTCACTTCATGCATCCACACTATGTATATTTTCTGTTGGCTTAGTCTGTTTGATATTGCTCATCACAATAATTTTGTCATACATCATAAGCAGCAGCCCAGAAGCCAGAAATCAACGCATGAACATAGTCATGCTACCTCTCAAAATTGAAACGTCTGGATATCTGAACTGAAAATGGCACCAGTGAAACGGAAAAAGAAACACAAATAAACGATACAATAAATGCATGTAGAAATATAAGATATAGAAAAGAAAACAAATAAATATATAACACACTAAATAAGAAACAGAAAGAAAATAATTAGGCTATATGCCAAAAATAAAATTATAGTTTCCAAAAAGAATAGGGACCATATTTTATGATGCTACACTAATACAAAAAACACAGCCTTCACACATCATGTTCTGCAAGAACAGATTTAGTGTACGTCCCCCAGCGTTTTGCAATTACGTTTTACGAACGTTTCTCTGTTGGGATAATAGTATACGGCAAATTGATTATAGAGTAAATATATATATATATATATATATATATATATATATATATATATTTTTTTTTTTTTTTTTTTTTTTTGTACACAGGTCTGGATCGCCCTTCAACCTAAGAACACGAATTAACAAGCCTCTTTTTCCAATTTTATCCAGGTAAATTGTTATTTCGCCATCTTGATTACTCAGCTATTACCATACTGTTGCTAATTATGAACACTTGGCAATAATATAACGCAAAGACACCAGAATCATATTATTCCAATCGATAAATCAGATGCTAAGGGATTCAATTTACTGTCAGCCAAAAATATCCAACTTACGTGTGATTTACTGCCAAAGCCTAAGACTTCCTTTGATTTTCATGATATCGAATGATCAAGTATTTAAAAGGTTTTCTACTTAATCAGAATGGAAAACCATTTATATATATATATATATATATATATATACCGGTATATATATATTACGCTAACTATAAATTTCATGCAATACACAAGAAATACTGTCGTCAATGAATATAATCGAAAATATAACAAATGGAATAGATTAGACCAATAAATTACTGTTCTTGCAATTGATCTAAAACCAATCCCAATAAATAATGAAAATAACTCCTGCTGAGACCGTGAACTTTTCCTAGACTCCTAGAGGTTGGGGGCCGGGAGAGTGCAAGAGTGACCTTGGTTATCCCTGGTCTCTTGGTCTTCTCCTGGGTGACCTAGATATGTGTGAATTTATGTTTTGTTGTTGTGGGTTTTTTTTTTTTTTTTTTTTTTTTTTCCCCTATTCAGGCTCTGTCTCGAGTCGGCCAACCTAGTGAAAAAATAAAAAATAAATAAAAAAGGGGAATGGGCTTGAGCAAATATAGATATAATTATAGCAAAGGTACAGTACACAATAAATTACCTATCATGTTAACAAAATTGTAGTTGCCAACACGATATTGTGTTTCGCGAAATATATTGACGAAATACTAAGAAGTTCTACCACAATGCATAAAATAGTACCTAAAAAGAAGCAAGCACATCCAATACCCCAAGGCAGAATAAGTCTTCAATCACAACTTCCAAATCTGATATTCTTGCTACACGGAAAGAGTGCGAGCAGTTGGGCACCTCCTCGCTAACTCCCTCAAGCTGTTTCCTGGTTAGATTAGCTCTCAGGCGGGTGTACCGAGAACTGCTGGGAATTCGGTGGAGTGGACAAAGTTTGACGAGGACATGTGGTGGCACAAAACTTGGAAAAAATATACTCTAAGGGAATACATCTTGTGGTAAGCAATCTCATGCAATTCTAAGTAATGAATTACATTGATTTGGATCAGTAAAACACCCAACCTATATACTGTATTTCACTCATATATAATACCAAACACTCTACAGTAGATATCGGCGTTAAATGTTAAAACACTTAAATATATAAGTCTATAAATAAAAAAATAAAAAACATAAATTGTGTGTAAGTGTATGAAGGAGGCAAAATGCAATGCTGTTTGCCCCAATTTGAAAGAGTGAAAGGTGGTATGTTAAGAATAAAAATGTCTGGACACATGAAACTTGAAACAATATATGTCATAGGATGAGGGAATGATTGATTGATGGAGAGAGTTCCAGAGGTTACTTATTGAGTAGAAGTAAAACTGAGAATTTTGGTTCACTCTTGGGTTAGAGAGTTGGCCAAAATACGGGTGGGAATATGTTAAAAGTCAGGTGCTCCGCACTCTTCGTAAGGGAGGAGGTATACACTTAGAGCTCTATAAAACACTGATTATTGTAATAACAGTAGAAGAGTGAGAGAGATGCAACATTGCGGCGTGTAGAGAGAGATTGTAGGGAACTAGTAAGAGGAGGGGAGTTAATGAGACAAACTGCTTTTGACCGTACCCTTTCGAGAAGTGCGGCAATGGGGGGAACCTTCCTATACATGCGAACAGTACTCGATACATGCGTACACTGTGCCCCTGTTCAGAGTTAGAAGCTGTGTGGAGGTGCAGAAAAGGTTCAGATAACTTCTGGGAAGCTGTTCTAGGAAGAGTAGTGATATGGCCTCTCATAGAAAGATTAGAAGCAAAGGAGGCACCAAGAATAGTGTGTGTTTATGAAAAGTAATGGATAGTTATTTGAAAGATTGTGACGGATAGATAGATGGAGATATTGTGCTTTGGAAAAAGCAACAATATTTTCTCTGCTGAAATCGGAATTTGTTGATCAATCAGAATATAGGCGTGATATGTCCTAGTCACGTAACTTTAGTATGCTTCCTCCTTATTGAGGACAGCAGTAGAACAATTGGTTTTTCCCTCTCGGGCATAGACTTAGAACCTGTACATTCAACCGTTACACATTGAATGGTGAAGCCCGTGAGATTTTGTTCCAGTCTAGGGGATGAGACTTCTGAAGCACTTTTAGCTGCAACCAGCCCTTGTCATCTTGCCTACGCAGGATGCATGGGGCTTAGTTACCCACTCACGGCTCGAAGCAGCCCCATCTCTAATATAAAGCTGCCTCGCTCCAGTGCATCACCATCTCACCCACTAGACTCGGACGTCCCTCACTCTCAGAACGTCACCTATTGAGCAATAGTTTTCAGATGTGTATGACGTTCTTTCTGTTATGTTGGCGATTTTGAGAATGTTTGCCCAATTTCTTTGTAACTATTATGACCTTTCGTGCCATTTAGGTGTCGATTTTTTGCTGGCGAGCGATAGCGAGCCTGTAGTTTTGAAAGGGATCAGCCTTTGCCTGGGACAAATTTCTACCGAAAAATGTACAAATTTATCTTGAAAGGGGGTGTAGGGGGTGTTATTTAAAGTTTGATGGAGGTCTAGCGAGGTAATTAAAAACAAATAATTAATAGATAAATATATATACCAAAAAACGAGCACTACCCCCTTTATATTTTGTTTACGGGTTAAGTTTTTTTTTTTTTTTTTTTTTTTTCTATGTGATGGAGGGAGGCAAAAGGCATAACTGCCTATAGCGAGTGCCTCCCCCATAGTTGAAAGAGTGACAGGGCCAAAATCAAGGGACGTTCGAGCCAAAAATGCCTGGACACACGGAGTTTGAAGCAATTTAAGTCATAGGAAGAGGGAAAGACTGATTCTGGGAGAGAGTTCCAGAGCTCAGCTGTTGAGTAGAAGAAAGTTTGAGAGTAATGTTTCACTCTTGGGTTGGAGAGTTGCACAGAGTAGGGGTGGGATTGAGTTGCAAGACGGGTACCACGTGCCCTACGTAAAGGAGGTGGTATGCACTGGGATAGCTCTGAGGAACACTGATTATTATAGTAGCGATAGAATAGCGAGAGAGATGCAACATTGCGGCGGAGAGAGAGAGATTGCAGAGAGTTGGTGAGTGGACGGGAGTTAATGATACGAAAGGCCTTCCTTTCAACTTTGTCTAGGAGAGCGGTGTGAGAGGAACCTCCCCACACATATCTACCACTCATAATCCAATACATTCCTACGCAGATGACTCAACACTCCACAGTTCCTTCACATTTACCAATTCTTTCACCCAACCCGATCTTATAAATTCAAAAATAAACACTGCAATTTCTCTGAACCAGGACCTTTCTAGAATTAATGAATGGGGACAAGAGAATCTAGTTTCCTTTAATGCACAGAAAACCAAGTACATTCAATTTTCTAACCGACAGAATCTCACTGACTCCCATATATTTTTTAATGATGTAAATATTCCCACTTCCCCTAGTATTGACATTCTCGGTGTAACATTAACTACTAACTTGAGCTGGACACATTATGTTAGAAGCATTGCTAAGAATGCCTCTAAAAAACTGGGACTCCTGTACAGAGTTCGAGAATTCTTCACTGACGAGCAGTTGGCCGTAATATATAAAAGTCATGTGCGCTCTCAGATGGATTACTGTTCACCTCTGTGGGGTGGAAGTGGAGTGGTTGCATTGAGGCAGTTGGACAAAATTCAAAATAAAGCTATTAGATTAATCAATAACCCTGCAATCACACAGGACCTTCCTACATTAGCCATACGAAGAAACGTTGCATCCCTTGCATTATTCTACAGATATTTTCACAGCAATTGTTCCGAGGAACTTGCTTCAATTGTGCCGCCTCTCCACATCTTTCCCCGTAGAACTAGGGCAG
Organism: Paralithodes platypus; assembly: GCA_032716605.1. Taxonomy (NCBI): domain Eukaryota; kingdom Metazoa; phylum Arthropoda; class Malacostraca; order Decapoda; family Lithodidae; genus Paralithodes; species Paralithodes platypus. Next base: position 24,675,174 of record CM064544.1, on the reverse strand, counting down.
CTGAGAGCGCCCATGAATTTACACTTTCTCCTCCACAATGCAGAACTTCTGCTTATCAGAATTCATTTATCCCCAGAGCTACTACTCTTTGGAATTCACTTCCCTCGAATTGCTTTCCACAAACTTACAATCTACAAATGTTTAAATCCAGTTGTTACAAACATTTTATGAATGGAGGATGCCTTTAGGCACATGGACCTTTTTGTTTTATCTGTGTTTTTCCTTCCTCCATTCATTGTCTCTTAAAAAAAAAAAAAAAAAAAAAAAACATGTGAACAATACTCAATACAAGGGCGCACTATGCCCCTGTACAGAGCAAGAAGCTGTGCAGGGGAAAAGAACCCCCTAAGGCGGTTGAGCACACCCAGCTTCTGGGAGGCTGCCTTAGCAAGACTGGTAATATGGTCCTTCCAAATGAGAGCAGAAGAAAAAGAGACACCAAGAATATTGAGAGAAGATGAAGGGTTGATTTTTGTATTGTTGAAGAATAAGGGATAGTCCGCTGGGAGATCCTGACGGGTAGATAGATGGAGAAATTGGGTTTTGGAAGCATTAAAGTTAACAAGGTTTTCTCTGCCCCAATTGGAAATAGTATTTAGATCAGAATTTAAGAGTTCTATGGCTTCATTACGTTTGTCGTTGAGGGATTGCTGGCTGGGGCGTTCTGAAAAACTAATGGAGTAGTGTAAGGTTGAGTCGTCTGCGTATGAATGGATGGGAATTAAGGTACAGTTAAGGAGATCATTTATAAAAATTAGAAAGAGAATAGGAGATAGGACAGAGCCCTGAGGAACACCGGAGTTTATAGGGTGAGGAAGTGAACAATGGCCGTCCACAACCGCGGCTATGGAACGGCCGGAAAGGAAATTAGAGACAAAGGCACAGATGGAGGGATAGAAACCGAAGGAGGGTAGTTTAGAAATTAAAGATTTATGCCAGACTCTATCGAAGGCTTTCGATATGTCTAGTGCAATAGAAAAAGTCTCACCGAAGTCCCGGAAGGAGGATGACCAAGAGTTAGTAAGATATGAAAGAAGATCACCAGTAGAGCGACCCTTAAGGAAGCCATACTGGCGATCTGAGAGCAGATTATGAGAAGAGAAATGCTTAAGAAATTTGGAAGCAAGAATAGTTTCAAAAACTTTAGAAAGACAAGAGATAAGAGCAATTGGACGATAGTTGGAGGGTTGAGAGCGGTCACCCTTCTTTGGGACAGGTTGAATGTGAGCAAACTTCCAGCATGAAGGGAAGACGTTAGAGGATAGACAGAGACGAAAGAGTTTGCCTAGGCAGGGATTCAGCACGGAAGCACAGTTTTTGAGAACAACAGGAGGAACACCGTCCGGACCGTACGCCTTATTAGTGTTAAGCCCAGAGAGGGTAGAAAGTAGATCTTTTGAAGAGATTAGGATATTAGGCATAAGTAAGAGAGAGGAGGGCGGAGAGGGAGGAATAGCACCGGAATCATCTGGTGGTGTGGTGTGTATCTGGCTCTGGGTGGTGTATATAGGACTCTGTGTGGTGTATATCGGACTCTGTGTGGTGTATATCGGACTCTGTGTGGTGTGTATCTGACTCTATTTGGTGTATATCGGACTCTGGGTAGTGTATATCGGACTCTGGGTGGTGTGTATCTGACTCTATTTGGTGTATATCGGACTCTGGGTGGTGTATATCGGACTCTGGGTGGTGTATATAGGACTCTGGGTGGTGTATATCGGACTCTGTGTGGTGTATATCGGACTCTGGGTGGTGTATATCGGACTCTGTGTGGTGTGTATCTGACTCTATTTGGTGTATATCGGACTCTGGGTAGTGTATATCGGACTCTGGGTGGTGTGTATCTGACTCTATTTGGTGTATATCGGACTCTGGGTGGTGTATATCGGACTCTGGGTGGTGTATATAGGACTCTGGGTGGTGTATATCGGACTCTGTGTGGTGTATATCGGACTCTGGGTGGTGTATATCGGACTCTGGGTGGTGTGTATCTGACTCTATTTGGTGTATATCGGACTCTGGGTGGTGTGTATCTGACTCTATTTGGTGTATATAGGACTCTGTGTGGTGTATATCGGACTCTGTGTGGTGTGTATCTGACTCTATTTGGTGTATATTGGACTCTGGGTAGTGTATATCGGACTCTGGGTGGTGTATATCGGACTCTGGGTGGTGTATATCGGACTCTGGGTGGTGTATATCGGACTCTGGGTGGTGTATATCGGACTCTGTGTGGTGTATATCGGACTCTGGGTGGTGTGTATCTGACTCTATTTGGTGTATATAGGACTCTGTGTGGTGTATATCGGACTCTGTGTGGTGTGTATCTGACTCTATTTGGTGTATATTGGACTCTGGGTAGTGTATATCGGACTCTGGGTGGTGTATATCGGACTCTGTGTGGTGTGTATCGGACTCTGTGTGGTGTGTATCGGACTCTGTGTGGTGTGTATCGGACTCTGTGTGGTGTGTATCGGACTCTGTGTGGTGTATATCGGAGTCTGGGTGGTGTGTATTGGACTCTGGGTGGTGTATATCGGACTCTGGGTGGTGTATATCGGACTCTGGGTGGTGTATATCGGACTCTGTGTGGTGTGTATTGGACTCTGTGTAGTGTATTGGGCTTTGTGTAGTAGTGTATCGGGCTTTGTGTGGTGTGTATCGGGTCCTGTGTAGTGTATCGGGCTCTGTGCGGTGTGTATCGGGCCCTGTGTAGTGTATCGGGCTCTGTGTGGTGTGTATTGGGCCCTGTGTAGTGTATCGGGCTCTGTGTGGTATATGTCGGGCCCTGTGTATTGTATCGGGCCCTGTGTGTTAGTGTATCGGGGTGTGAGGGAGGGGACTGCGTTAATGGTCGGTGCAGGTGGATGGCTGCCTTGACAACAGCTGGCTGGCTTGTGAAGGGCTGCACCACAAACTGTGTCCTCCTCGCCTCTCGACTGTCTCTCGCTGCCTCCTCTTGCACACCCCTATCTCTCTCTCTCATTTCTCTCCCAATTCTCTCTCTCTCTCTCTCTCTCTCTCTCTCTCTCTCTCTCTCTCTCTCTCTCTCTCTCTCTCTCTCTCTCTCCAACTTGTTCATTCTTAGTTTAACTTCTCTGTCGACGTTCAACCATATTCCCTGTCTGTTTCTAATATTGTCTTTGATTCCCCACATATGATAATTTACGCTATCGAATTTCAGCCTGCCCTCATTGTGTATCAACTTTCTCGCTTGATATTTTCACTTACTTCTCATTCTGTAACCTGTCTACATCTCAGCTCTGCTTTTGCCTACTTGAGATTCTGTCTTCAATCTATATATAATGTATCCAAGCTTCTCTGCCTATTTCTCACTCTATCACCTACTCATATTTTTAATTGTTGTCGACCACCCTATACAAAATATATATATTTTGATTATCTGTCATCGTCTCACAATGCTTTTCTTTGCCTCCTAATTTGTTTTTATTTTAATATATCTCTCCAATCAATAACTACACAGTTTCCTGCCAAACTCTCCCATCCCTCCTACTTTTGTCAATATTATTTTTTGTTACCCATACCATTCTCTCTCTCTCTCTCTATCTATCTATCTATCTATCTATCTATATATATATATATATACCGGTATATATATATATATATATATATATATATATATATATTTCTCTCTCACACTCTCTCTCTCTCCTCATCTTTAAAATGTCTCAACTTTACTCTGCCGCCCAGTGCAGTATATCTCTTGCCAAGGTATTCCCATTCCTCTTCACTTCCTTTTACTGTAAGGTGTCTCCTTTTCTCTTCATCGAATATTATGCCATATTGTTCTGCCTTCCAATGTATTAATCTTGTTTTCACCCCCCACACATTGTCTTTCTCAAAATACCAAACATTTGTTTTCTATTTTCTCTTGCTACTTTTTCTGTCATTTGTCATTGTTTTCTTTTGTGAATAAACTCTGTCATCCAACCCTTGTACTTCTTGTTCAGGACTTTGAGTTTATCTTGACCTCTCTTCCCAAGTTCCTCAACTATAAACTGGTTCTATTATATCTGCTGCTCTGTTAAAGTGAGTGTGTGTGTGTCTATATGAAAGGGAACAAAATAAATAAATAACAAATGGTGATAAAGTAATATTGAAAGTCAACAGTAATGGTACAGTACGAGCTATGGCCTGTAACATGAAATGAACTTCACATTCTTACCTGATATATATCTATCACAAATACATGTAGAAATGGACTGATTTTCCATGAATTTAAGCTTCTAAAATTCTTGGTTTGAAGCTTATGGAAGCGTCTGGCAACAGGCGGATCTACTCGGTCCTACCAAGTCAGCCAGTAATACCAAAACGCATGGGTACATTGCCAGCAGGATTGGACGTTTTAAGAATAGGACGTATCCCTACGTCGCTGCAGTGCAAGGGTTATTTTCTTTAATGTTTTTATTTTTTTCACAATCTTTCTTCATGTTTCTTATTATTATTTTGTTATCTCTTAGTTACTCATTAAGATTGACTAGAAATACAACACTTTACTTACTCGATAATTATAATCAATTAAACATGTAAGCAAAATATATTCTTCTCATTCGTACAGTTTCCAGTTTCATCACTTTATTTGCTCATGGTTCTAAGTTTGCAGTAATGGCTTTAGGAAGGTTGTATAAATATCATAATTCTCCTTCAATTTTTGTTTTCACAATATAGGCCTAATACCATTTGTTTCCCATTCATCTATTGTCATGCATAAATATGCAATGTGCTTTACTTTTTGTTACAAAAGAGAATGATGGAAGGAACACCAAACAGTAGGAAAACTCAATGAATGCATCTAGCGGTGTCCTCCATTCATGACAAATTTATGACAATTCGTTTTGAAATCTTGTAGATTGAAGCTTTGTGCAAAGTTACTCTGAGGAGGTGAATTCCAGAGATTGGTGGCTCTGGGTGTAAATGAATACTGAAAGGAAAACGTTATGCATTGCAGAGGAGTAATTTCTAAGTCATTGGAGTTCCCGAACGCCCTTGTACAGTACTATTTGCACTGTTTGTTTACTATATCATAATAATATTTATCTTGAATACGGATGCACATAATATGCACCAAAACCATAATGTATATCTATTGGGAATTAAAATTATTCATACCTCTGGTATACAGGGCAGGGCAAATGGCACTAAGTTATAAAGTTACACCGAAAAAAGTGAACTGTTCGTTCCTTTGATTGATTCTGTACTGTGATCCGTGTGAGGGTTTAGGCTCTACTGTACGTGCATTATAGCATTGTGAGTGACATATATAACACACACATAGTAGCAGAACTGGTAAATATTGCAGGTATATCAATATGAAGGCAAATTAAACATAAACACTTTGCATAATTTGGCTATTATTACAGACTACATTTATGATAAAAATCATAAATGCTTTCTCAAATCCTAAAGAAAGATGTTCCATTTGTCAAGAAAACTGATCAATTCACATTTTGTATACGCACACGCACCAGATTTTTTTCAGTCAATATGATTTATTTAAGGGGGATCACCGGCTTTTTAATACATTTTCTCTTCTTTTCTCTCTTTCCCTGGCATGTATCTATTCGGCCCCATTCAGCTAACTGTTTTAAGACGTTTATCCCCATCCAGGTGTCGATTTCTTCCTGGCGAGCGATAGCAAGCCAGCATTGTATGGAGAAATCCGGCTTTGCCGGAGAACATTTTCTATCGAAAAATGTACAAATTTAGCTTGCTGTCAAAACAAAAATATATATATACTGGCTCGCGGAAAATATTGACACTTGAATGGGGGTAAACGTCTTAAAACAGTAGGCTGAATGGGGCCGAATGGATACAAGCCAAACAGAGACGGAGATAAAGAGAAAAAAAAAGCGAGGTGGGCTCCCTTAACGAATTTTATAATGTATAATTATTACGTACTGGGTTTTGGCATATTTTCTCTACTCATATAAACACATGATAACTTCCAAGCATTATCATTTGTTTGGTTTGATTATAGCACTTTGTCTTTACCTAGTTAAGTATGTTTAAGCACACATTTTCTTTAAATATGTACCAAATATAGTAACATGGATGAAATATAATATACACGAAGCACTACATTTGATCCTCCTAAGTTTTTGGTCCAGCTTTCGAGTAGAAAAAAAAAAAAAAAAAAAAAACATCAGAAGATACGCACTCCCTTTCACTTTTCTAACTGTCCGGGCCATAAACTGGTGTTACATTATATTTTCTAAAAGTATAACCGATATGAAGACATTTGTATTATCATTGTGATCCCTTGCCTCATGAGGTAACAATGACTCATTTATCAATTTATAAACTGTCATAACTAATGGTTTGGCCTGTATTTTTTGGTGAGTTACATACGCTTGATTTGCATAACGAAATAACATGAATAATTAAATAAATCTCTAATCTACTTACTTTGTGTTGAGTTCCCTTGAACGAAGACGCTTCATTGCTTACCTGAAAGAAAAGAAAACAATAATTATATAGTTATGGGGCAGGGAAATTTAAGGGGAGACTGACCGTTTGTTTGGTCTATTAATTAATTTATCCATATATATTTTTAGATTCCTCCCTAGACCTCCATCAAGCTTAGAAATAAAAAACCTAGACCCCGCTTCAAGATAAATGTGTACATTTTTCGGCAGAAAAATTTCCCGGCCGAAGGCCGAGTCCTCTTAAAATTATCGACACCTAAATGGCACGGAAGGTCTTAAAACTGACAACGAAATGGGGCGAAAGGTGTTAAAATCGCCAAACTAATGGGCCGAACGTCTTATAATCTCAAAACTAGTGGGGCTAAACATTAGGGAGAAGGGGGTCCAGAAAAACGGTCGGCCTCCCTTTAAGGAGTAATATATTTGCGAGACTGGCCGTCGGCATCATTAACGCCAGGAATTGCGCTGGTTATTTATGGATAAGTGATTGTATGTATGCTGTGTGCAGACATGCGTAAGTTCGGAAGAGAGAGAGTGTGTGTGTGTGTGTGTGTGTGTGTGTGTGTGTGTGTGTGTATGTGTGTGTATGTGTGTGTATGTGTGTGTGTGTGAACAAATAAATAACAAATGGTGATAAAGTAATATTGAAAGTCAACAGTAAATGTACAGTACGAGCTATGGCCTGTAACATGAAATTAACTTCACATTCTTACCTGATATATATCTATCACAAATACATGTAGAAATGGACTGATTTTCCTTGAATTTAAGCTTCAAAAACACCTCTTGGTTTGTAGCTTATGGAAGCGTCTGGCAACAGCAGATCTACTCGGTCCTACCAAAGTCAGCCAGTAATACCAAAACGCATGGGTACATTGCCAGCAGGATTGGACGTTTTAAGAATAGGACGTATCCATACGTCGCTGCAGTGCAAGGGTTATTTTCTTTAATGTTTTCATTTTGTTCACAATCTTTCTTCATGTTTCTTATTATTATTTTGTTATCTCTTAGTTACTCATTAAGATTGACTAGAAATACAACACTTTACTTGCTCGATAATTATAATCAATTAAACATGTAAGCAAAATATATTCTTCTCATTTGTACAGTTTCCAGTTTCATCACTTTATTTGCTCATACTTCTAAGTTTGCAGTAATGGCTTTAGGAAGGTTGTATCAATATCATCATTCTCCTTCAATATTTGTTTTCACAATATAGGCCTAATACCATTTGTTTCCCATTCATCTATTGTCATGCATAAATATGCAATATGCTTCACTTTTTCTTACATAAGAAAATGAAGGAAGGAACACCAAACAGTAGGAAAACTCAATTAATGCATCTAGCGGTGTCCTCCATTCATGACAAATTTATGACAATTCGTTTTGAAATCTTGTAGATTGAAGCTTTGTGCAAAGTTACTCTGAGGAGGTAAATTCCAGAGATTGGTGGCTCTGGGTGTAAATGAATACTGAAAAGGAAAACGTTATGCATTGCAGAGGAGTAATTTCGAAGTCATTGGAGTTCCCGAACGCCCGTGTACAGTACTATTTAAAGAATGTATATATATTTTTGTATTCAATGTTAGATTTACAATAGTGGAAAGTGATCAATGCATTTACTTTCCAGTGGAATATCTGTTTCATATATATATATATATATATATATATATATATATATATATATATCAAAATGAATCATTCTGATTCCGAATATATTTTGCATATATAAAAACGACTTTCCTTCAATGTAAATATATGTTGATGGCAGCATTGCTAAATGTTTGTTTAGTGGGATAATTGGTATAGTAATGTTTGTAGTAGATACGGTACAACACATAAAGAGTATATGTATGAATAAAGCAGAACTCTGAAGTTTCCTTCCTTGGTTTCGGAAGCCATTAATCCTACTCATTGGTGATAAATGGTCAACCAGAACTTCTACTCCCAACCTACAGCCATAATCAATACTTGGCCGACAACCTTGGTGATACTGTGTAGGAAATCAAAGGAGCGAGACATTAACACAACATTTCTACGACTTGAACAAAAATAGTATTAATCACAGGGTTCTTGAATGATATGAGGAATGTCATGGACACTTTATAGTACCGACAAAAATTATATAGTTTATGAGCGTGGCTATATCAAACTATTAATTTTGACTTCACCAAGGATTGCGTAACACCAAATTTGTCTCCACTCTCAGCCAGCATTTTTGGTTTCTATCAACATTGTTTATTTTTTTGTTCAATATGATTCAATTTGTTTATGTGTTGTTTGTATAATTGTTGCTATGTGTATTTAATGTTTAAACCTACCTTAACCTAGTGAACAAAAATGGCATTTTAAAAGCAATTAAATATGGTTGTCTGAATGAAGAGATTAGTTTATACCAATGTGTTCTTTTCTAACGCAACCCATACATTTCGCTCCCTTTCATGTACACCTGTCTTTCCAATATCAAGCTCCATTTCTCTTAATCGATTCAGTATCAGTAATATTATGTTATTTTCTCTCTCTGGCTATGAATAAGCGAATTTATTCATTTAAGAAAGTAACTGTGGAATTAACAAGTATTTATATAAGTAGTTTGTACCCCTATGATGCCTAAAGGTTCTGAGTAAGCTGAGTAAATTCCCTGTAGGTAGCGCCAGCGAACTTGATAATAATCTTGACCCCTTAAATTCTTATAACTCGATATGAATAAAAGCAATCGGGCTGACGTTTCCATTATTTGAGAAGAGTCCACCAGGAAATAGGGAATACACTGAATACAATAGTATAGTAGTAGACAGAATATAATGTAAAAGACTTTGCCGGTACAGAAGGGGTTAATATAAATGCATGACCATCAAAATCCCTCTCTCACATCTGTTTTTTATTGTATTTATGTTGTATTGTCAATAAAAACCGCTACGCCAATACTCACTCAAAGGGAAGGGTTCAAATACTCCTCAAAATAGATAATTAACAAATACTTCCCTCTCGTACATTTCCAGGATTATCGCAGTTATCAGCATCCCTTACCAACTCTCAACCAGTACTTTAATTTTTACCACACCCACTGAATTTCTCGAGGACTGAGCATCCAACCTTCCCAATCCGCCCAGACCACTCGTCGCACCAAATGTTTCCATCCATCAGGCAAAATTCATTGGTGACGAGGCTCTTGGGGCCCCGCTCGGAAATCCAAGTCCTCCCTGGAATATCACCTTAAGGGTGAGTGGGTGGGTACGCTGTCTTGGGGATAGAATATAATATATATATATATATATAATTATGTATATTGCTTGCGTTTGTGCGTGATCACTTAAATCAAACGTTTTTGCAATATGTGTAAGTTATATTAATGTATTCTTTATTTGTCTTTCAGTACAAGCCCCAGCACTTGGGGCTTGCAAATGCAAATAAGTTGTTACAAAATAAGTGAACCCTGGTGTACATTTAGGATATTACAAGACAAAAACAATATTTTCATAACTAGGGTGAACATGACAGAACCATGATAAAATATACAAAGTATATACAGTGTACATATAATATATATATATATATATATATATATATATATATATATATATATATATATATATATATATATATATATATATATATATACCGTATATATATATATATATATATATGTATTCAATATTGTTACTATTAATTATTATTGGTATTAGTATTCTTAGAACATTGTTATTCCAAGCATAATATATATTTAACACTCAGCGATCCAAGAGTTGGAACACTTTTACAACAAATATTCTCACTGAAAATATATGGTATTATATTCTATCCAAAAACCAACTCTACTCCTAAAATCGATTAATGAAATATTACAAACACATGTGGCAGTCCGTGGATTCGAACCCAGGACGCTCACACCGAAAATCAACACCTTATGCATTGCGCCACGAAGACAGTTAAAGAATGGTGGACACTGCCTATGATTTATTATGCAACTTCAAATCCTGCATATCAATCTAAGCATGTACACACATCCCAACTGCAACTCACTTAGGCTATGCATATGTGAATAGAAATTACACTTGCAAATATGAATGACAAATTAAAATGTCAGTTAAAACTCATCAGATTTGTAAATACATTTCTGCTGCATCTCTCTTTGTTTGGAACATATTGCATGCATCTCTACAATAAAGTTAATAAATTATTGTATTCAGTGTAACTCAATAATGATATATTATAGGTCCTGCTAAATCACCACTACATCACAAACTCATAAAACCAAAATTATGTGTATTCTTTACATGATCAGTGAGTTTTTGTCCTGTAACTTAGCATATAAGCTCATCACACATATGGAGATTGGCAACATCTAATTATAATACGGTTGTCGTTTTAAAATTATTGATTAAAAACAAACCATATGCACGCAATACATAGCTAAATAAAAACCTTATACAGATTGCTCGCTCTACATTTATACTTTACACAACCCACCTGGCAAAGTAATACCACCTCGGGTTCCAGAGACTCACAGAATTACACGGATTACTTGTCTTAATCTGGCCCTTGGATTTCGAATATAATAGTTTACTGTATACACCCGGCATATGTGGTTTGTTCCAATATAGTATGATAATTCAGTTATATAAGTTGTACTTATTTGCATTCACTATCACTTGCCAAAATAATACTAACTCCTCACTCACTATCAGACTCTTTTCGGGTATTGGATGGAGTCTTTAAGTTAGTCAGGTGATGCGTGGGACTTAACTAGTAATTAATGCCACACACCATTATCTCGTATATATATATATATATATATATATATATATATATATATATATATATTCTTCTTATCATACACTTACCTCACCATTCTCTCAGATCACATTACACATTATCAAAATACTCTCAAGTCACCAGATATTCTCCTCACCATACATCTTCCTCTCCATACACTCAGCTTATAATACTCTCAGCCCACCATACTCTACCTTCACTATCCTCTCCCCTCACCATACTCTCAGCTTACCTCATCACCATACACTCTCCTCTGCCCGGCTCTTCTCATCTTCCCAGGCGTCTCTACGACCTCCTCTTTTCATAAATGTCGACTTTCTTCATAGAGCCCTGGGGTTTAGAGGTTCTGCGATTACCTGTCTCTTCCTTTATAAGTCTGATCTTACAATCAATCTATTTCGTATACAAAAGGCTACGTTCTTAGTAGCAACTGGATAACAGGCTACCCTTTGTACCAGCCTCCAGCCATAATGGGCAAAGATACGAAGATGAGTGCCGTGGCAAATCGTAGCCACCCGACATTACTTTTATAAAGTATATATGTTTATCTAAGGATATCCCAAGGCATATTGGTTAGCATGTTCGTCTTACAAAATAAAAGATCGGGGTTCGATTCCTGAGCAAGACGAGATATTTAAGCAAGCTTCCTAACACCCTGTTTCCGCTCACTTAGCAGTATATATAAAAATCTCGAGTGAGTTGACATTTGTGGCGACCCATCCGGTGAGGAAAACTGCAGTGAATTGGAAAATGAAGTAGCTTCCGTGTGCCAAGCTCGATAACTAACCGGCCTGGGTCCCACATACAGGATTTTTGCCGTGGGTGGTTACGATCTAAGCAACCATTGGCGTCGGGGCAACGACGAGGTAGGAATACCATTATATTTTCCCTTGGACTATATGTCAATCCATTGTTTTTCGTTCTAAACCTTGTAACATCGATACGAATATATCTATGCATTGACAGATAAGGTTCGTCTTTACATGTGCCTTTGTAAAACAAATGATGTTGAACATGAAGATTTGGTATCCAGTTCACTGTGCCATTTTTGCATCCAATGTTCCCTTAGTGTTCTATTTATGTCTTTTTCGAACCATATGATACTGATATCTTTACATTGAGCGTCCCACACATTACTGTAACCACAATTGTCTAATATATTGTTAATGTGTTTTAACCATGGATATTTGTACTTATACTTACCCTCATTAAACAGTTTATAAATACAATTATACATTTGTAACTTAGTTTACTGACCTTGCCCTGAAATATTCTACACCAATAGTCAATCATCGAGATATGGTTAGGGTATGATCCTGTTTCTCCGTACACACATGGCATTGTATGTGCTTGCTTTTATATCATAGTCATTTTCAGTTTTTCAATATTGTTGCTTGGGGCATAACCCCAGATCTCACTACTATGCATACAAATAAGTACTACTAAGACGTAGAATAGTTTTATAATGATGTCTATCGGGAGATCATATTTGGGAGTTATCTTCAACTGTGATCTGAAACCAAGAAATCGATGCATCAGAGTTCGAAATAAGGCAAATAGAGTTCTCCGATTTATATCTACAAGCGTGAGTAGCAGAACATCAGACGTAATCATAAAACTTTATCTGGCGTTAGTGAGGCCACATATGGATTATGCTGTTCAATTGTTGTGTCCATATTACAGAATGGACATATATTCCTTGGAGATAGTACAACATGCAATTACAACTATTATCAATAATATTAGAAATCTTCCATATGAAACAAGGTTGAAGTAATTAGGCTTATATTCGTTAGAGAAACGTAAAGTTAGAGAGGATATGATAGAGGTGTTCAAGTGGGTTAGTGGGATTAATAAATGGGACATGAAAGATTTACTGAAGCTCAGTGATAGCGAAAGAACTCTAACAAATTGTTTCAAAATAGATACATATCGTTTCAAAATAGATACATATCGTTTCAGAAAAGATATAGGTAAATATTGGTTTGTTAACAGAGTTGTAGATATGTGGAATAGACTAATGAGTGCTATAGTAGGATCTAGAAAGATAGAGAGCTTCAAGATAAAATTATATAGGCATATGAACGATATAGGTAGGTGTGAAAGGGATCTGCCGTGTTTGGGCCAATCGGCTCTCTGCAGACTCCTGTTTTCTTATGTTCTTAATGGAACGTATTTCGAAGAAGCTCGTGGCTAAGCCCGAATTTTGTGGAAACAAAAGTTAGTAATTGAATTTGGCTATTGTTATAAAGCACTGTTGTACGTGTAATCCCGGATCGGCTCCACACTCCACATATTCCACAGCGCTCGCGTACCATTAAAACAATAAAATCTCCATCCGGTCAAGCATTTTTTTTTTTTTCTATCCTTTCTGAATAACCCTCGGACGGTAAAAATGGTACTGGAAATGAGCTCTGATTGAAACCGAACTTTTCATTCCACTTTACAGAGGGAAAATGTTGGAGAGGTAATGCTTTGGTCGTGTGCCGGTAGTTGATGTTGGAAAATTAAGATGAATATATTCAACGTGGAGGCATGGGTTGAAATATATTAAGGTTGAGCGAGGTCGAATTTGAATGAAATTATGGTAATGAGATTGCGGTACAAAGGTAGAATGAATGAGTTAGAGTAAGGTATGAAACAAATTTTGAATGTGTAATGTGTAATTTACTGAACAAATTCTTAAAATTTAAATGGATATAGGGAAACAAAACCAATTGTTAGGGTGTGATGGTAAAGGGTAAGTTACTGGTGATAAGGAAGAACCCTTCAAGAAGATGATGCATGCAGAAAATATGAATATTACTACCATAAATGTTTTTTAGTTTATTGCAATAAGAGAAAGTTAACATTGCACAATATGTTAGTATGCAATATATATATATATATATATGAAACAGCAATTTCATCAAATTCAGCCAATCAAGACCCGCCGCCCCAAGTGTAGCCACGCCCCTACCCCTATCCAGATAACACCGACCCCTCCATAAACCCTGAGAACTCCATATCTCTTCCAACCTCAAGATGGAGGCAGCTATCTCCAAAACGTTGTTAAACTACTACAGAACATTAACAAAAATCAGAGAAAAATAGTTAGACAAATTGAGAAATTTAATTAAGAATCACAAATGTTGAAATTGCCATTTCATTTAACCTCGAATTCCTTATATATATATATATAACTTATCTCTTCATTTATATTATGTATATTTTGTTTATATTTATATTAAAGAGATAGAGATATCCTACTTGGAAAAGTATTCTATTCCATACCACTAACTAAAACCATGGACACTAGTCCTGACTGTTCATGGTTTGAATCTTGGCTGAGAGTAAAAACAATTACGTAGCTCACGTGTATTTGTGAGATATACTTAATACAAATGTATCTCTCGTGCTTGCCTTGTGGAGAGTAAAATAAACTAAACTCAGATCAAGTTGCGTGGGAATAGTTGTAAGAATCCCTTCATGGTACTCTGAAATATGGGTCCTATAGTATGAAATGGAATACTTTCTCCAAGTAAGATGTTTCCATTTCCTTAATATAAATAGGGAATGGTTAATATTCTTCATCACGCCATGGTGTAGTTGATTAAAACATGGACACTCGTCTGTAGTTTAAATCCCAGCTGAGAGTGAAAACATGTTTGTAGATCACGTGTATTTGTCCGATATGTACAGTATATATATATATATATATATATATATATATATATATATATATATATATATACAGTATATATATATATATATATATATATATATATATATATATATATATATAAAGCCATCGACGACGACCATGAGTTAATAATTTACTCTTCGGTATTCAACTAATCTAGTTACTAAATTTGTGTGCACAACTGTTTACAGAAATATCTTGTACAATATTAGGAGGATAAAAGATCTCCTCTGCAATTTTGTTTTACGCCATCATCAGTATTAGTTATTAAAATAACATGTAGGTAACCTGTCAATAAAATTACCGAAAGGTACTTATTGGATTAAGAGCAGGATGTAAGCCCCCTTCATGGCCATAACAAAAATAAAGTAATAACACACATTATAAATCTTGGTGTGACCTCTTCGACATATATATAGTGTACAAGAGCTGTGTCGAGACGAGATACGGTATAACCTGAGACATGCAACGTACCTCTATTAATGTTTAAACAACTGAAAGTGCCATTTATATTTTTATTATAATGTTTGTGTTCCAGATATAGGCATATAACCTGTACATTAGATCGTTAACCCATTCATTACCGGTGACACCCTTTTCATTACATTCTGGCAAATATTCAACTATTTTATTCAGCTTAGGAAGGACGTATACCAATCAAAATACTACAGACTATTTCAATTAATCCTTTTAGCCACGATATATCCTCCCTCACCTTCATAAAATAGTATAAATGTAGCTGAACTCAAATACAAGAGACATCACCGGTACCATACTAAACAAGCACACCACACCTCTTTCTGGCACATCAAAAGAAACGAAAAATCTCACTCTTTCAACTCTGGGGGAAGCACTTGTCACAGGTTACTCTACCTGTTGTATCCCTCATCCACATAAACAAATATAACATACAATAACAAACATGATGAAATCAGGTCTTATTCCAGATGACAAGTGAGACGAGACTGTGGAATGTAGCAACTTGGCTCATTCATAGTCTTACTTGCATGCCTTCATAGACCTACATCGCTTGGTTGTTTTCATCCAGGCTCATTGTACCCATAGCCAAAGTCTTGTTTGAACCATTTTGACCAATATTGTTGAGACTATCATCACCCTTATTGATTTTCGGCATACATTATATATTGTTATGCTGCTATTATATAAGACAACTTTGATTCATTAATCATAATGACTGGATAATTGTGCAAAGAATACGGGACAAAGAGTACAAGATAATACAATACTATTAGTTAAGCTCTCATCAATGGATCTGTCAGACAGCATACACCTGGAACGATCCAGACAGGTACACACGTGTACACCTTTAGTCACGCACACAGGTAAGCGAAGAGCAACAGGAAGGAAACGGCGCGGCGATCCGGCCGGACTCAAGGGGATTAACCCCTTCTGTACCAGCGACGTCTCTTTATATATTATAGCTATATTTACACGATTGTGTACAGTTTAGGAAGGATATATGGTATCTAAAAGGATGAATTGAGATAGTTTGTAGCAATTTAATTGGTAGACGTCCTCCTTAAGCTGAATACAGTCGTCTAATAGTATCCAGAATGTGATGACAAATATATCACTGGTACTGATTGGGTTAACAATTAACCCCTTTTAAGGCTTATGCCGCGTGTTTACAGATTATTCTGGCTATTAATAGAATATTGTACACAGCTTACGAAGGATATGTGGGTACTAAACGGGTAAAGGCTATCTCAATTAACCCTCTGACTTCCATATACTCTTCATAAGATGAATAAAATCGTCTAATAATAGCCAGAATCGAATGTCATACCAGAAGTGCCCCCATATTATATGACCCCTGGAAACGACTTGCTAAAATGCTCTGGACCACCTTCATCTACTCTCACTATTAACTTTGCCAACATTCCTGGCTCTAACTTCCACTCTGTGGAACACCACCTCTCCTCTGCCAACCCTGAACTTCTCTTTCTCCCCAAAACCCAGTTGCCTGGGACTACTAACAACAAACCCTTCTCCGTATCCTCCTACTATCTCTATCCTCAGTTTCAAGCCAAAGGTGGATGTTGTGTCTATGTACGCAACAATCTTGCTTTCTCTCGTGTTCGCAACTTAGATTCTTCTGAAATCTCAATTCTCTGGCTAAAGCTTTCTTGTCACTCTCAAACTAAATATTTCTTCTCTGTCTATCTCTCCCCTAATTCTACTGACTTTCCAAAATTCTTTGACTATCTAAATTAAAAAGTGGAACACATTCTATCCATCTCTCCTTTCGCAGAAATCTCCATCTTAGGAGATTTCAACGTTCACCACCGCCAATGGCTCTCCTGTGTTTCCACTGAAAAACCTTGTGAACAAGCCTACATTTGTTCTATCCTAAATGACCTAGAGCAGATAGTCCAGCAACCCACCCATATCCTGGATCGCTTCGGAGATTGGCCCAACATTCTTGACTTATTTCTAACCTCTAACCCTTCTGTTAATACTGTAAACCTTTTCTCTCCTTTGGGCTCCTCCGACCATAAACTAATATCTGTCACCTGTCCTATCTCTCTGATACGACCACCAGATCCTCCCAACCAGCGGCGCTCGTGGCACTTTGGCGCTGCCGACTGGGAGGCTCTTCGGCAGTACGTCTTATATTTCCCATGGAATGATTTTTGCTTCCATGGCCGGGGACTGTCGGAGAGTGCTGAACGCATTACCAGTGTAATCCTCTCAGGCATGGAATCATACATTCCATTTTCTTTCTCTCAGTCTAATGGAAAAATATCTTGGTTTATTCACGTTTGTTCTACTGCTGTCAGTAACAAGGAGGAAGCATTCAAACTGTACCGACGCCTTAAAACTCAAGAATCTCATTCTTCCTATGTTTCTGCCCAGAATCAAGCCAAGTCTGTTCATCGACTTGCCAAACACTCCTTCATCAATAATAAATGCACTGAATTATCCAACTCTAGCTCTTCCCAAGCTTTCTGGCATCTAGCCAAAAACCTCTCCAACAATTTTTCTTCCTCGTCTTTCCCTCCCCTTTTCCACTCTGATGGCACAACCAACACTTCTTCCTCTGATAAAGCTGAACTCTTCGCTCAAACCTTTGCTAGAAACTCCACCTTGGAAGACTCTGGTGCTATTCCTCCCTCTCAAACCCCCTCTCTCCTACTTATGCCTAATATCCTAATCTCTTCTAAAGAAATACTTTCCACCCTCTTAGGGCTTAATAATAAGAAGGTGTACAGTCCGGACGGTGTTCTTCCTGTTGTACTCAAAAACTGTACTTTCGTGCTGACTCCCTGCTCAAGCAAACTCTTTCGTCTGTCTCTCCTCTAACGTCTTCCTTTCTTGCTGGAAGTTTGCTCTCATTCAACCTGTCACAAAGAAGGGTAACCGCTCTCAACCCGCCATCTATCGTCCAAGTTTTTAAAAGTATTTTTGCATCCAAATTTCTTAAGTATTTCTCTTCCTATAATCTACTCTCAGATCACCAGTATGGCTTCCTTAAGGGTCGCTCTACTGGTGAGCTTATTTTGTATCTTACTAACTCTTGGTCATTCTCGTTTCGGGACTTCGGTGAGACCTTTTCTATTGCACTAGACATATCGGAGGCCTTCGATATAGTTTGGCACAAATCTTTAATTTCTAAACGACCCTCCTACGGTTTCCATCCCTCCATCTGTGCCTTTATCTCTAATTTCAGTAAGGTGTGGGATGCTCAATGTAAAAATATTAGTATCATATGGTTAGAAAAAGCAACAAATAAAACACTTAGAAACCATTGGATACAAAAATGGCACAGTGAACTGGATACCAAATCTTCATGTTCAACATACAAATTTTACAAAGACATATGTAAAGACGAACCATATCTGTCGATGAACAGATATTCGTATAGATGTCACAAGGTTTAGAACTAAAAATAATGGATTGCCAATTGTAAAAGGTAAATACTGTATAACGGTATTCCAAGAGAAAATACATAATGTACTATTTGTAATCTTGGTGCTTTTGGTGATGAATACGGCAGTATTCAGAAAGCTTGGGAAGAACTAGAGTTGGCAGATTCAAAACATTTGTTTTTTATGAAAGAGTGTATGGTTATTCATGCACCTACCGGTGCTGTTCCTCCTTCTCCACCCCCCTCTCTCTTACTTATGCTTGATTTTATAATCTCTTCCAAGGATGTACCTTCTGCCCTCTCTGGGTTTAATACTAAGAAGGCGTTGTGCTCCAACCTGTTCTTCCGTGTGTACTCCCTACTCAGGCAAACTCTTTCGTCTCTATCTTTCCTCTAATGTCTTTCCTTCGTGCTGGAAGTTTGCTCTCATTCAACCTGTCCCAAAGAAGGGTGACTGCCCTCAACCCTCCAGCTATCATCCTATTGTTCTCATTTCTTGCATCTCTAATGTTTTTGAAACTCTTCTTAATTATAATTTTCTTAACACTTACTGTACCAGCGACGGTGTAAAGCCGTCAGTAATAAAGTCACTCCTCAGTACCAGCGACGGAATATCGCCGTCAGTACTATGCGATCCTTGTAACTGCCCGTATTGATCGGTACGCACTGCTCTGAGACCTTGGCAACGCTCCTGTGGGAGTTAGCTGAGACAGTATTTCTCCAACTTTCGTGGTGAGAGGGTATTCTCTCTTGACCAAATCAACGAAAAAGATTTTGCATCCCAGGAGCTGGACTGGACGACATTGTGGAAGCCTTCGAAGATACCACAAAGGATGCAAATGAAAATACCCTTTTTGTCATCCATGCTGGTTCAAATGACGTCATGCGCACCAGATCCGAAGAGTTGATGGAGAAATATCGCAAGATGATCCAGCACTACAAAAACAAGTCAAGGAATATCATCATCTCAGGCATTCTCCCCAAGATCGTCGCACCTGACAAATTCTACGACAAGGCCTTCAGCACAAATAGCCGACTAAAACATTTGTGTCTGAGGGAAGAAGTTGAATTCATCAACCTCTGGGACAACTTCTACAACCAGCCTACTCTGTTCCGCAAGGATTGGCACTCATCTAAACCCTGTGGGTTCAGCACGCATGGGTCGTCTCCTACACGAAGCAGTCCGCAGCCATGGATCAAAAAACGCCATCCGAGAAGAAGCAGCAGTGACATAAATCATCCAACGCCAAGAAAAAAACAGAGGCAACCGAGGACCACCAGCGATAAGGACCGGAGACAGCGAGGACCGAGGACAGCCATGAACATAAATGTAGATCCGACAAGAACCAAAAATATTATTAAAGCGCGTTCCGTGAGTTCTAAAATAACAAATTTAAAGCTTTTCTATGCAAACGCTCGTAGCATACGCAATAAATTTTCAGATTTAGAGGAGCTAGTGTTTACAGAAAATTATGATGTGATTGGCATAACAGAATCTTGGCTCAATACAGAAGATAGAGACTTTTTAGCAGAGTATTCACTTCCCGGTTATGTAATGTTTGAGAAAAGCCGAATAAATCGAAATGGAGGTGGCGTTTTACTTTATATCAAAGAAAGTCTTAACCCTACCCTCTTGTCAAAACCTCAAATTGTGAACGTCGACACATCTTTTGTGCTAATAAAGAATAATAAAGGTACCAAAATAATACTTGCATTAATATACAGACCTCCAGCTCAATCAGTGCAAACTGACCGTGAAATTTACGAACAAATTGCAGATGTAAGTAACTCACAAGATACCGTAATTTTTGGTGACCTGTGACCAAGTGGGGCGATACTCTTACTTCACACTCCGGACATGACTTGTATACGAACTTGCAAGAGAGTTCGCTTTATCAATTTGTTGGAACGCCGACCCGTGGTAATAACGTTCTTGACATTGTACTTGCAACAAAAGAAGAATTAATAGAGAATTTGAATGTTGGTGATGAATTCAGTAACAGCGACCATCATACGATAACTTTCACTTTAAAGTTTACTAGTAACGAACCAAATAGTAGCATCGAAAAAGTCCCTAATTTCAAGAAAGCAAACTTCCATAAACTTAGAGCTATGTTTAAAGAAACTGACTGGAGCTTTTTAATTCACAATAACGACATAAATACATCTTGGAAGTTATTCGAAGCCACTTACCTAAAAGCAGTGCAAGACTGCATACCATCGAAAACTCGGCGTCCAGGCCATAATAATAAGCCCAAATGGTGGAATAAAGATATTTCAAACTGCCTGCTTGCTAAAAAATTTGCTAATGATAGATTAAAATCCTCACAAAATGACGAAGAACGGCTGAAATTTGTAGAGCTACGACGCAAAGCCAAAAAGTTAATTAAGCAAAGTAAAAAGACCTTAGAGTTACATATTGCGAATCAAAGTAAAACAAACCCGAAAGAATTCTATAGTTATATCAGAAAGAAAAAAGTTGTTACTTCAACTGTTGGACCGTTAGTCGATGAAAATGGAGAATACACCAAAGACGAAGAACAAATGAGTAATGCCCTCAATACCTTCTTTGCATCAGTTTTTACAACAGAAGACCTCAGTGATATCCCTACACCATCGCCGATTCAGATTGATAATTCAGATGTTTTAAGCAATATCACCGTTACAGAGAGAGAAGTATTGAATTGTTTAGATAAACTCAAGGTAAATAAAACGCCTGGACCTGATACAATCTCGCCTAGAGTTCTAAAGGAAGCTAAGGATGAGCTCTCTAAACCACTGACATTACTATTCAATAAATCCTTGCAGTCTGGAACTATGCCTGATCAGTGGAAGCTAGCCAACGTAACACCGATATTCAAAAAAGGCAGCAAATCCCTATCCAGTAACTATCGTCCAATTAGCTTAACCTCAGTTGTATGTAAAATGCTAGAAACGGTCATACGAGACAGACTCGTAAATCACTTAGAGGAAAATAACATACTTAAAGATACTCAACACGGCTTTCGTAAAAAACGTTCCTGTTTAACAAACCTCTTAGACTTCTTCCACGATATCCTCAACCTCTACGATGAGAGTAAAGCTGTAGATATTATATACCTTGATTTTCAAAAGGCCTTTGACAAAGTTCCCCACAAACGTTTACTGCTAAAACTAAAAGCGCATGGAATACAAGACGGTGTGTTGAAATGGATAGAAAATTGGCTCAGCGACAGAAAGCAAAGAGTAGTCATAAACGGTAAGGCATCAAAATGGACCAATGTAAGTAGCGGGGTACCCCAGGGATCGGTACTAGGACCAATTCTCTTTCTAATTTACATCAACGACATAGATGAGGGTCTCACCTGTACAATCTCAAAATTTGCTGACGATACAAAAATTGCAAATAGCGTACTCTCAAATGTTGACGATATGCAACACAATCTAGATAAATTGTCATGTTGGGCCCAAATTTGGCAAATGAGTTTCAATGCGGATAAATGTAAAGTACTACATATCGGATACCTAAATGAGAAAGCAAACTATTCGATGAATGGCACTCAGCTTAAGAATGTAAACAGAGAAACCGATCTGGGAGTAACAATATCGAGTAACCTAAAACCGAGTCAACAATGTTCAGAAGTTGTTAAGAAGGCAAACAAAATAATTGGCTTTATAGGCAGGTCATTTGAGCATAAATCCAAAGAAGTTATCCTAACCCTTTACAATTCCTTAGTCCGCCCTCTTCTGGAATACTGCGTTCAATCCTGGTGCCCTTATTACCAAAAAGATATAAACAAGCTAGAACGAGTTCAACGTAGAGTTACCAAAATGATACCTAGCCTAAAGAACAAACCATACGAAGAGCGTCTTAGAGAATTAAATCTATTTCCTTTAACCCAGCGCAGATTAAGAGGCGACTTAATTCAAGTGTTCAAAATCATCAAAGGCATCGACAATATGAACTGTAGTAAGTACTTCACTATCGACCAATCTAATTACACGCGGGGAAACGGTTGCAAAATTATTGGTAAATCTTTTAACTCGCACGATTCTAAGAATTTCTTCTTCAATCGAGTTGTCAACTTGTGGAATGGGCTTCCCCGAAACGTTATAGACTGCATCACCGTTGATTCATTTAAACTCCGCCTAGACAAATATCTCGCATCAAACCCGCGACTGACTGCGTTTGTAAATGAATAACTTTATTTTATCCCCCCCTCAGTTACTAACCCATCTGTCCCCTACTAACTTCCTAATCCTGCCACGGACATTAGTTCCAGGGCAGTAATTCCCTTTCCAATGTTCCCTTACCCACTCTAAACCACTGTTTGGACACTTGATCCTCAGTGTTTTGGAGGACAAGCAACCTAGAAGGGTCACTAGATCTGTTGTTGCTTGATTTCCTTTGTACTCCTTTGTACTTCCTTTGTACTTGACTCTGAAGCCATTTTGGCCACAATGGCTGGTACTGGAGGGTACATTTATAGTAATACGCTCTGGTACAGTAGGGGTTAAACATTTATCTTCCCATAATCTACTTTCAGATCGCCAGTACGGTTTCCTTAACATCTACTCTATTGGTGATCTCCTTGCTTATCTTACTAACTCTTGGTCATCCTCCCTTCAGGACTTCGGTGAGACTTTTTCTATTGTGCTAGACATATTGATAGCATTCGTTAGAGTATGGCACAATTCTCTAATTTCCAAACTATCTTCCTTCGGCTTCTATCCCTCTATCTGTACCTTGGCCTTAAATTTTCTTTCTGACCTTTCCATAGCTGCAGTTGTGGACGACCATCGCTCACTTCCTCAACCTATCAACTCCAGCGTTCCTCAGTGTTCTGTCCTGTCTACAGTTCTCTTTGTACTATTCATTAATTATCTCAACTGTACCTCTAGTCATATCCACTCATATGCTGATGACTCTACCTTACACTATTCAATTAGGTTTTCACAGTAACCCAGCATGCAATCACTCTAAAAGTCACGTGACGAGGCCATAGCACGTCAATCTTCTGATCTATCAATTATTTATGATTGGGGAAGAGTAATCTTGTTACTTCCAATGCATGAATCGACCCTTCATTATCTCTCAATATTCTTGGCATATCTTTTTTATCCGACCTTTAACCCTCTGAGTACCAGCGACGACAACGTGTCGTCAGTAATGTATGTAACGCTAAACCCCACACGCACAAGTGTCGTCGGGGTTTAATTACTCCGGTCCTATGGCACCTAGAGGGCTCAGATTTGTATGGGAACTGTGTAAGTATCCCACGCAACCATGCCGATGGTTGAAAACTCTCAAAGTCCAACCGTGTGTGCGTGAGCGCGCAAAAACATGGTTTTTGGGTGTTTTTGCCTTCAAATTCTTACTCTTGTAAAATAGACTTTCGGTTGCTTCGTAGGACCCCTTTTTGACCTTTTTGATCTTTTTTTTTTTTTGGCGGTCCTTCATTCCTAACCCATTCGCTATTGTTTCTGGAAAAAAAAAAATCAAAACCTGCTGGTCCCTGGTGGTACATTTATTTATAACTAGCTGGGGCTCAGTGGGTTAATGGAAAGTTAATTTTACCACTCTTTTTAAAACAGCTTCCCAGACGTTAGGTATGTCCAAACGTCTCCGTGGGTCATCACCCCTGCAAATATTCTTGCACAGTGCGCCCATGTATCGAGCTTTGTTCGCATGTGTGGGTGGTTCCACCCATACCGCAATTCTCGAAGGAGTAGAGTCAAATTCATTTTGCCTCATCAATTCACTTATTCCTACTAGTTCCCTACAATCTCTTTCTAAATGCCGCAATTTTGCATCTCATTTACTCTTCTACCTCTATTACAACAATCAGCCTTCTTGAGAGCTCTCTCAGTGCATAACTCCTCCCTTGCAACGAGTGCGAGGCACCTGCCTTTCAACACATTCCCATTCCTATTCTGTCCAGCTCTCCAATTCAAGAAATTGCCAATTTTATCTGCATTTCTTCTACTCAACAAGTGAACTCTGGAAATCTCTCCCTCAATAAATCTTCCCTTCACGCTATGTCTTGTTCAAGCATTTTGGCATCAATGTCCCTTGAATTTGGCTATCTGTCACTCTTTTGGCTTTGAAGGAGACACTCGTTACCGTCAGCCTGCCTTTTGTCTCTTTCATACACATAGGTAAATAATAGTATTATTTATTTACTGATAGACACTACTATTTGTCAGTGGTGATGGGCTGGTCTATCAGAATGAGAACTGAGCGAACTCTGCCATACCCATAGCTTACTCTGACTGTTCCTTTTACTTATATATTTTCTAGATCTCAAGTGACGGCATCTCTTCCGTGGATTGACCTCCCAATCTACCAAGATTGGAAGCCAAAGCGTCACATTTTTCCTTTGCCCCTCAACTTTCTCTTCATAATTGCTGAGGGGCACAGGGCCCTGGGTGGGGCTTTGGTTTCCCGGGCGTTTCTGCACCCTCCTCAGCTCCCCGCCATGAAGTGGCTTCGGTCACCCAGGCTTTATTGTGGTCGGCAGGGAGGGTTCTGTGGGGGCGCTCGGTTATGGCCTTGGCCTTGCTCGGGGCCTTGGGGCTGTTCGGACAGGCAGCTTTGGGAACAACAACAACAACTATTTGTCATATTAGTATATTCATTTTTGAAACAAAAAATATTGGCAAAATATATTAGTGCACACTTTCAATCGATGTATATATGTTTCTACTCTATTAATATACTATTTTCTGCAATTCCATGACTTTGGTTACATCCATAAATCATGAAAAGAGCTTGAGAGACAGTATTATACTGTAACTAAAAAGGATTTACCTGAAGACTGTATGTGTCCCTATAAAGAGCTTGAGAGACAGTATTATACTATAACTAAAAAGGATTTACCTGAAGACTGTATGTGTCCCTATAAAGAGCTTGAGAGATAGTATATACTATAACTAAAAAGGATTTACCTGAAGACTGTATGTGTCCCTATAAAGAGCTTGAGAGACAGTATTATACTATAACTAAAAAGGATTTACCTGAAGACTGTATGTGTCCCTATTTTTACCAGAAATATTTTCGTCTAAGCCAATGATCACTTGGGAAATCATAACTTGGTTTCAGAGGCAGCTTGAAGATTTAAACTGCCTAAGCATTTTCTGGAAGGCTAAAACATATGTTGCCGTGTAAAGAAGGCTCACCAAACAATAACTGTATCCGCATTCAATCTATATTACTAAGGAAATACTCTGTCTTGCTACCTGCATGGTTTGGGTGTTAAGGGGCTAGTGTTTATTTTTATTTTTGTCTATTAATGCATTTATTCATTTATATTTTAGTTTCCTTGCTAGACCCTGTTAACAAAGCCTTTCTGCCCTGCGCTAGCTTTGAAATATTCGTTTTTAACCCTTGCATTTTTGCTTGTATATATAACTGTTGATGTGTTATATCTCCGTAAGTTTAAATACTAACCCCGAACGCCATAGAATAAAATAGTCTTATTATTGCCTGACAAATACGTCCTGTCATTTATGAAAACGTCAACTTAAACATCGTGTATATATACTTATCTCCGCATTTGTAGAGATACTTGTTTGTTATGTGCTTTCAGGATAAACCTGTATTACCATTTCTGCAAACCTTTGCATTATTTGTCGAGGTTTATCTGTAAACTGAGAAGCCTAGTACGCAGGGGAGTGCAATTAACCATGTTGGATTTACCGGTAGGATCTTCTACAAAGTATATTCTCTGTTATATTTTCCCTGCTATTTGCAATGTTTTGTTTAAAAAGATATTTATATACCGTTTTCTGAAAATACTCATGGATGTGTATTGGACATTACAGTATGTATCGATAAATAAATGCCAGAGGGACTCGTACCACCTCCCTCCTTGCCTCAACGTATGCATACGGTACACATTACTCATTATGTAGGATTGTAGGCTATACTGTATATACGTATATGGGATTAAGCTTAAAGCGATCAAAGTCATTATAGTATAAACTTAGTTACTCTTGTTTATATGTAATTAATATATAACACATGTAATTAATACAGTGTAATGCATTTATTCTAAGAATGCTGAGTATTGTCAAATAATCTTCCTTGACAAGTCAGACACCCAAGCATAAATTTGGAGGGTATATTATATATGTATATATTATATTTAAAGAACGTTTAAAGTATGAAAATATAGTTTGATTAAAAAAAAAAAAAAAAACAAATATATATATATATATATATATATATACCGTACCGGTATATATATAGTTTTATATATCCATAAAGAAAAAAACATGAATAATTTACAAAATATTGTGTTGGGTACCTGAGTTTTACATTTCAAATCAATTGTCCTCTCATCTGCCTTGGATGGCAAAGCAGTCTGTCCCAAACACTCTACCACTAGTTTTCAAAAGTTCTAGGGGGGACTACAACTCGTGCCTAGGATTTGTCACCTATACAATTAGAGCAGAGTACGATTAACCCCTTCTGTACCGGTGATGTATTTTGCATTATATTCTGGCAACTATTAGACAATTTTATTCAGCTTAGGAAAGACGTCTACCCATTAACAGGCTACAAACTATCTCATTTAACTCTTTTTACTACCACAGATCCTTCTCAAACTGCACAGAATCGTTTAATTATAGCTAGAAAATAAAAAGACGCTGCAGTACAGAAGGGGTTAAGACGAAATTGAAAACACAACATAAAGGGTAAGCCTCTGTAATAAAGAGAGGGGAGGGAGAGGGAAACAAGGCATAGCCTATCAACAATAAAGCAGCAACAACGGCCAAGAACAAGGACATCAAACAACAAATACAGGTAGGGGTGGGAGGGGGGCAAGGGGGAGCCACAACCTGTCCCCATCTCACGCGCTCACACACCATCAGCCGCTCACGGCGCACAGCTGATCGCCACACCGCCAGACGTACGATGAACAGTAACAGGAAAATATGTATAGTGTGCGATATTGGATTCAACAAAAGGAGTACAACGTCACAATGTAGTAGATGTAATGAAACCGTACACGATCGATGTACTTACGTTACTAGCAGAAAAGAAGTGGAATGCGATAAATGTAGGGAAGTAGCTATTAAAGGTCCTAAAATCATTTGTGAAATATGTGAATCACTCATAACAAGAAAACAAAGGATCCTAAACTGTGTTAAGTGTAAAACTGTAGCTCACATGAAGTGCATCTCTAAGAAGACCAACAGTGAAGAACGGGAATTCCTATGCAACATGTGTGCCTTGCATTCATTACCGAATATTAATGTAAATGAACCAATTAGTATTAACAACTCAGAATCCAGCCAGGACACATTCAAAGATGAATACAGAGTGTTCACCAACAAAGGGCTCCATCTTATCCACATTAACGCCAGATCAATGTACCATAAATTGTCAGAAATAAACTTGTTAGCTAATAAGGCCAAAGCTTCAATAATTGCAATCACAGAAACCTGGCTGGATTCAAGTATAAACGATGGTGAAATAAACATTCAAGGTTTCAATATGGTTAGGAATGATCGCAATAGGCATGGGGGAGGAGTATGTCTGTATGTAAAAAACAACCTCACACACACAACTAGGACCGACCTCCATGTAGAAAATCACGAAGCTCTGTGGATCGATCTACACCTGCCGAGGACAAGACCCATCACAATTGGGGTATGCTATAGGCCACCAGACGACACACAATTCTTGACCAAATTTGAACGTACTTTGTCATCGCTAGACCCTCGGAATGAATCCATCATACTAGGGGATTTTAACCTGTGTTACAAACAACGAAATAATAGGCTTGTACGAGAATATAGGCATATACTGACAATGCACAATCACAAACAATTCATCACAACCCCCACACGTATCTCTGAGAACACTGCCACAATAATAGACCACATAAACTGTAACAGAGAGGACAAAATATCCCAATCAGGGGTTATACAGACTGGGATAAGTGATCACTTCGTCACATATTGCACACGAAAATCCACAAAAATTACCCTAGAGAATCACAAGGTTATCAAAACAAGGTCACTCAGAAACTACAATATAGAAACATTTCTGGACATTTTATGGAATACAGACTGGTCTCCAGTGTTTGGAAGTACAAACGTTAATGACGCATGGGTTGGCTTCAGAACCATCATCACAAACATCCTAGACGAAATAGCTCCTCTGAAAGACATACGAATTAAAGCAAGGTCAGACCCATGGATCAACAATGACATACTACACCATCTGGAACACAGAGACAATCTGTTAAAAAGGCTAACGAAACATAGACAAGATCAAGGTCTGAAACATGAGTTCAACAGGGCCAGGAATAAACTAAGTAGGAAAATAAAATCAGCGAAAACTAATTATTTTCACAATAAGGCAGAGGAATATCAGAATAACCCAAAGAAACTATGGAGGTACCTAAAAACACAGGCTACAGCAACAAGACAAGGGATTCGTCTAACACTAATATTGCTCTCACCATTAATGATCAGGTTTGCCACGATAAACGACAAATTTCAACCTACTTCAACTCCTTCACCTCCATAGCAAACACACTTGCACAGAGCCTACCTCAACCTCTCAATAAATACAAGACAACAACGGCCACCTTTCGAAATTTCTAGAGATAAAGACATACACCCGAACACATTTGGATTGCAAAATGTTACACCAAAATACACTTTTGACGAGCTGTCTAACCTAAATGTACATAAAAGCACAGGACCAGACAAAATTCCTGCCAAATTTCTACGAGATGGAGCCATTGGTATAGCAGGCTCCCTAACCCACATCATCAACTTGTCAATTAACACCAACACTGTACCTGCTGAACTGAAGGAAGCTATTGTAACCCCTCTATTCAAGAAAGGAAATAAACTAGAAGTTGGCAACTACAGACCAGTTATTATATTATGTATTGTATCTAAAATCCTTGAAAGAGCGGTATACACCCAAATTGAACA
The DNA here is from genome assembly GCA_032716605.1 of Paralithodes platypus. Taxonomy (NCBI): domain Eukaryota; kingdom Metazoa; phylum Arthropoda; class Malacostraca; order Decapoda; family Lithodidae; genus Paralithodes; species Paralithodes platypus. The sequence goes on along the minus strand of CM064544.1, from coordinate 24,645,443 downwards.
CTACCTCAAACAAAATGATCTATTCTATAAATTTCAATCAGGTTTCAGATGCATGTACTCGACAGACTCCTGGTCTCATCCACTTAACGGATCACATTCGTAAAGAAATGTCTAAAGGTAACTACACCGGTATGGTTCTTCTTGATCTACAAAAAGCGTTTGACACAGTAGACCATGATATCCTATGTAATAAACTACAAGCAATGGGCATAGGGTCTGTGAACTGGTTTAAATCTTATCTTAGTGGTAGAACCCAAAGAGTCAAAATTGATGATAATATATCTGATCCTATGCCAATTAACTGTGGGGTCCCGCAGGGAAGCATCCTTGGTCCCTTACTCTTTCTCTGTTATGTGAACGACATGGAACTGAGCGTCTCGTGTAAATTATTACTGTATGCAGACGACAGCATGCTTCTGGTTTCAGGAAAAGACCCAATAAGTATTGCCGCTTCACTTTCCAAAGAACTAGAATCATGTAGTGAATGGCTAGTGGACAATAGACTATCTCTTCACCTGGGCAAGACGGAAGCCATCTTATGTGGAACAAAACGCAAACTGAAAGACATTGTGGGCTTCTCGGTCAACTGTAATGATATTCCTATAACAACAGTGTCACAAGTTAAATATCTCGGACTAAAACTGGACGCGAGTTTGTCAGGTGAAACAATCTTGGAATCTATCCTGAGTAAGTGTAGAGCACATATAAAATACCTGTATAGACAGGTGGGATGCTTGCCCGCGGCGACCAAAAAGACCCTCTCCCAAGCGCTTGTTCAATGTCATTTTGACTATTCTGTGTCATCCTGGTACTCTGCATCATCTAAATCAGCACAGCACAAACTTCAGGTCACTCAAAATAAAATGGTTAGGTTCATGCTGAACCTAGGACCCAGATCACATGTTAGCCAGGAACAACTTCAGTCACTAGGTATGCTCAATGTCTCTGACAGGGCCAAACAAATCAGGCTAACTAATGCCTTCAAAATTTTCTATGACAGAGCTCCAGAGTATCTAAAGAATGATTTTGTTAAAGCAAATGAGAGGAGTGGACATAATACAAGAAACAAGATGTTTAATTTTAAGGTCCCGAGAATCCAAGGACAGGGTAAGCAAACATTCTTCTTCACTGCCATCAAAGACTGGAACGACCTACCCCAGTCAGTCCGTGAAAAGAGAACACTGTATTCCTTCAGACGTAGCCTGAAGGAACACCTGAACCGGACAGCTGCGAGAAGGGAGCACCAAGCTTATGTCTACTACTAAATGCGACATAAGAGATAGGCAAACCAAACTGAAATGATTACTGATTACGGATTACTGATATTTACTATAGGATGTAAGGTATCTTAAAATAACCCCCTAGAAATACTTTCTCTAAAGTATCTATTTCTTTATCCTCCCCATTTTCCCCAGCTAACCTAATCCCACAAGGACCCCAATGGAAATACGCCTAACGGCCTTATTGGGCTATCCTTAGTTGGAATTATGCAAGGCTGGTACATGTCATATTTGCAACATACTATGTGGTACCAACTCTGTAAATTGCTAACTGAATAAATATTATTATTATTATTATTATTATTAACATAGGATATGGGCTTATAAGGGGTACAGGAAACAAAACAGCGTAAATATGGGGTAAAGGTATGAAGCACAAGCGATCAGAAAGTGATAAGTGGACAAGACAAATAGAAAATATCACACATTATGTTCAGGACTTGCTTATCTAATATTTCATTTGAATCAAATATAGACATTTATCTTTACCTAACAATGGATATCAATTAGATGATTAATTTAACTTTCCCATTGTTATAAAATATTACTAACCTAAAACTTAGGTGACTAACCGGTATATTTGATCACTAAATATATGATGTCTGATTGAAAAGGTTAAGAATGCGGGGATGAGCATTTGGAAACTGTAAAAGGAACGATTATGCTTATTGAAAGAAACAGGTAGAGTACGAGTAGAAGAGAAGGGGAAAAGTAGAAGGTGGAGTTGGAAACACAATAAACTCTTTATTTATTGATGTATAATTAATGTATTTATTATTGTTTTTACTTAATTAATTAGTTTTAATACTGTTATGTGGGGAGCGATAGCATAGGGCCTTCACATATATTATATTGAGAGAGTGAATGCTGAGAGGACGGGACATTGGGCAAAAGTTTTTCACTCAATAGCCACCACCTTTTCTATTCTCCAACAATATTAAACGTTCTTTAATTGAGATTGAAATAAATAGTTTTGATATTTCTTTAGATATTTGGAGGCAGCGACTCTGGATCATGTCATTGTATGTGTAGGGTTTGTGAATGGTGTTAAGAGCTGATGATATAAAACTGTCCAATATTATTTTAGTTAGCCCTAAATATTGGGAAATCTCAGTTTTCTGAGAACGCTTGTGAGAAAACGGAGATATCAAGAGTAACAATAACTAAATCTAGCTGCACTGCTTATAAACCCCATATCTAGTGGATTTCATATTATTACACTATTTTCCAGGTTATTAAGAATCAAAGATTAACCGTCTCTTTATCATTGCTAAAACAAAATGTCCTATAGGCCTAAACAATATATAAACATTTACAGATATTTGCATTCGTGTTCGTTATATTATCTAGCCACTATCCATTTTGTATTATTTGTTCATAGACCATGGTTTCAGTAATGGATTCTGTTTACCAATCATCAGCATTTCATGTTTGTTAGTTGTTTCCAGTTTTCACTAAAAATTCATCTAGGCTTATTCTGTATCGTGCATTAAATTGCACAAACATTTCGCGAATTTTAGCAGACATGTTTGGAGTTGAGAATTATATTGAACAGTAAATACACTCCCTTAACCCTTTCAAGCTCCGATACGCATTTCTTGTAATACTTCCTGGCTATTACTAGACGATTTTATTCATATTAGGAAGGATATATGGAAGTCAAAGGGTTAAATGAGTCTTTACCCTTATAAATCCCAAAGATCCTTCGCAAACTGTCTAAAATTGTCTAATAATAGCCATAATAAACTGTCAATTAGTCATTACGATCCTCAAAGGGTTAATAACATTTACACCTGAGCAAGTAAATACAGGATTACCCCTTACGGCATACGGTGACTTACATTTGCATATTTCTAGAGGATTATATGCATCTTAGTATAAAATCTAACTCCACGTTCTCTTTGGTTCCCACAAACCTTATCAAAACAAATTAATATAGGCGAATAATAGGAGGGGAAAAATGAAAGAATGTGTCATAATATACTGAATGGGTTAAGCATAAAATAAATACATAAACAAATAAACATTCACACTTCGGTCCATTATACTTCCAGTCAAATTAATTCAATTGTGGACAACACAGCCAGTAGTCTATTTCCGCTTGTAGAGCTTGATTCCAGTCCAAAGTCAATCAAGACCACCTAAACCAGTGCCAACTTATAATCCCATTGAAACCTTATATAGCCGAACAAACACTAATACTGTTGGTTGAGTTGTCACTAAAGCCGGTATCACAAGAGCGTCTTTTCCTTCAAAAGTTGTCCTCAACACTGGTTTGGCAGCTTATGAGATCAACATTTAAAATATTTATTTTGCCTAAATTCATATATCATCAGCCTAGTTTCCGATACCAGTGCAAAATATTCCAGAAATGTTGCCAAAACAATGTTGATCATAGAATGTTGACTATAAAAGTTCTTGTGTGATACCGGCTTAACCCTTTACCTTGAAATAGTAATAGTAAGTTGGCCAAATTCCCCGGTAACAGTATTATTAAGTTTCGATTAGGGCCTATACAGTATATCGATTATTCAGACTCTTTAGCGGATATATGTTCTGCATGGTTGGTAGATTGTTAAGGGGGGTCACCGGCTTTTTTTGTTTAGCTTTCTCTCCTTTTCTCTCTTTTCCTGACTTGTATCCATTCGGCCCCATTCAGCCAACTGTTTTAAGACGTTTATCCCCATCCAGGTGTTGATTTCTTCCTGACGAGCGATAGCAAGCCAGCATTGTATGAAGATATCCGGCTTCGCCGGAGACATGTTTCTATCGAAAAATGTAAAAATTGTACTTGCTATCAAAACGAAAATATATATATGCTGGCTCACTACCGCTCGCCAGGAAAATATTGACAGCTGCATGGGGTAAACGTCTTAAAACAATAGGCTGAATGGGGCCGAATGGATACAAGCCAAAGAGAGAGGGAGAGAAAGAGAAAAAAAGCGAGGTGGGCTCCCTTAACGTATAATAATGGATTGAAAATATAATCTGATTATGCTTGCTTGTTTTTCTTCCATTCAAGCTACAACTGAGCGAGTTTATTCGGCTTACAAATGTTATCTGGTAAAATATCTTCTTCAACCATGTGTTATCTTGAAGCTCTGTATCGTTCTTGATTCTAATACACCACTCGATAACTAATTCCACATATTTGTTACAACCCAATACTTGCTTATATCTTTTCTGAAACTAAATGTATCCAATTTGGAATCATTTGTTCGAGTTTTTTTGTTGTCATTGAGCTTCAGTACATTTTCAATGTCACCTTACTCATTTGAACACCTCTACTATATCTTTTCGAACCCTATGTCTCTCTAACGAATGCAAGCCTAATTTGTTCAAGCTTTTAAGCTCCTCGGTAGCCTAGTGGTTAAGGTGTTAGAGTGCTGCACTGCTGGCCTGGGTTCGAGTCCTGGCTGGGTCATATCACAACAAAAATATTAGATATATTAGGGTTATACTTGTTTATTCAGAGAGGCCTTAATTAATTGTCTCAGATTACAAGTATCCTTCGCTAGTACTTAGCTGCTAGTGTTTGTGTGTGAGGTGTATGTGTGTGTGGCATCAAGCTACGTGCCCACAAGTTGGAGCAGGTGGTGGTGGATGGAATCTGATTCCAAATGAAGCCACTACTTTGAAGCTCATCAGTGGCTTAGTGGTTAAGGTTTTGTAGTTGGCCTGGGTACGACCCCTTTCTGGGTCATATTACAAACACAAAAAATATACTTATATGGAAGATTCCTAATAATATCGATAATTTTGTACATTCTTCGTTGTTCTACCTCCATGGAATCTGCAGTATGTCCATTCTGTAATAAGGACACCAACATTAAACAACCTAATGCATGTGTGGCCTCAGTAATGCTAAATACAATTTTAAGATTGCGTTTGCTGTTCGGTTACTCTCGATTTTAGTCCAAAAACTCTGTTTGTCTATATATATATATAACACTGGTGCAAAGATTTCTTTATTTCAAATCACTGCTAACTATGACTCCCAAATCTTATTCATTATCTTTCTGATAAATGTTATTTAATTTATATCCTGCATTTTCTATCTGGTGGATGGGACTCGTTAACCTTGGGTGGCAACCCATCTAGGGGAGAAAACCTTATACAAATTCGTGATAATGGGACTCATAAACTTGTCTAGGGTAGTAAACCTTATACAAATCCATACTGCTTCCCTAAGGGTTATAGCAAGTTAGTGGATGGACTAGCCACCCACCACTGTAGAAAACTAGTGCATAAAAGAAGCATAGATGTCCTCCCAGTCGGGCGGATCCTAAATTCATGAGTAGTCAATTCTGCAAGTACCTAAATACACTGGCACAGGTTGTCCTCAGAGAGGATATGTTAACTTGAGGGCGTTTTAACGTCTATGGTCACCCTCATAGATGGGAGTAATGGATAAATGGTTAGATTTCCTATCAATTTCCTAAATATTTAATACACTGCAATTATATACATTGACTTTCATCTTTCAATGTAATGCCCATTCGTGTGGTGTATCTAGATATTTTTGGAAAGTCTGAATAGTGTGATCAGAATGAATAACTCCCCCTAATGTAGTGTCATCCGCAACTTTACTGACCTTTCTAAGTCATCCCTACACCAAGGATGTTGATATAAATAACGATTAGCAGAGGGCCTATAACAGATTCTTGTTGGACTCCACTCTTATCTACACCCTTGTATGATTGTATACTACTGTATTTAACCTAACTCTTTGCTTCCTACCAATAAACCATGACCTATTCCATCTTGACCTCGCTCTCCCTAAAACTTAAGAGTAAATATGTCCCCATACTGTTCACTCTCAACCGCTAATTGTACTACCGCGAGACGATTCATGTATGTTATTGCTCTGTTTAATCTACATGCAATGTATTATACATCGAAAGATAGAGCAAAACCCATACTATCATAAAACCGGAGAGAAAACCCCATAAGTTCAATTCATTATATTGAAAAAAATATATATACGAAATATAATTGTTTCAAACTTTACACCGTCATATTTTCGTTTTATATGGTAAGCAATAAGTGTTGTTTATATATATGAAATACAACGGATTTGTCATGCTCAATCCAAATGCGTCATTAGATTTTATATATCATCAATAATTGCTTTATTTGAATGCATTAAATATTGGCACGTGTGGATTAAAATCATACATGCGTTAGCCAAAATTTTCGTTCTACATACATTTTCAGGAACAAAAATGATGTAGTACAATCTATAATACCTCAATAGAAAGCGGAACTCCTGATTTACAATATTCGAGTAGCAAAACCCACAACAAAATAAATAATAATTTGATACAAGTGATGCAGAATAGATCAAATTTGTTTTTTAACATCTTTCTACTTCGCTCCATAGTAAATATAGATTTTGAGTTACAACAATAGGTTTATATGAATGCAATGACAAGTAGTTTTAACACACTCTCCAAAATCATGATCACATCAATAGTTTTTGTCTATCTATCTATCTATTGCCTGACGCCGTGATCCCCGAAGGGGTGGCCACGAACGAACTGCCCCCATGCACCTCTATCCCCAGTCAGTCGACGCCCCTCCTCCCAACCAGCACCGCCTTCATCCATATACTTCCTCACTCCATCCTTCCACCTCTCTCTCGGTCTACCTCTCCCTCTCTGTCCTTCCACCTCGCTCTCATACACCTCCTTAGTCATTCTCTCGCTTATCATACGTTCAATATGGCCGAACCATCTCAATTCACAATTTCCAGCACATCTACCTCCACACCACACCTCCTTCTTACTTCCTCATTTGTCTGTCTATCAATCCATGTAACTCCGCACGCACTTCTCAAGTAACTCATTTCCATCCACTCTTGTTCTGAGTCTCTTCTCCTACGTCCATGCTTTGCATCTGTAAGTCAGTGTCGGGATTACCACACTTTGATGCAAGGTCTTCTTCACTTCCATACTGACCACCCTATTTCTTGTTACTGCTTTCAGCGTTCCTACAACTCTCTTCCCCTGTTGCACCCTCTCCCGCACTCCTTCATCCAGAGTCCCATCTTTACTCAACACACTGCCCAGATACTTAAATGAGCTGACAATCTCTATAGCCTGACCGATCAACTTCATCTCACACTCTGCGGCTTCACCCCTTTCGAAGACCATGACCTTGCTCTTTCCCGCATTTACCTTCAGATTCCGTTTTTCGCACAGTTCCAAACGCATTTACCAGACCCTGCAACTCCCATTCATTCATGTACATGAATATAAGAGCCGTTGTCGGACTTACACTCGTTTACGATACCGTATATAATGTTTCGTTTATTTTGTTCGAAGGTGTTTTAGAGCTACTTATTATAGTGATACAAATAGCGCATTGTATGAACAAGAGAATAAAACAAATCAGAATTCCTTACTCCCAATAATAGATATTATACGACTATTCATATACTGTATAATTATGCATTCATCAGTAATGTACTGAATTACTCGTAAGTTTCGTAACGGTTATAAATTCAAACAACTTAAAAGGTACATTGATGTTCATTCTAACATAGTTATTAACAGCAATAACCCTCACATGAAAACATGAAAGCATGTGACATTATAAATATATATAATACAAAAACAATAATTCTAAGATAAAAACCCTATCTTAAAGTATTTTAGATACACTTACCAATTGTCCAGGCGAAATATTCCACTTGTTAATGGGAATGCCAAAGGCACTCCACCGTGTGACTGGGAGAGACATACTGAGGACCGAGGCTCTCCCTACCTCACGCAGTGGGCAAGCGTTTACTGAGAGTAGTGTTGCCAATGGATTTACTCAGGGTGCCAAAGATTAGCATACCCCATTTTTTCACGCAATTCGGGTGTTCAGTGTTCATTCAATTTATTTATAAAGCATAAAATACGTCAATCTCGTATCCGTGCATTCAGGGATACCTTTTCTGAACACAATTTCAGAATCCATGCGTGAGAGGGTTAATTGAGCTACCCCTATTCTCTGAGCTTCTATTTTCCTCAACAATAATTCATGAGGGACTTTATCGAATGCCTTCCTGAAATCTAAATATATTACATATTATTTGTTATCATTGTCTACGGCTTCATATATATTTGGGAAAAGGTCAATAAATTAATGAGACAGGACTTTGTGAATCCATGTTGAGAGTGTTAATTAGTTGGTGACATTCTAAATGCTCCCTGATTTAGTTTGCAATTAATTATTCTAATAGTTTACCTATAACTGATGTCTAACTAATATATTTGTCTTTCTACAAGAGAAAAATGCTGCAAGATTTCCAGAGTATATTTAAAAATAAAGAACTTAACTTGAAAACTATCTAACCCTATAATCGCAAATAAAAGCAGTCATCCTTAGAAAACGAATGCAAATCCATTGCCTTCACTCGAGCTACAATGGCAATAGTGATCTCACAACTTCAAAGAAAAGGGCAGAAATGGACAACTCAAGGAAGGCAAAACGACACCAATGGCGAAGGCTTGGCAATTGCAGAATGAAGTTAAAACTCTCAAGACAAATCAATTAAATGGCGGTGTCACATGGGCCATGTATGCAAAAATAGTATAGGAAACAGAATAACAATATATTATCTTAAGTCCTTGAATTCTAAGGTCACTAACTATCAAGTAAGAAGACCATGATCGCTGAAAACAGTTGACGGAAAGTGTGCTTGTGTGACACCAGTTTAAGGAGAAGACAGAGACGTCTTTGAAACTTGAAGGTCGTCTGAAAAGATCTCTTATTTCCTTGTTTCCTCTTGTTTTTGTTTTTGTTTTTGTTTTCTCTCTCTCTTTTTCATACATAAATATACAAATGGAATAGATTTAGGTTCGGTATGATGACGGCTTTATCATGTTATTCTGGCTAACACCAAACGATTTTATTCCGCTTAAGAACGTCCAAGAAATAGTGAAGGGTGTAACATGTATCTCGAATACCAGATTATTTCAAACCTAAATATAAGAATAGGCTGACAAAACCGACTAAATTGATGAACAAAATTATAAGAAATATATATAATTCATTAAAACAATAAAATTATATAATCTGAACTTCCATAATAACTCAAACATACTGTAATAAAAGTATAAAATTTAGAAATGGGAGTTTCGAAAAGAAGGACAATTGCATCTTAATAGGCAGATATAGGAAGAGAGAGAGAGTGAGAGAGAGATAGAGATGTACATAGATACACTGTCCACACAGGCCTTACGATCCCAGCGAGGTAGTCAGGACTTAATTCTAGTAAAAATAGCTAACCCGTGAGTAAGGGAAAATGGAAGGAAAGGATAACAAAGAAGAAGGATCTCTCCCCACCCTCCAGCAATTGCAGAGAGAGAGAGAGAGAGAGAGAGAGAAAGGAAATTATTTCATAAAAACACACACGCACTTACATAGAATTTTCATTGCATTTTACAGACACTGTTTTAAATATATTATAATTGTTTAAAATAGGAAAGTATCTAATTATTCTGGTACAGCAATTTATACAAGTCTAGCTGAACAAATATAACAATATACCCTATGCAAAAACGTAAATGTTTTATCCAGTGAACATTCACTAAATAATGATAATATATGCACAAGACAAATATAAAATAAAAATGTGTGGAGACCTAGAAACATACTTTTAAGTTGTATAAATTGTTAAAGGGGCGTCGTGGCCTCATCTGCATAAGTATATTTGGGGTGTGTCAAACTTCAAAAGGAATCACACCGCCTTAAAAACCTAGCTAAGTTTAGGTAAATATAAAGTGGTTGAATTCTAATACAAAATAAATGCACACCACCTTCCTGGAACTGACGTTTTTCTACATTTGTAAATCAAACTTTGGGGGTAACACACACATACACATACATAAATAAATACATACATACATACATATATATATACATACAAACTCGCGCATGTGAATAACATAAAACACACACACACACACACAACTGAGAAAAGTAACCGGTAAAAACATGTAAACATTGTGAAGTGCCGAGCAGTTGGAATAATCTTCCCTTGTTATTTATGTCAGTGTCACTTCCATGTGTAACTAACTCGAAAAAGCAACAGTAAAACTTATCAGTGCTGATATTGTGGCTATAACAAAGGCTTGGCAAACTGTTCCCAAGACATGTGGAATACATACTACAATATTTATTTAGGTCATGTTTTGCCTCCTTTTTCTGTTTGTCTGTAAACAAGATATCTCAAAATGTTATGAACCGATATCACACAAGTTGGTTGGCAGATAGGTTATGCACCAAGGGAGAAGTGATTCAACATAGGTGGTGATTGGTTGAGCACATATCTCCGCTAAAATATATAAAAGTGTTACAAATTAAGTTTTAATTATAATGCAAAACACATTTATTTGCATTATAATTAAAACTTAATTTGAAACACTTATATATTTTAGTGCTTAGTGATTTTGTCTGATTCTCTGAATGATTGAATTAGTTTCTTAATTTTCAATTTCCATCTGTAATAATGTTACTGTAGTGGCTTTCTTATATAGTTTCAATGCCTTTCATGCTAATTTAATGTATTTCGTACATAACATGCATTTTCCGATTTTTCAAAAATCTTTGGTGTTTACAATTGTATTTCCGCGACCCCATTCTACTTTAATGCGAACCCGTTTCTACACTTGTTGTTTTCAATATTGTCTCCCCCCTTTCGTACAATTTACTTGTATTTCGTGTTGCCTATCTACTTAATTTTAGTATATAATTTAATTATAATTATAATCATAATTCTCCTACACGTTTTAAATATTAACCATTAGTAATATGCAAATATTTATGTAGGCCCTTTTTGTCTTACTTTAGGCTGAAGATGGCTTGTGTGTAAGCCGAAACGTCCCACAATAAAGATGTTCATCCCAGCGCTGGTTTTTCTATTTATTATACGCCTCCGCTTCCCCCGTGAAGAGAGCATCGCTTATATATATATATATATATATATATATATATATATATATATATATATATATATATATATATATATATACTGTATATATATTTATTTTTTTTATTTTTATTTTTTCTATGTGGAGGAGGGAGACAAAAGGCAAAACTGTCTGTGACGAGGGCCTCCCCCAGAATTAAAAGAGTAACAGGGCCAACATCCAGGAATGTTCATGTCAAAATGTCTGGACACACGGAGTTTGAAACAATTTAAGTCATAGGATGAGGAAAACATGGATTCAGAGAGATAGTTCCAGAGCTCAGCTGTTGAATAGAAGAATGAATAGGAGTAACATTTCACTCTTGAGATGGAGAGTTTTACAGAGTAGGGGTGGGATTGTATTGCAAGACGGGTACTTCATACCCTACATAGAGGAGGTGGTATGCACTGAGAGAGCTCTGAGGAGCACTGATTATTGTAGTAGCGATAGAATAGCAAGAGATGCAACATTTCGGCAAAGAGAGACAGAATGCAGAGAGTTGGTGAGTGGACGGGAATTAATGATACGAAAGGCTTTCCTTTCTACTTTGTTTAGAAATGCTGTGTGAGAGGATCCTCCCCACACATGTGAACAATACTCAATACAAGGACGCACTGTGCCCCTGTACTGAGCAAGAAGCTGAGCAGGGGTAAAGAACCCCTAGAGGCGGTCGAGCACACCCAGCTTTTGGGAGGCTGCCTTAGCAAGAGTGGTAATATGGTCCTTCCAAGAGAGACCAGAAGAAAGAGCCACATAGAATACTGAGAGAAGATGAAGGGTTGATTTTTGTATTGTGTAAGTATTAGGGATAGTCCTCTGGGAGTTCACAACGGGTAGATAGATGGAGAAATTGAGTTTTGGAAGCACTAAAGGCAACAAAAAATGTTCAGCCCCAATTGGAAATAGTAGTTTGATCAGAAGATAAATGTTGTATGGCTTCATTACTTTTGTTTTTGAGGGATTGCTTGTTGGGGCATTCTGAAAAACTGGAAAACTAGTTGAGTAGTGTAAGGTAGGGTCGTCTGCATATATATGGATAGTGATGGAGGTACAGTTGAGAAGATCATTTATGAAAATTTGAAGGAGAATTGGAGATGTGACAGAACCCGGAGGAACACTGAAGTTGATATAATGGGGAAGTGAACGATGGCCGTCCAAAACCACAACTATGGAACTGCCGGAAAGGAATTTAGAGACAAAGGCACAGATGGAGGGATAGAAACCGAAGGAGGGTAGTTTAGAAATTAGAGATTTGTGCCAGACTCTATCAAAGGCCTTCAACATGTCTAGCGCAATAGAAAAGATATCACCAAAATCCCAAAACGAGGATGACCAAGAGTTAGTAAGATATGAAAGCATATCACCTGTAGAGTGACCCTTAAGGAAGCCATACTGGCGATCTGAGAGTAAATCATGCGAAGAAAAATGCTTAAGAAATTTGGAAGTAAAAAATAGTTTTAAAAACTTAGAGAATCAAGAGATGAGAGCAATTGGACGATAGTTGGAGGGTTAAGAGCAGTCTCCCTTCTTTGGGACAGGTTGAATGAGAGCAAACTTCCAGCAATAATGGAAGACGTTAGAGGAGAGACAGCGATGAAAGTGTTTGCCTAGGCAGGGAGTCAGCACGGAAGCACAGTCTTTTAGTACAACAGGAGGAACACCATCCGGACCGTACACCTTCTTAGTATTAAGCCCAGAGAGGGTAGAAAGTACATCTTTAGAAGAGATTAGGATATTAGGCATAAGTAGGAGAAAGGGGGTTGGAGGATGCACTACTGTGTGTCATAACTCCTCTTTCTTGTTTTGGCCACTTTGCAATATCAGTTGGGATATTTCCATTTATTCTGTGTTTCTGTTGTTGTTGTTGTTCCCCAGGCTGTCTGACCGAACAGCCCCAAGGTTCCGAGCAAGGACAAGACCATAACTGAGCGCCCCCACAGAGCCCTCCCTGCTTACCACTAAGCAAGCCCAGGTGACCGAAGCCACTCCCAGGCGTGGGGTTGAGGAGGGTATGGAAACGCCCGGGACACCGAAGCTCCACCCAAGGCCCTGTGCCCCTTAACAATTATGAAGGGAAAGTTGCCCCTCCTATGCGTCGTTTGTGAATTCACCAATGTTCAATCATGGAGATGTTTTACACGGTTGCATTTTGAATACATTCTTATGGGAAGACTGTAGCTGACTTAACTCTTTGCCTTAGAGTACAGTGAGATACTTGATTCACAATGAGGCTTTAATTTGTGTATTGAGCCTATTTAGGATGCTTTGGAGCCAGGATCATTAGACTCCAAGAGAGTTTCTGTTGCTGTTTCGAGCAGCATTTGGTAGAGCTTGTTGGAGCAACCTACCCACTTGTTGCCAGACGTTTCCAGGACGCTTTCAGCTTGCCACCCATACTCAGATCAGTGTATTCCACTCATTTGTTGCGGAAGGGTGTGTGTCCAAGCAATATTTTAGAAGTTCAAATACACAAAAAACAGTGCTAATTCTACATCTATTTGTAACAGCTATATATTAGGTACGAGCGTGAGGTTCATTTCCTGTTACAGAACATCACTCATACTGTCTAACAACCACATTAGTTGCTAAAATAAATAGTTATATCATCAAGCTATGCTCAAAGATATGAAAGAGGGAGACAGAGAAGGTTATAATAAACCTGATGAGTGGCTGGTAGGGAAGGAAGAAAGTTTTGCTCGATATTCCTAAGGTTGGGAGGAATAAATGACTGAAGGCTGTTAAAAGGTGTGTTTGACCAAATTTTTTCATTGGAGCTTGTTATATTTCGGTCAGGGATACGGATACGGCAGTAAGGTGACGAATATTCAGCAGAAATAGCGGGAAAATGCTTGCTTGATCGTATGCTTAGCTATGTAACTCACAACAAGGAAAGGGTTAAATAATGTGTCACTCACAAAAAAAAAAAAAAATATTAATTAGTCTGTTTCAGGAACTAAAAGCCGCTTAGTATATAAATATATATTGTATATACTGTAGCTCACGTGTTATACTGAATGACGACTTGTCCGTTTGTCGCAAGATTTGAGAATGATGACAAACACAACAAAGAACTTCTGTAAAGTCTCAGCATTGAATCCTGTGATCCACATTCTAGAGCTTCACCAAATTAACTACGATCTCTTCCATAAATTGTTCTTTTCGTCTGTGTATTCATGCTTCTCTCAGCCACTCACTCATTCGTTCACTCACTCACTCACTCCCCCTCTCTGTAACTCTCATTCTAACAAGGATCTCCAAAATAATGTCATTCAATTTCCCGAAGTTCACGAAATGACAGCCGCTCCAACAAAACTCCCCTCTTGATTAAACTCCTGAGGCAAAAATAAGCTTCATGAGAGTGAGGGAGGGAGTGGTATGTAGACCAATTGAACCAGGACTTGGTTGAGTGCAGAGTTTTTTTCTTTGTGTATAATTATATAATGTTTAGTTTGTTTTATACTTCACCCCAAAATATAATCTAGAAGTTGAAGTCATTATTGGACTCACTATTTTCCGACGCGGAAGCCAACGGAAGGTACAGTCACGGTTATAAGTAGTGTCCTACCTCCATATTTTGAACTATTTTTAGCTCTCTTGCAACAAGTGAACAAATATATTTAAGGGGAGATGGGTCGTTTTTCTGGTCCCCTTTCTCCCTCTTGTTTAGCCACATTAGTTTTGAGATTGTAAGACGGTCGGCTCATTAGTTTGACGATGTTAACACCTTTCACCCAATTCGGTGTACATTATTAGACCTTTTGTGCCATTTATTTTATCCTTGCGAGCTATAGCAAGCTAGTAATTTTAAGATGAACTGGCCTTAGGCCGGGAAATTTTTCTATCTAAAAATTTACATTTTTTTTTTGAAGAGGGGTCTAAGGGGTGTAATTTTAAGCTTGATGGAGGTCCAGTGAGGAAAATGAAAACTATACGTATATATAAATTAATAGACTAAAAACAAACAGCCACTATTCCCTTAATAAAAATAAACATAAATATTAGGCTAGCTTTGGTGGAAAACCTAATGGTAGGTTTGATAATGTAGGCATTAGGTAACACTAGATTAAGTGAGTTTCAGATAAGGTATACTTGGCCAGGTTTACTTAACTATTAATTAGAGTTGTTTGGCATCATATATGGACAGGTTAGCTAGGCTACTGTTGGATTCAGTACATGCCTTAAATAGATTCAGACAGTGTATTTGTCAATACAAAAATGATAGCATACCTTTAACTTTAACCTAAGTAGATATATATCTCACTTAAGCCGACTGGCTTCAGCACACAGTGTAGAGTGCACAGGAAGATTGGGTGTAGCTTTATTTTCCGGGCAGTAGTTTACTTGGAGAATCGAAATCAAACCCCTTGAATGACTACCTATATCTGATCAGGCTTTACAAATGACTAGTTTGTCACAATATTGCCAGTATCATATAAATCCAGTATCACATTAAGCTGGTTGCACAGTATCACTTAAGGGGAGACAAACCGTTTTTCGGGACCCCCTTCTCCCTATTGTTTAGCCCCACTAGTTTTGAGATTTTAAGACGTTGGTTCCATTAGTTTGGGGATTTTATGACTTTTCACCCCATTTCGTTGTCAATTTTAAGACCCTTCGTGCAATTTAGGTGTCGATTATTACCTGAAGAGCGATAACAAGCCTGAAATGTTAAGAGGAACCGGCCTTCGACCGAAAAAATTTCTACCGGAAAATGTACAAATTTATCTTGAAGGGTGTTTTTCTAAGCTTGATGGAGGTCTAGCGAGAAAACGAAAAAATAAAGGAATATATGAATTAATAGAAACAAAAGGTCCGTCTCCCCTTAAAGCCAATATTACATAAGAATTGTATTCCATAAAACCGGTATTACATAATACCGGTACGGTATCACATAAGGTCTGCATCACAAAAATCCAGTATCACATAAAAGTGGTATACATAACCCATATCACATTACGCTCCTATCATATAAAGCCCGGTTCACATATATCCGGTATCCTATATAGCTAACCCAAAATATAATACATAGCTCGTATAACATAGACCCAGTTTGCTATATAGATGGAATCACACAAAGCTTCACAATAAAGACGATATCACACAAGGGAAATATTGCACAATTCCAATGAAGAACACAACGTGAGGAGGTAAGATAATTTGAAATTAACTTTGTCAAAAGATATAATGGGCCAGTATAAAGCTAATTCATTCAATTCATAGTTCTTTATTCACATTAAAAATGTACATTGCAATTCAACACTCAGACACACACATCACCCACAATAAATATGCATAGTAAATTAGACAATATTTAAAACATATTTCAATTAAATTCATTAATCCAGATAATCATTCTGTACATAGTTGGTTTATGAAAGAACACATTCTTCCCGAGATAAAATGCCATCACCTTTATCCCTCATGCCACACAATTCTTTAATTTGTTCACCTAATCGTATGTCGTTCTCTTGTCTAGTGCACATAGATTCCCATTTCCTAATAACATTCTTCTCAGACATATTATATATTGCAGTTAAGTGCCTTACGTTACCGCCTATAACTGAATAAGGGCCAATAGTTTAGCCATATTATATATGGTATGGATAACAGGATTAGGTGCATTTTGAGCATTTGTTCGATATTGCATTATTCATTTAGCAAACCACAATTCAGGTGACATAACATTTGCTAGGTGTGGGAGTAAATTACAGTGTGTAGTCCAGGTAACCTTCCAAACTCTACGGACTGCTACTCGCCAGGCCCTGAACACACCATTCATATGCCCATCATATAGAGGCAAAATTTGGCTGCCGTAAAAACTCGTGCAATATTTGTGAAATAAAAAGTTTCTCATTTCCGAGCTGCCATATTTAAAATTTGCAAAGAAAAAATTACACTGATGATTAAAATAATTTATGCATTTGCTGACATCAACCTTCCTAATATTTCTATTTAATGTATGGCCGAGATGACTCACCGAATTGACCACCTCGATAATATCACCATTAATATTAATATTTGGTATTTGTATATCAGTTTTATTATAGCTGTGTATTACCAGCTTGCTCTTTCTCGCATTACAAATAACATCGTGTTTATCAGCATACTTAATACAAATGTCTACCATATCATTTAAAGTTTCAACACTTGGTGAGTTAAATCGTCAGCATAGGCGAAAGCTCCAGCATATGTCCCTCCCATGTGACAACCAATATTACTGTCTACTAACTCTGACAGTAAACCATCAATATATACACAAAATAAAATGAAAACGATATTGGAAATATATATACTGCAAATAAGAATATGCGAGAGGCAAGACATTTCAATATCGCCGACAAGCGAGACTGGGGGACACGGAAATGAAATGGATTTGTGAGAAGTGAAAGACGGATAATGAAATATGTCTTAGGGTGGAAATAGAGACATTTTGTTACGTTCCAGCCAAGCTTATGTGTTCATCTCTATTATACTGTACATGAATCTGACACATTATGAGAGAAATGTATTAAGATATACAACTTCTGTACTAAGATTGCGAGCGGAACAGCATGAGCACAAAAACAAAAAAAGGATAAATTTTGGAGGTTGAAATGACGAAAAACATCGATATGAAGTTATTAGCTGAGTAAAAGGTAGTGTCGTACTATTTTAATGAAAACAACAAGTGTAAGCCTACTAATGCCATGAGTTTATCACCACTAAATGTATTAGGATTATATTTTAGAGAACATATATATTTGTTCAATCACTTAGTTATCACACTAGTTATTCACAATTCTTCGAGTGTTATCGTTATCTAAAGCAAGAACAAGAATTAAAAAGGTACCCTACTTTTTAGAATTTTCCATCGGCAAATAAATGATATATTTCACTTACCTATATAACGCATTATATGTTGCCATTTAGACTATTAAACCCATCCGTACCGAAGACGTCTATTTATTTATTTTCTAACTATATTTAGACGATTATGTGCAGATTTAGAAGGATATGTGGTAGTAAAAATGGTTAAGTGTGATAGTTCGAAACCTGTTAAACGTTGGAGGTTCTTTTTAAACTGAATAATATCCTTGAACAGTAGCTAGAATAAACTGTAAAATATGTAACCGGAACAGAAGGGTTAATATAATCCTAGGCGCCTAGGGTGAACAATGCTGGTGCGAATATTTGGCTTGACAGATTGATTTAAGGGGGAGTGACCTGCTATTTTTCTCTCCTTTTCTCTCTTTCTCTGGCTTGTATCCGTTCGACCCCATTCAACCTACTGTTTTAAGACGTTTATCCCCACTCAGGTGTCGATTTCTTCCTGGCGATAATCATTATTGTGACAAAAGGGAACTTAATAGACACAGTATTGGTAGGTGATGAATTTAGCTCAAGTGACCATTTGTTCAATAACTTTCAACATCAACATTGAAAATGGAAAACCAAACAAGGGTTACAAGAAAGAATTGAATCTTGCATATTATACATTCTTATTGCAATAATATACCAAAATGGTGGAACAAAGAAATATAAAACTGCTTAACAGCAAAGAAACTCTCTCATTAAACAATTAGTAGAACCAAAGGCAAACCAAATAATTATGATGAAGAGATATTTGCCATAAATGAGATAAATAAATGAATTATGTAATTAATTAAATTCACTCCCAATGCCAAACACTTCCCAATGAAATCAATGACACCATTTGCTCCTCCCGAGATACCACATACAGATTTTAAACTCTAACCATTGCACCACCAAGACAGTTAAAAAAGTAAGAACAATTTTGAATGGTATATTTGCAAACTTAACCTCTACAGCCGTCTGGCTGGCTCAGTTGATAGCGTGCCTGATTCCCATCTTGAAGGTCTCGCGGTTCAATCCCCGCTCAGATTGAAAAGTTTTTTCTGGGATACAGCCGGCGGTTACCATCTCCCCATGAGCAAGGGGGATGGATAATGGTTTCTGGTAGACTAAAGAAAGCCAAGCGCTTGTGAATCCTCGAAGGAGGAGATACGGGCGCTATATAAGTAACCAGAAGATTATTATTATTATTACTGTACCAGAGGATAGTACTATAAATGTAACCTCCAGTACCAAGCATTGTGGCCAAAATGGATTCAGAGTCGAGAGAGAGCAACCTCTTACCCCGAAACTTGAACGAGTACTGAGCCAGCTCGCCTGTGGGACCTTATAACACTGAGAAGTGTTGCCAAGGACTCAAAGCAGTGTTTACAAGTCATGGTGCCAGGTACTGCTTGGTACAAGGACCGCATATTACGGACTTACGTCGTACATCACTGGTACTGGCGAGTGACTTTTTTACTGTCGGCCAACGTACGTCGCTGGTATAATAAGTCATTACCTTAACCATCAGCCTACTATTTGACATAGAAAGGGAACAGGTGGATAACGTATATCAGATACTCCGGATAATTAATACTCACAATTACTATTTTCCTTCCGTCTTCATTGAGGAAGATACAAATAGTTCTTCCTATCCTAATACAAAAATGTATGTAACACCCTTCAAAACTTTGAAAATAGCAGAAATAGAGGTCTTAGAACCGATGTTGACGAAACTTGGTGGACAGATAGGATGTGCACAAACGGAGAAGTAATTCAATTTAGGAGGCGATCGGTAGAGCGCATGCCTTTGCCAGTGTAGACAGCTCAAAATGTATAACCGATGTTCACGAAACTTAGTGGGCAGATAGGATATGCACCCATGGAGAAGTAATTCAATTTAGGAGCCAATCGGTAGAGCGCATACCTCTGCCAGCTTAGACGGAGGTACGCGCTTTCCAGAGTGCCCTTCATTGTTACTTCCAACGAAGTTGGACAGAGGTTATGTTTTTGCCTCCATTTGTCTGATTGTCTGTAAAAAAAATATGAAAAAATTATGAACCATGAAATTTGGTAAGCAGATAAGATATGCTGCAAGTAAGAAGTGATTAAATATTGGAGGCGATCAATATAGCGCGGCATAGCGTCTCTCAAAGCTATGAACCGATTTTCACGAAGTTTGGTGGTTATTACTGAACTAAATTTAATGATCTTCCACATGCTTAAACTCTAATCTATCCTCTAGGCCGTAACAGAACCCTTTGTTTTTATATTTCATCCTGTGCGTCGGGCCACGCACCTCGGAGTTAACATGACCGCAGGGACCTGTGGTCCAGCTTCGACTTGTTGATGCAGTACAGATACAGGTTCAGGAAGCCGAGACACTCCAAGCTAAACTGAGAGAAAGCCTAAGAACCTTTACTCTTAGGTCTAGGTCTATCTGACTGCCAAACTCATCTGGATTAAATACATCCAGACTTCATTATGTTGAAAAATCATATCTACGTAAACAGACCATATACAGTATATATAGAGGGAGTAAACAGACCATATACAGTATATATAGAGGGAGTAAACAGACCATATACAGTATATATAGAGGGAGAGTTGGAAGACAAATCAAATTAGAGAACTAGCTCATGAAGACTTGGAATATAACGAGGAGGGACGGACTAAGCAACAATGGCATAATGATTGCTTGTTCACATTTATCATTCTTTATGATCACGTATGTTTTCAATCTTGTTTAAGTGTATTCTCTCTTAATATTCCTTCTTTGACAGCTATATCTTAACACTATTATTTAATTTAAACATTCTCGCCCCCCCCCCCTCTCTCTCTCTCTCTCTCTCTCTCTCTCTCTCTCTCTCTCTCTCTCTCTCTCTCTCTCTCTCTCTCTCTCTCTCTCTCTCTCTTCTCTCTCTCTCTCTCTCTCTCTCCCTCTCTCTCTCTCCTCCCTCTCTCTCTCTCTCTCTCTCTCTCTCTCTCTCTCTCTCTCTCTCTCTCTCTCTCTCTCTCTCTCTCTCTCTCTCCTAACTTTAAAGATAATGGATTAGCAATGGCCTTACGTTATCCAAGCAGGGCAATTACGTATAGAGAGAAACCAAAACATCGTTGGGAAATATATTGAAACAGTTTCGGTAAATTTCGAAAAAAAGTCTAAGCTATGGCTACCAAACATATTTGTCAATAGATCTTGGTCTTTTTTTCATTGGAAACTCTTAACTACAAGTCTTTCAAGTAGATAAAAATATAAGGAGTTTTGTGATGTAGATCCAAATAAGATACTTGCCCTAATAAGAGAGAGAGAGACACAGAGACAGAGACAGAGACAGAGACAGAGAGAGAGAGAGAGAGAGAGAGAGAGAGAGAGAGAGAGAGAGAGAACAAGTAGAGAACAAGTAGAGTTAACCAGATCTGAGACATCGAGAGAGAGTGAGGGAGGCAATAAATACTCTGGGCAAGTGATGAAGGAGGGAGCGATAGACGAGATGAATGACAGGTGACAGGATTAACTGGTTCTGGGTGAGGGGTGCAGGCTGCCCTACATCTTAATGACACAACAATAAATGGCATACGTGGAATGAAGTTATTGAAGAAGACAACTGTCCTCTAGAGGATATCGGAGGAGGAGAAGAATGTAGAAGACAATTACAGATAAAGCTAAAATGGTACTGAACAAGTGTTGAACAGAAAGTAGACTTATTATAAAGAAACTATTGTTGCAATGAGTTATGATGAGATCTTGTCACGTTTTTTTATTTTGTCTATGGATAAAACAACAACATTTATGCAACAACTCATTCTCCGCACCACCACTCGACCATATCAAACCCTCTACGTTTCTTCTTTCCTGTTTTCTCAGAAAGTGGGATGTCTTAAGATGAAG
This sequence comes from Paralithodes platypus, assembly GCA_032716605.1. Taxonomy (NCBI): domain Eukaryota; kingdom Metazoa; phylum Arthropoda; class Malacostraca; order Decapoda; family Lithodidae; genus Paralithodes; species Paralithodes platypus. Next base: position 24,623,478 of record CM064544.1, on the reverse strand, counting down.
GTTAACTCCAAATGTTCAGTATTGTAAAATTCAAAATAAGGTATATGAGGCAACAGATAGCCTTAGGCTCAGCAATCTTTAATAAACATGTTGTCAACTGTTTCTGAAATTAATACTATTCTACATTATAATTATTGATATTGGGATTTAGATAGTACATATGGATTTAAACTCGATGTCGTGGCTTCTACTCCAGCCACTACCTCCCCCACCTCTCTCTCTCTCTCTCTCTCTCTCTCTCTCTCTCTCTCTCTCTCTCTCTCTCTCTCTCTCTCTCTCTCTCTCTCTCTCTCTCTCTCTCTCTCTCTCTCTCTCTCTCTCTCTCTCTCTCTCTCTCCCCGATCATGTAATTCCCTTCTAATTTATAGTATTTTGTGGTCTGTCCCTTGATAATCGCGCTCCGACCCTTCCCTCCTCCACCACTTGTGTTTATTATCTTGTTGAACTGTAACTACTTATTATGTCCTTTCTCTTTCTTATAATCAATACTAACAGGAGTAATATTTGAGAGTTAATAAAAGTGTAAATATATGATTACTTTAAACCCTATCATTATGCAACTAATATTAGTTTCCTTTTTCTGACTAACATTGACCGATTATGTTCACCATTGTAAGGTTGCCCTCCAGGAATCAAATGGGTAAAGGCTGCCTTCAGAAGACAAAAATGGCATCGTATATGTTCACTCAACTATATTTAATTTATTATTATTGATTTATTTATTATTGTGTTTATATTATTGATTTAGATCACTCTGTGGATCATCACCTCTCCTCTGCCAACCCTGATATTCTCTTTCACATCGAAACCCAGTTGTCCGGGACTACTTACAGCAAACACTTATCTGTATTCTCCTACTATCTCTATCTTCAGTTTCAAGCCAAAGGTGGATGTTGCGTATATGTGCGCAACAATCTTCCTTTCTCTCGTGTCCCCAACATTGATACTTCTGAATTATCGACTCTCTGTCTAAAGCTTTCTTGTCAATCTCAAACTAAATATTTTTACCGTGTTTATTTCTCCCCTAATTTAACTGACTATCCAAAATGCTTTGACTATCTAACTTTTGTGTGAGCAAGTGACCTGAGGGCGTTAAGTCTGGGTGTCAGTTTCTTTTTAATGTTTGTGGTGTGCTGTTTGAATGTCATATGAGTATCATATGTTACTCCTAGGATTTTGGGTGTGAGTGTATGTGTTAGGGGTGTGTTGTTTATGGTGAGTTGAGGGATGTATTCATGTTCTCCTGTCCAGCTTGTGAACAGGGTTGCGGTGGATTTGGCTGGGGCTAGATTAAGTCTGTTTGTAGTGCACCAGCCATGTAGTGAGTTGAGATAGGGTTGAAGGAGATCTGTTGCTCTTTTTGGGTCATGGTGTGTGCATGTGAGTGTTATGTCATCTGCATAGGAGGCTAAGTTTATTTGGGGCGTATTGGGTGTAGTTATATCGTGCATGTACAGATTGAAGAGTGCGGGCGATAGGACGGATCCTTGTGGGACTCCGTTTGGAAAGTTTCTGATTTTAGATGACTGACCGGCAAAAGATACGTGTGCACATCTGCCTGCTAGGAAGTTGGCCAGCCACCTTTTTGTGTTGTTGTGCATGTTTGTGTTGTAGATTTTGTTTGTTAGGTTGTGGCGGGGGATGGTATCGAAGGCTTTACTAATGTCGAGTGTGGCTAATAGTGATCTGTGTGGTGGTCTAGCTGAGTTGATGCCGTCAAAAGTTCTTTGTGTAAGGTTTGTGAGAAGAGTGTTTGTGGAGTGCAGTGGCCTAAAGCCATGTTGTGTTGGAGCTAGGGGTAGGTCAGGTGTAATTAGTTATAATACTAGGCGTTCCATGACTTTGGAGGGGGAGCAAAGGAGTGTGATGGGGCGGTGCGAGGAGGGTAGCGTGGGGTCTTTGTTGGGTTTGGGGAATGTGATGATGATACCATGCTTCCAAATGTCTGGTATTGTGTTGTGTGAATAGCTGTAGTTTGATATGTTAGTGAGTGCTTGTATGCCTTGTGGTCCCAGGTGTCTGAGGTGTATGTTGCTTATGTTGTCTAGGCCACAGGCGGGTGAGTGCTTGAGATTGTTGATGATATGCTTTGTCTGGTGATTGGTGAAGGGTGTATAGTCAGGGTCTGTGGGGAATTGTCTCTTACGTCGGATGACACGTCGGTCGTCTTTGTGAGGTTTTAGGTGGCTGACATGTGAGAAGTGATTGATAAGAGTGTTTGCTTGTATGGAAAAAGTGTTTCAATTTTTTTTTTTTTTTTTTTTTCTATGTGATTGAGGGAGGCAAAAGGCATAACTGCCTATAGCGAGTGCCTCCCCCATAGTTGAAAGAGTGACAGGGCCAAAATCAAGGGACGTTCGAGCCAAAATGCCTGGACATACGGAGTTTGAAGCAATTTAAGTCATAGGAAGAGGGAAAGACTGATTCTGGGAGAGAGTTCCAGAGCTCAGCTGTTGAGTAGAAGAAAGTTTGAGAGTAACGTGTTCATGAATACTTCCTTCTCCCGTTACCTTCAATTATCATTTCAAATACAGGAAAAAAAAATCAACTCTGTGTTTAGCTTTACTCTGATTGGTATATGTGTTTAGAAAATAACTTCATGAGGTTATGTTACATTTCCTACATATCGCATGTTGGTTATTGTTACACTGTGTTACCCAAGGCGAATGTAGGGCAAGGGTAATCAATAATGCGTGTGCGTGTGCGTGTGTGTGTGTGCGTGTATATATATATGTGTGTGTGTGTGTGTGTGTGTGTGTGTGTGTGTGTGTGTGTTAAGTATACAATTATCTCCGAAACTAATCCACTAGATTACACAACATTGTGTGGCTACATTATGTGGGTGATTATGCATACCTAATTACAAAAACCGTAATTTACGTATTATGTTTGTCTGCTTAACTGCTCACAAGGTTTCTCAAAATATAAACGGATTTGAACAAAAGGTTGTCACTACGTTCAACAGATTAGCGTTTGATTATGATTACAACATTATTTCGCCCCACCTTGAGCTTAACCACGGGAATAATATGTCTTCGCGGAAACCGAAAGTACATTTATGTTGATAATATCATGATATAAGAAGATGGCTCAGCAGCATTAGCATTACGCAGAATTGTGAATTCTTTCTTAGATGCACTTCCATTCTCTTTGTGTGATATAACATTATTTGGCTGTTTTGATAGCGTAATGCATAAATGCGCGGAATTTTGGTGTGAGTATCCTAGGTTCGAGTCCTTGGAGTGCCACATGTATTTGTTGATTGCATTAATTGAGTTTAGAAGTAAAGATGGTTGATGAAAAAATAGGAATTTATTATTTGCATCTGGCTGAAGTACTATCAGACTGAAACAAATTCAATCATCTCAAATCGTTTTCAATTTGTGTTCCGTTATACAAGTCTAGTCAGTGATCCTTTACTTATCCCTTGTCATCGTTAAATTCACTTTATTGTATTCATTATAGTCTATGTGTTCACTTTATTCATACTGACACTTTCTTTTTACACTTCACAGCGAGTGAGCATTTCACTTTGCGATCCATTTTGACATCTCTCTCTCTCTCTCTCTCTCTCTCTCTCTCTCTCTCTCTCTCTCTCTCTCGTCTATAGTCAGATAAATCCCACTGATTACAACAGGGTGTCTAATAGTACACATACAATGATTACAACAGGGTGTCTAATAGTACACATACAATGATTACAACAGGGTGTCTAATAGTACACATACAATGATTACAACAGGGTGTCTAATAGTACACATACAATTATTACAACAGGGTGTCTAATAGTACACATACAATGTACGGGAAACTTTACGCTGTAACATTGCATAACGTGTGAAAATTATACAATTGTTTTTTTTCTCACTACACATGAAAGCTCTAGTGTAGGTCCATTAACATTTTTAACTCAAACACTGTTCCCAGATGCATTGTCCTGTGTACGAGGAGTGGTATGCTATATTATCATTCTATATTTTTCTCAATGATATGTTATGACAACACTAATTACATTTGCCTTTGAAACACTGCTGTTTATTACGGTTCATTTTCGTTATTATTGTATTTTACTTATATATATATATATATATATATATTCTCTCTCTCTCTCTCTCTCTCTCTCTCTCTCTCTCTCTCTCTCTCTCCGAAATCAACACCAACTGCAAACGTGCTTTTGGAAATACTGAAACGAAAGGGACAAACTTTCAAGATGCAAATTTCATATGTAAAAACTAGCAATTTTTACGAAAAACATTAGCTGCTGATGAATATATGGATACAATCTTGAGAGCCTTACACAATACTATACTAGCGACACTAACCCTGAATACTGGAACAAGACATATGTCCACTTTGTTCATTAAGGATAAAGCGAAATAAAGGCAAAGGATAAAGGCAAAGCGAGCTTAACCAAAAATGCCACAAACTATTAAAATATAAGCAACGTGTGCCCACATTTCATATAATAACAGAATGAAAAACAAAAACGGATAAAAAGCATCATGTTCCATCGCCAAGTACCATACCGTACTATTAGCCATTATAATTTCTACTGTATATTTACTTAAATAATATTACATATATTATAATTATTGTGGTGATTTGGGCGTCCCTGTAGTTCCACATTATCTCTTTGCTACTAGTATTTTTTGTTATATATATATTTTTATGTCCACTGGTATTTGCGGTCGTCCTATTGCACCTTTTTTGCATATATATATATATATATATATACAGTATATATATATATATATATATATATATATATATATATATATATATATATATATATATATATATATATATATATATATATATTAGATTATATACAATATATATATACTGTATATAATATATACCGGTATATATATATATATATTTTGTTTTCCTATGTGAGTGGGGGAGACAAAAGGCAGAACTGCCTGTAGCGCGTGCCTCCCCCAGATTTGAAAGAGTGACGGGGCAAAAATCAAGGAACATTCGAGCCAAAATGCCTGGCCACAAGGAGTTTGAAGCAATTTAAGTCATAGGAAGAGGAAAAGACTAATTCTGGGAGAGAGTTCCAGAGCTCAGCAGTTGAATAGAAGAAAGTCTGAGCATAGCGTTTCACTCGTGGGTTGGAGAGTTGCACAGAGTAGGGGTGGGATTGTGTTGCAAGACGGGTACTACGTACCCTACGTAGAGGAGGTGGTATATACTCGGAAAGCTCTGAGGAACACTGATTATTGTAGTATCGATATATATATATATATATATACTATTATATACGGTATATATATATATATATCCAAGAATAAGTGGTTGTGGTGGGTAGGGAAAGAGTTTTCTGCTTTAGTTGCCCTGTCTTCCACTCGTTAATAACTAATATTTTATAATCTTATTGCCGGAATACATAGTAAGAACAGCAAGGCCGGTGCAGTCTGTATATCTATGTACCAACCCTATATTTCTCTCAATCAACACTTAACTGTCGCCTCTAATGTTCATAGTATGGTATTTATTCCCGGCGTTACCACAAACCAGCCCCTCTCACACCTGCTACCTCATAATAATAACAGTCATCATTGTGTTCCTCCACTCCTACTTAACCTCTTCTTCTCCTCAGCTTTAAGGGGGGGATGGTTCACTTCTTGGTCGATTTGTTCATATATATATATTAGTTGCCTATTTTCCTCCCTAGACCTCCATCAAACTTAAAACAAACATCCATTAGATCCCCCTTCTAAAATATTTTGTACATTTTTCGGTAGAAAAAATTCCTGGCCGAAGGCCGGTTCCTCCTACAATTATAGGCTCGCTATCGCTCGCCAGGAAAAGATCGACACCTAAATGGCACGAAGAGTCCTAATATTGACAAAGAAATGGGATGAAAGGTCTTGAAATCGCCAAACTAATGGGTCAAACTTCTTAAAATCTGAACACTAATGGGACTAAACACGAGGGAGAAGGGGGACGATAAAAACGGCCCATCTCCCCTTAAGGAGTGCGGGAGCTAATGGCCTTATTCAGCGATATTCGCCTTTGTTTGCTCCCTTTTATTCGCCTTTGTTTGCTCCCTTTTATTCGCCTTTGTTTGCTCCCTTTTATTCGCCTTTGTTTGCTCCCTTTTATTCGCCTTTGTTTGCTCCCTTTTATTCGCCTTTGTTTGCTCCCTTTTATTCGCCTTTGTTTGCTCCCTTTTATTCTTCTGAGTAATTATGGCCAGTTAATGTAATTTGCCTAACCCATTCATTGTCCACGAAGTATATTTTCTGAGTTTACAAAAATGGTCTAGTTTTAGCCAGACAAATAATAATTATTTTTGAAGAGCCACTCATAGTAGTATTACACCTTATCCTACAATCGGATAATATCAAGTTTATCTCACAAATGCACGGAGAGCCGCGGTGGTCGATTGGAGAGCATGCTCACGTGTGGATCTGCTTGACCTGGGTTCGATCCCAGCCAAGGCAGACATTTAGTGGGTGTGGTAGTACGTCTTAGCGTGTTTCACATGCTTGCACCCAGACGGGGACCACCTCGACGACGTATACAGACTAATAACACACATAACAAAGCCACTCCAACAGTTTCCTCTCTCTCAAACACACCTTCTCCCATCTCTACACTCTTCAGACAATCATAGGAAAAGTAGAAAGTAGCTACGAGGTGCCGTTGTAAAGGCTTATCCCTCAATACCTTCACCTGATCTGAACTGATGTGAGCAAATATATGTTGATATACTCCCAGCCGGACTCCAACCTGTGGTGTAGTGGATTAAAAGCTTCGACACTCGTTCTGAATGTCGGAGGTTCGAGTCCGGCTGGGAGTATATAAACATTGGATAATGTTTTCCAGAACATAACATGAATTATGAGTTATTGTAATTAAAATGTTAATCTAGTCAATATCCATTGATAAAATGCTACAGCACATTATTGATTTTCCAATATATAAATATGAAAGTTATCATTAGCAATAGAGTATGTTGTTCTGAACAACAACATTATACGCACATGGAAAACACCTTGAACGATTTTGCACGTATTTTGAACTAACTCTCATATATTATATATATTAAGATTAGAGTAGTCATATGTAGGTTATTATACATAAATAAACCTGTCTTCGAACTACGCGTTAATTTTTGTATACATTTTGAGGTACCGATTTTCTTTTCATTGATGATATTGTTAACTTGAATAATATTATAAACTTTTATGTACAATATTTCTCAAATGTCTAATGAATAATATGCATTGATATAACCTGTTTATAATCAAGCAAAGGTTCATTCAACCTTCATTCATTTTCCAATGCGCTACCTACAGTATTTACTTCATGAATCATATTATTCATCCAATCTTGAACACACTCCCAACCAATGCGATATATCCCTCCAATTTCCTTCCATACTATCCAGATATACCACTTCCCACAATTCTGTCAGCAAATAATTCTCGCTGTGCGGTATGATTTCCTCTTACGCTCCCAGCTGTGAATGGAAGCTATCATGAATCAAAATCCAACCAAGAAAATGTTCTCTTACACGTCTAGTCCTTTACAGTGCTATGTCCTGAGCTGTCTGAGGCTTACAACTGCGAGGTCTCTGGACTCATTGGCTGTCTTCTTATTTGTTCCACACAGGCTCTCAGTTAATGAAGAAAGTGTGTGTGTCATTATTTGCGTGTACAGTCATTTAACAAAAATGGGCACAACCACAATTACAAACTGTTTTAGGGCAATTATAATTTTTGACAGTCCTTACTTAAATTCAGTCTATCATTATTTACCACCCTTCATTATCGCTATTACAACAGTTATAATATATTAACTATTCCCCCGACTGTCCACAATTCATGGTATGGGTTGTGCCCGGGATTTCGAATCCAGGTGTACATTATAAATGGTTACATAAACAAAAATCGTATATTCTTCATGGTGCTTTATTGGTGGATGGTTTTGGATAAAGAAATATACGCCTGAAATTTTACCAGCGTATGTTTATCAAGGATCGTCATTCGTCGATGATATTAGTTGTTACAATTCATATACATACTATAGCAACTGTGTAGAACACGGAGTTCGGAGTAATGTTTTTAAGATACGCCAAGATATTCAGATCGGGACATGTCGCCGAGGGATTCATGAAGATAGGAAAACACCTGAACTGTACTGTACATCAAGCATAGAGGGAATATATAATAAGTATCTGCATAAAGATACAGACGCGCATACACACTTCAAATAATATGTATTGTACAACACAAAGAACATGAAAATATAACTATAGCTTTGGAAAAACATTAAATACTCGTACATTTATGCATACACTCACGCCCGCTGCCAGACGCGCACACACAGCTACTCATAAAACACATGGTAATAACAATAATGCTACCTCTATCATCTATCAAACATCTAAAAGGAATGTTATGACAAAAAGCTATGTAAAAAAGAAGAAGGCAAAAAAAGTTCACTGGAGAGTTCTGAGTGGGTGGTGCTCCAAAACAAGAAGCCAAGATATTTTTTCCCTTGGTCTTACACAACATTATTTTCTCCCTTGTTCTAAAAATTCGAATTTTCCTTTTACTCCGGGATAAAGCCTCTCTCTCTCTCCCTCTCTCTCTCTCTCTCTCTCTCTCTCTATATATATATATATATATATATATATATATATATATATATATATATATATATATTCGCAGTTCTTATACCATTATTTTCTTTGACCATATGCTATACAGCATATACATAGTGTATATAGACTTTTGTGTTTGTATATTGGCCTCCAAGCCATCCTGCTGATCAGGATTTAAGTCGTGTACAAATAACTGGTCTGTATGATTGCTGGTAAGACCAGTGTAACATTAGGTGACTTCAACAGCCAGATAATAATGATGATAATTTCCTGAGTCAGTGGGCATTGAACTGACTACATACATACAGGCAACAACATAATAGATAAAGTGATCACCACTTTAAAATAAAGAATAACTTGCTTTACTGTTGCAGAATCACTTGATTGTAACAGTAGCCTAATTATATTTTTTCTTGGCACTTTATGTCGTAGATAGACAGCTCTCTAAGCTAAACAAAAACATTATTATCATCGGGCTGACTTTGGTCTTCCATTAAGTTAATGTCAGTCTTCGACTGGAAGCGGAGCTGGACACACGTGGTTGTTTTACCTCCTGACTAAGCACAACAACACGGAACGAAGCTTTATAAAATGGAGACCTCAGTTATCAAGCTACTTCTCGAATCGCAAGAGAAGGCTTACCGCCATGCCACAGATATAATAGTGTCTCAACTTAACTCCAAAATTGATTCACTAGAAAAGAAAGTCTCAGAAGTTACACGAAGCTTAGAATATACCCAGCAAGAAGTAGGCGACTTGAAGAAAGAAGTTAATGAACTAACAACAGCGAAGAGAGAAGACAAGAAGAGTATTGGCAAACTACTACAACAAAATGAGGAGCTCAAATCTCATACTAATGAACTCCAACAACAAACAAACTACCAAGAAGACTACAGCCGGAGAAACGACCTGCGAATTGTTGGATTGGGCGAGCGGCGGAGCGGCGAGACCTGGGAGCAGACGGTTGAGTCGGTAGGGACGTGGTTGGTGGATAGGCTGCAGCTGCCCCCCGTCAACATCGAACGTGCCCATCGCGTCGGACAGCCCTACAGTAACCTGCCTCGCACCATAGTGGTCAGATTTTCATCTTTCGCAGACCGGGAAGCAGTGAAGAGAAAGGCCAACAAATTACGTGATACAAAAATCTATATTAATGAAGACCTGTGTCCTGCATCCCAAGCTTTAATAAAAGAACAAATGCCACAGCTCAAGAAAGCCCGACAAGACGGAAAGATTGCCTTTTTCCGCCATACAAAGTTAGTAATCAAAGAAAAGTCAGTATCTGGAAGTATGTCGCGGCCCACTGCTGGTGGTGTTGGTGACGTGGTAGTGGTGGTGGTGGAGGGGACTGCTGGGCCTGGGGACCGAGTGGAGGGACCTGTACCGTCGGCGGCTGCTGTGTTGCCGTCCTTTGCGGGGTCCGCCCCGCGGACTCCGGCCCCGTCGTCGGCCCCGCCAATGGACGGATCTGCCCCTGTGGAGGTGTCTGGTGGCGGGGATGGGCTTTCGCTGCCGCCTCCCCTGTGGGATCCCCCCGCCACGCCTGTGGTGGTGGCTGACCCCTCTGAGAATACCCTCACTCCGGCACGCAGAGCCATTGGCAGGAACAACATCAACAAAAACAGCAGCAACGGTAGAAATAGCAACAACAGTACCAAGAAAAATCAAATGAATCTACACAAAAAATAATACTGAAACTCGTGCATTCATACCTATACCTTATAATTATGTCTATCAAATAACTGTGTTTTTAACCTAATTATAAATGTCTTATTCCCTCAAATCTTCCCATTTTTCGAATTATGTAACAGAGACCTTCTAAGATTATGTAATCCTAATGTACACAACTATCCGTTAGAAACTCTTAACGAACTCGTTTTCAATCCATTTCATTTGGATGATCACACGTACCGAGACTGTGACACTTCTAACAATTTCGACCTCACAAACAGCAATTTAAGTGAGCCAAACTGCAATTATGTATTTTTAGGTGATCGTCAATTTGAGCTCCCGCTATGTACCTTCAGCTTATTATCCTTTAATATTCGTAGCTTACCATTGCACATAGATGATTTTAAAGATCAGTGGCTCTCAGAACTTGAAAATAAAATGAGCGTACTTGGTTTGTGTGAAACTCGTCTTAATGATAATATATGTGATATATATAATATTTCTAATTATCGTTCGTACTTTAATAATAAAAACACCAAACAGGGTGGTGTAGCGATATTTGTAAGGGATCACATACAAGCGACGCTCCGACAGGACCTTACTAAGCTATTGCCTCACTTAGAGACGCTCTTTATAGAAGTTAAACACCAAACTAATACATTCCTTGTCGGTATGATATGTAGACTCCCCCAATTCGCAATTCACCGTCTTCTATGACTCATTTAACGAAATATTAGAAACAATCTCAACCAACCGAAGCGTTCCCTGGTATATTATGGGAGATTTTAATTTGAACCTTTTAAATTATCAGCATAATCCAGTACACCACTTTATAACTCTAATGTATTCCCATATGTACTATCCAACTATAACAAAACCTACACTTATAACTAATGATAGTGCCACTCTATTAGATCACATATGCACTACAGATATTGAGTACTATAATTCCAGTAGCATAATATTTACGGAAATTACGGATCATTTTCCAGTTACTAGTAATTTTATTTACCCCGATCTACAAGTAAATCAATTAATACTCACATTACTAAAATCACAAGGTCACCCACAACAGAAAACCTAGCACAACTCAAAATAGCATTACAGGAATACAACTGGCGCTCAAACCTAACAAATGACATAAATTCTACATTTAATTCGTATATGCAACATTTTAAAATATTTTTTGATGAATACTGTCCCAAACGTGAGATTAAAATAAAGATAAAATACCTCAATAAGCCATACATAACACCAGCAATTACTAATTCTATAAAAATTAAAAATTAATTACAAAAGAAAGCTGCAAAATGGCCAATCACCTATGGAGACTATTTCAAAAATTATAGAAAAATATTTACACGCACAATAAAGAGTGCGAAGAATAATTATCACAAATCTAAGTTAACTGAATATTCTGGAAACATGAGGAAAACCTGGAACTTTATTAATACAATATTAAACAGAAACAAACGAGATTAACCCACGCAACATATGATATTTAACGGTACACCAACAACAGAACCGAAGCAGATCGCTGAAGGATTCAATGAATACTTCAGTTCGGTAGGAGAAAACTTGAGCCGTAATATTAGGACAGACCCTTCAGACTTTGAAAAATACCTTCCTGACCCAGTGAATTTTTCGTTCAGGTTAGCTCCAGTTTCAGAGAAGAAACTCCACTCGGTCATTACTAATTTAAAAAACTCTTCATGTGGTTATGATGACATACCTGTTCCCATTGTTAAGGAATGTATAAACGAAATTGTTCCTTTTCTTAAACACATAATTAACAGATCCTTCAAATCAGGTATATTTCCTAATTACCTACAAATAGCTAAAGTAATTCCAATTTTAAAAAAAGGTGACAGATCCAACCCCCAAAACTATTGGCCAATTTCCCTACTCACAATATTTAGCAAAATATTTGAAAAAGTTGTCTGCTCCAGGCTAACACAATATTTAGAATCCAATGCTCTCCTAACGAAATACCAGTTTGGTTTTCGTCCCAGGTCATCAACTGAGTGTGCCATTTACCAGCTCTCTAAAGAAATGTACAAGGTTTTAGACACAAAATCATACCAATTGACTGTCTTTTGTGATCTATCAAAAGCCATTGACACCATACCCCATAATATTTTAATTAAAAAACTAGAGAATTACGGAATACGAGGCCCACCCCTTAACTGGTTTAAGAGATATTTAAGTAACCGTAAACAATTTGTATTTTTCAATAACACTTGTTCAGAATACAGGAATATGAAGTATGGTGTCCCACAGGGTTCGGTACTTGGTCCGGTGTTGTTTAGTTTGTTTATTAATGAAATTATAAATTCAAGCACTAAAATAAAATTTCTACTTTATGCCGATGATACCAATATTTATCTACAGGTTAATAATATTCTCGAATTATCAAACCAAATGAATGAAGAAATTAGCAAAGTTTCTAATTGGATTAAATCAAACAGTATAACACTCTTGGTAAAACTCATTATTTAGTGACTCATTTTAGCTCGAATCAAATTCCCAATATTGTCATTAAAATCGATGAACACATTATTGAGCAGGTTAAGGAAGCTAAATTTCTTGGTGTTACCATCGACAGCGCAATGACCTGGAAAACACACATATATGACATAACATTGAAAATATCTAAAATTACTGGAATAGTTTATAAAACAAGAGATTCGTTCAACATCAACTCACTAAAACAAATGTATTTTGCTTTAATTTATCCTCATATTATTTATTGTGCTACTATCTGGGGAGGAGCCAATAAAACTTATTTAGACGCCATATTTCTAGCTCAGAAAAAAATATTACGAATTATTACCTATCAATCGTATAATGCTCACACTGGACCTATACTGTATATAAAGATCTTGGTTTATTGAAATTAAATTATATTCTTTTTTCACAAGCAGTCCGTTTTGTATATAAAGATCTAAATCAACAATTACTCATAGATGGCAATTTTGACTTAATGACACACAATTTTAACACAGAGGAGTCGAGGCGTCATTACGACTACCTTACTATAGAACAACACATGGACAACGTAGCCTACATTACAGGGGCCCGAAATTGTGGAACACGTTGAACGAATCTGTTAAGACACTCCGAATCTGTATTTGCATTTAAAACTAAAATCAAACAAAGCTTCCTTAATCAATACTAGTACTTGATTGCAGTCTCTGAAAGCAAAAGTTTTGTTTATATGTATACTTACCTTATCTTTAATATATTTTAGCATATATATATATTTAATATATTTAGGTCACATATCAATTGTATAATGTAGTAAGAACCACTAAAAATTATTATAGCTTGAATATTATTACATCTAATAATACATCTAATAATTGTTAAGCAACTATGTGCTGTTTAGCTTCATATATTTTATTATGCCTATATAGCTAGCTAACATGAACTACTTCTTACCTAGCTGCACTTGCCACATTAATTACTATATGTATCTTCTTATTGTATATGTACCTTTTGGCAATCAAAAAAATATCAATCAATATCAATCAATCAATCAAATTCAACGAACGGGTTATGGCACAAGCTACATTTGTTCATTCTAAATCTTGCAAATAGGGCTTAACTTAACCTACATGTTTCACCAGAGACATAGCTGCCGCAATTTGGCACTCAAAAAGGCTAAAAGAAGCCTTAACCAAAAGAACCTAGGCTATTTCAAGCATGAGTGCAGGAGAATGAAATTTCCAATCATGGATGCAAAGTGCAATACAGAACTGGATGCAAAGTGCAATACAGAACTTATAGCCATTTGCAAAGGTAAACCCAAAACTGTATTCATCTATTTAATAAGGGCAGGCTGAACCTTACACCCCCAATTCACCCTGTATAAAAGTTTGTTTCTGGCATTATGCCATCTTAATACCAATGGAAATTATAGGACTCGCTGAAAAAATCAGCTCTTTATGTGCGTGCGCACGCGCGCGCACGAGAATTTCATTGCACTATAGCAAAAATCATTCTACACATGGAAAATTGTTCAAATTTCCCGCAATTTTGTTATGGCGCATCCTACAAGCATCCCCTACAGCTGTCCGATCTCGTTATCCCATATTGAATAATAGAAGGTGCTGAAAACAAATATATAATATATATATTTTTTGGTTAGAGCAAATTTCGACATGAAAATGGTCGAATCTCGTTAGATTTTGGCAAAACGGCCATTATTTCAACGTACAAGCGTTGCTATATAGTCCTATATATAGTGTGTAGAAGGGGAACGAATTTGAGCAATACAAACAAATTTAGTTTGACTTGGAAGTGCCAATATATGATCTCTGGCAATCGAAATTCTAAGATATTCAACCATTCCCTGAAACATTGGGGGAGAATAAATAAGTTTGGCCTCCCAGAAACGTTTTCTCATATTAAGCTGTTAGAGAAAATGCAGTTTTTATGGTAAACTATTTTAAAACCTCTCTTATTCTGACTTGAGAAATAATTTATACGAAATATTTCTAACAAAATCCATGATATTGGGTCCCACAGGGGGGGGGGGGGGCTAGTGATGTCATATGGGTGTTTATGCCCTCATATGATAATTTCTATTAATTACAGAAGCCTTTTAGACAAATAACACAAACAAAAAATTGGGGGGGGGGGGGGTAGGGCTGAGCTGAAAAAATCTTGTTTTTTGGGGGGCGTGGGCAAACCCACGCCCCGGGGGGTTATGGATGCGATATGTATTTTTTTTCCTCCTATGCTATTCTCCTATGTTGAAAGAAGCATTTTAGAAAAAGAACACAAACAAACAAAAAATTTGACTTTCGGGCCTCATCCCAGGTTCAGCCTTCCCTAATGAACCCATCAAGGAAGTAGTAGGCCAACTAATAGTCAAAGATATTAAAATGGTTCAATATTTAAATAAATATTTGACTTCATTATTAATTAGGGAAGTTAAACTGGTTCAAGCCATCAGTCCTGCATAGTTTTCATCCCAGGGTCGTGTGAAAAGTATATAACCAAGTGGCACCCTAATTGGTGAACATTTTCAGTAAATCCTTAGAAACTGGGGAGGTACCCAAAGAATGGAAGCTGGCCAATGGTATCACAATCTTTTAGAAAGGGAATCAAGAGTGTACCAAGAATTATCGACCAATTAGGTTAATATTAACACATATACTAGTAAAGACTGCCTGGATATACTCAACATAATGGCGGATTCTGAACATGAACAGACTACTATCAATTCTGAACTTCTACAGGGATCTGTCCTTGTCTCATTGCTGTTTGTTATGCTGTATATGTCAATGATATCGATAGTACAGATGAATGTGAAATACCCTAAAAGTGTTGAATAGCATAAGTCTTAGGGGACTTGGTGAATGTTTTAAGACAAGAAAGGTGTTAATAAAATTGGTAAACTGCAAGGTACAAAGGAAATCAAGCAACAACAGATCTAGTGACCCTTCTAGGCTGCTTGTCCTCCAAAACACTGAGGATCAAGTGTCCAAACAGTCCAAGTGTCCAAACAGGTGAATATTATCGGCGAAGCAAATCTCATATCAGAATAATTACTAGTACGTAGGAATCTGGAAGTGAGTGACTTGGAAAGGGATTTGGGTGTTCTGATTAGCCGTGACTTAAATTACTCCTGGACTAAGAGCTCAGTTCATTGAAGCCTTCAAATTGATTGATGGATTAGACGATGTGCATTATGACAAATTATGTAACCTGGAAAAGAATACAACGCGCAATATGACGGGAAATTAAAGTTGAAGAGGTTCAACACTAGTACACATGGATTATTTGTTCACACATGATTCGTTGTACCTGGAACAAACTTCCCTCTAATGTGTAAATTGTTCTTCAGTAAATAAACATAACATACAAATAACAACATATTGTTGTATAGGCTACAATACATGTAATAGGCTACAATACATGTAATAGGCTACAATACATGTAATAGACTTCGCATCATTTGTCTTTCACTTGAAATATCTCCCCTTAATGGACAGCAAGATCTCTGTGATAACAACTACCCCTTGTATCTTTCTGTCTCTCAGTATGTCCGTATTCTTCCAAATTATGTTATTTGTATATTAATTTTGATGTGTCCATGCCTCTCTCTCCTTCCTCTGCTGCTATAATATTCTTACTTTGATGGCACTATATTCTCGAAAATACAGTACATTTTATCCACACGTCTGAAACCTTTCATTTCTTTCGGTCACTCACTTGCTCTTGTATCATTCTTTATAGTTTATGTTTTTTCTCTCCCCTCCTCTCTTCTCTTCGTCCTATCTTTCTTTGTTATTCCTTCATTCTTCATGGTTTTCCTTATTTTTTTCCCCTCTCTTTATTGGTATATTTCTAAGCATGTTTTGCCTTCATTTAATATGAATAATAAGAACATGTTTATAATAAGGCTGTTTTGATATTATATACCGCGTACCCCTCTAAAACAACATATTTCTTTATGCTCGTTCGTTCCACGCATCTCTCTCTCTCTCTCTCTCTCTCTCTCTCTCTCTCTCTCTCTCTCTCTCTCTCTCTCTCTCTCTCTCTCTCTCTCTCTCTCTCTCTCTCTCGGCCGCACGTTCACCCTTTGGATTTCCGTGCAATTTGACCGTGACTTTTATCAATATAAATCAATCTAGCTTCAATAAAATATGACTACAATCAAAACGGTCAGAGAACATGATGGCAACAGCCTTATACCTTAACTAAGCCAAACCTACTATATCCTAACTTAAGCTACAGTAACCAAATCTAACCTATGCCAAACTAATCAGTCATTTAGGATTGTGACACTTGTTTGTTGACCGTTTTGTTTACAGATGTTCGGTGTGTGGTCTTTTGGGATTGTGGTTGTTTTAATCTGCTATCGGTCTTGGGTACCAGATGATTATCAATAGCGAGTGCAAAAGTTTTAGTTCCTTATTATTCATCCATATTATGGCTTCCTCTCAGAGAGAAATGTATGGTGAATGGAAATATGCTCTAATTCTAATTATATTTGGGAGTTTATTTTAAATAGCGAGGTAGGAAACACTTGAACAAGAAAATAACGAATGAATGAAAATATATATATGCGTTATTGATTGATGAAAAAACAGGTTCATATGCAATTTTTTTAGTTTTTTTCTATATTCCAACTACTCCCTCTCGGGCATAGGCTGATAGCCTTTACACTACACCGCTCGTTGCTCGGGGCCTTGGGGCTGTTCGGCCAGGCAGCTTGGGGAACAACAACAACAACACTACACCGCTGAACACGGTGAGGCCCGTGAGGTCTTGTTCCAGTCTAGGGAGTGAGACATGCGAAGCACCCCAGCTCGAAGCAACTCCATCTTCTGAAGCTGCTCCGCCTCTGCGCTTCACAGTCTCATCCCCCACACTCTGACCCTCACTCTCAGAACGCCACCTATTGAGCAATTAACTCACTAGGCATTGCCCCCCTGTAACATATTTTGAATATGGGAATATTCATACAATGCTATTTAATCAAGGAACAATGAGGGTATTTTTTTGGCATTTCGGTGTGTTGTGGTAATGCACTGAAACTAGGTACAGCACAAATTCCATCCCAATAATATCTTCCCATTGACTTATTGGGATTCGAACCCGGGTCCATTGGATTACCAGTCCAGTGGCAAGACCACTCTGCCACACCTCCCCTTTAAGGGGGGTCACCTGTTTTTTTTCTTCTCTCCTTTTAAATTAATCTCTCTCTCTGGCTTGTATCCATTCGGCCCCATTCAGCCAACTGTTTTAAGACGTTTATCCCCATTCAGGTGTCGATTTCTTCCTGGCGAGCGATAGCGAGCCAGCATTGTATGGAGAAATCCTGCTTCGCCGGAGAAATTTTTCTATCGAAAAATGTACAAATTTAACTTGCTGTCTAAAGAAAAATACATATATGCTGGCTCTCTACCGCTCGCCAGGAATATATTGACACCTGGATGGGGTAAAAAGTCTTAAAACTTTATGGTTGGTCGGTTTTGTTTTTTCCTGATTGTGAGGTGAATATCCACTTGTTTTCACTTCCAATTGACATGTCCATATCACCCTTACCACTATTGACATGTCCATATCACCCTTACCACTATTGACATGTCCATATCACCCTTACCACTATTGACATGTCCACATCACCCTTACCACTATTGACATGTCCATATCACCCTTACCACAATTGACATGTCCATATCACCCTTACCACTATTGACATGTCCATATCAGCCTTACCACTATTGACATGTCCATATCACCCTTACCACAATTGACATGTCCACATCACCCTTACCACTATTGACATGTCCACATCACCCTTACCACTATTGACATGTCCACATCACCCTTACCACTATTGACATGTCCATATCACCCTTACCACAATTGACATGTCCACATCACCCTTACCACTATTGACATGTCCATATCAGCCTTACCACTATTGACATGTCCACATCACCCTTACCACTATTGACTCTTCAGCGAGCCTCTGAAGGTCCTGTATATTACCATCCCTACTATCTTAAGGGGACATGGGCCGTTTTTCTGCTCCCCCTTCTTCCTCATGTTTAGCCCCTTTATGTCTCAGATTTTAAGAAGTTTGCCCCATTTGTTTGACAGTTTTAAGACCTTTTGCCCCGTTTCTTTGTCAATATTAACACCTTTCGTGTCATCTAAGTGTCGATTTTTTCATGGCGAGCGATAGCGAGCCTGTAATTTAGGAGGAACCGGCCTTTGGCCGGGACATTTCTCTACCGACAAATGTACAAATATATCTTGAAAGGGGATCCTGAGGTTTATTTAAGTTTGATGGAGGTCTAGGGAGAAAACTGGGAAAATTATATATATATAAAAAAAAATCATGAACCAAAAAGTGAACCATCCTCCATTAAACACGTAAATACTGTTCTAGGCCTTGACTTACTAATTAATTGGCTCTATCTGTTTGGAGCGTTTCTACTTCCCTTTTCACAGAAAATATATAAAGAAATATATTTTCATATAATACCATAGTTGTAATTGATCTCCTCATCATTAATCGAAACATAAATTAACAACACTTTCTTGCTATATGCTTTTTTCTCTCCAGACGGCATATCCAATCGTGTTAGTTCGTCCTATACGTGTTACTGCAACCAAAGTGATGCTGTTCATTGTATGTAAGCACCTCTTTATCTATGCATATGACTAACTATTGCCTTTATATAGCCTTTTCTCCGTGCTCCCTTCCTTTATATAGCCTTTGCTCCGTGCTCCCTTCCTTTATATAGCCTTTGCTCCGTGCTCCCTTCCTTTATATAGCCTTTGCTCCGTGCTCCCTTCCTTTATATAGCCTTTGCTCCGTGCTCCCTTCCTTTATATAGCCTTTGCTCCGTGCTCCCTTCCTTTATATAGCCTTTGCTCCGTGCTCCCTTCCTTTATATAGCCTTTGCTCCGTGCTCCCTTCCTTTATATAGCCTTTGCTCCGTGCTCCCTTCCTTTATCGTACTCATGTTTGTGTTCCTATATCGATGCTTCTTGTCAAAATATCCTTACCGTTCCAGAGTGTCTACGTTCTTCACTCAGGTTTTCCCAAGTCAATCGCCTTAAGGGGAGGTATTTAGTTTGTTTCCTAGACCTCCATCAAGCTTAAAATTACACCCCCTTGAGTACCTTTCAAGATAAATTTGTACATTTTTCGGTAGAAAAATGTCCCGGCCGAAGGCCGATTCCTCTTAAATTACAGGCTCGCTATCGCTCGCCAAGATAAAATCGACACCTGAATTGCACGAAAGGTCTTAATATGGGGTGAAAGTTCTTAAAATCGGTAAACTAATGGGGCAAACTTTTTTATAATATCAAAAGCAATGGAGCTAAACATGAGGGAGACAGAGGTCAAACAAAAAATCCCTCAAGTGGAGACCTCCCCTCAAGGGGAGACTGGCCGTTTGTTTGGTCTATAAGTTAATGTATTCATATATTTTTTTAGTTTCCTCCTTAGCCCTCCATCAAGCTTAGAAAAACACACCCTAGACCCCCTTTCAAGATAAATGTGTACATTTTTTGTTAGAAAAATTTCCCGGTTCCTCTTAAAATTGCAGGTTCGCTATTGCTCGCCAGGAAATAATCGAGACCTAAATGGCACGAAAGATATTAAAATTGACAACGAAATGGGGCGAAAGATGTTAAAATCGCCGAACTAATGGACCGAACGTCTTATAATCTCAAAACTAGTGGGGCTAAACATTAGGTTGAAGGGGGTCCAGAAAACCAGTTTGCCTCCCCTTAACATAATGCACCTCTCTCTCTCTCTCTCTCTTCCAACCAATCGTTCTCTTTGTTCATTGTTCTGAATCACAACTGTCACACCTTCCCTGTTCATTGTTATTATTATGGTCGTGTACATCTCTCTCACCCTGCAGTCGAGGGTTATTTGTCATTTCGCTTGTTCTCCACGTCAGTCTTCTCCCCGCTGCCTCACATATTGGTTAATTTCACTATACAAGTTGTGCAGTTCAGTATATCAACTTTCGTCACTTGTAATTTGATTTGAAATAATTTCTTCATATTTTCTGTGATGACTTTTCACAATTTTATCCACATTGGAACCCTCTTCCCATGGTATAATTTTGGCATAATCTTCTGTCGTTTCCGTTCCTCTTAAGTGTATTTATTTGTCTTATTTACGGCACCTTTTCTTCCGTCATTTAGAATTATGATATCTTACATGTTGTGGCAAAATATTATGCCAAGTTTCCATTTCTTCCTCACCATCATGCTTATCACTTTCAACAATTGAATGTACTTGCTTTCTTTACATCTATTAACCCCTTCATGTGTGTATTCCAAATCACTCTTAACTGTTATTAGCCCTTGTTTCTGTATTATCTCACCTAGATGACTAATAAGCCCATATTTATAGTCTCTGCTCATAGCATTACTAGTTAGCTTTACTGTCCATCATAAACAAATTTCAACTATTTAAATTATATGTTATATGGCCTGTCGGTAAAATAAAACTCCTCGTACCAAATGTGTATCTTACATTGCTGTATCCTTGTCATATGATTTATTGGTTTTCGTAATATAATGCAATTTTCATTATATCCCTCCTCCCTATCATACATTTCCTTTGGCCTGCCCCCGTCATTTATACGTTGCATATGACCTGATTCCTTTATACATAATGTCTTCGTTGTATTGCAAACCAAAATCCAATGGATATATGTGCATTTAATGAATTGTGGGCATGGTGTTATAAACATACAACCTGGTCCAGTCAGTTGTGGTTATCGTACGAATTAGTGTTTTTGTTTATACTGTATATATACTGTATATATACTGTATATATACTGTATATATACTGTATACATAGAGCAACCATAATACATTACTGTATCATTAAATATTATTTATTATTGATTCAAAATTGTTCCATCTCTCAGTATTTGCGTTTCAGTATAAGCCACGTAATTCAAATTCCCCCTTACCCTATTAAGTGTTTATTTATTTGTAATATACTTGTGCGTATATTCTGTCTGTTGTGAGATTAATTGTTAGGATATCACACAGACGTATAATACAATATGTATATATCTATATATATCTATATTTCTATCTATATTTCTATCTATCTATCTATCTATCTCTCTCTCTCTATATATATATATATATATACACACATTTTGTTTTGTCTTTTCAGTACGTGAGTTCAGATTTCCTAATGTCTCTAAGCCTACCCTTAAACGTTTTTCAGGAAGTATAAGCAAATAGGCTGACATCGAAATTCTACCGATCGTTGCGCTTCGATTTATATCTTGTGAGTTTTCCATATGTTCATGGATTGGCCTTTGTAACGGCACTATTCGAAAGTGCATTATCAAATAATCCTAAGAGAAGGACATAATGAAGCAGAAGAACAACAGAGAGGGGAAGATAAATGTGATGATAATCTATTTTTATCAATTTCACTCGAACACCAAACACGTCCCAAAGAAATGAATGAAAGTAAGCATGTGATCCACTGGGATTCGAACCTAGGTTACCACATACGGATAATAATCACTCTGCCCATTACACCATCAAGGCAGTTATAATAATGATAAACCATAAACAAGAACAAGATTAAACCGGGTGATGAAGGTTGTGAATGAATAAAAGTGAAAATATAGCGAATATGAGTCACGGTGAAGATCAAGGGACTGCCAGCCTCATATAGAAGGGGAGGGGGATAGGGGGGAGGGGGGGGGGGGCCTCGAGGGAAGGAAATTGGTAGGTGACAAGATCAAAGCGAGTTCTGTGGTCAGTCTATGGATTCTTTAAAAGGTGATGGGGACGGATACTAGGCATCTCGCTACCTGGCAATTTCGCTATCTAGTATTGAAAAGCACTGCGAAAACTATCTAAGAAAACATAGCCAACCTATCATAAGACACCAAATCATAGCTTATGATTGTACATTATTTTCTTAGACCAGCTGTTTTTATTTAGGGTATCTAACTACTAGCCCTTTAGTCACACAGAGGTAGAACATGGTAGAAGGAAGAATGGGGCCGTTAAGATGGTCTTACCCAAGAATTGGTATCAGTTTCAATTTGTATGCATAGGAAGGAGACAAGAGGTACACTTCTAGTGACAAGTATTCCCCTCAAAATTGAAGGAACTGTAGCGAGCCAAATTCAAGGTACGTTAGAGTGAAAATGTCTGGATACACAGAGCTTGAACTAGTTCAAGTCATAAGATGAGGGAACTAGATTGAGTTAAAGAGTTCCAGAGTTCACTTGTTAAGTGGAAGAAAGACTGGCAGAATAGATTCACTCTTAAGTCAGAGAGTTGAACAGAATAGGGATGGAAATATTATAAAAAAGCTGGTACCGCTCATTCGCCATAAAGGAGGTGGAATACACTTAGAAAGCTCTGAAGAACACTTATTATTGTAATATCTGTAGAAGTGAGAGTGATGAAACCTTATGGCGTGTAGAGAGTCATTGTACAGATTTAGTATGAGAAGAGGAGTTGATGACACATAATGTTTTTAACTCTACCCTTTCAAGAAGTGCGGTATGGGTGAAACCTCCCCACAGATGCGAATAGTCAAAAGCAAAATGCACTACCATGAATATTGAGAAGAGAGGTTGATTTGTGTTTTGTTGAAGAGTAAGGATTAATTTTGTGAAAGCTTGTGACGGGTAGATACATGGAGAAATTGGGTTTTGGATGCATTGAATCAATAAGGTTATCTCGGCCCCAATTGGATATAGTTGATCGATCAGAAGGTGTGTTATGGCCTCTTCATATGAGTATTAAAGTAACTGCATGCTGGGACATTGATTTAAGCTAGTTACATATTGTTAGGTAGATTCATCGGCGTATGAGTGGATATGACTAGAGGTACATTTAAGAAGATTATTAAAAAAATATTATAAATAGAACTGGAGGTATGACATACCCATACGGAACACCGAAGTTGATAGGTTGAGGAACTGAGTAATGACAGTCCACAACCGCAGTTATGGAACGGTCAGAAAGGAAATTGGAGCAAAGGCACATAATAAAGGAGTAGAAACCTGAAGGATGGTAGTTTTGGAGACGAGGGATTTGTGCCAGACTATATCGAAGGCTTTAGATATGCTAAGCGAAATAGAAAACATAAAGAGAACAAGATTCATGAGTTTTATGGCAACAGTACCGTTTGAATGGTTCCTCCTGGTTGTGGACAGCAGTAGAACAAGTGTGAGTAAACCAAAAATGTTTGTATGCAGCACACTCCGGGGCCATGGAAGCAAATATCACTCCCATAGGAAACCAAATAAGTACTGCCGAATTGTATGTATATACAGTATATATATATATATATATATATATATATATATATATATATATATATATATATATATATATAGTATATACAGTATATATTGTATAGCACACAAGTCCCGTGAAAAATAGGCGCCTAACCTAATTTATTATGACCTTGATAAGATTTGACACATTTGACGTTATAGGGATTTTTCGGGATATATCCAATGTTGGTAAGAAAGTTGTCAAGTAGCGAGATGTCTTGATAACCTGTGGGCTGGGGAGGGAGGGAGAGAGAGAAAAGCCTGAGAGATAAGGAGCTAGAAAGGTTTAGTGGGTATGAGAGGGGAGGGATATCATTTCTTATTGCAATCGGTTTAGGCCAGACTGCAATAATGGCAATATTGCTCTTCGGCTGATGAATTCGTCACAAATCCACAATACGTCTCCTATGATCGGTATAAATAAGTATTTATAACACTTATAAAGGCAAGGAATAGGTTAGAGTGTAATCAGTTATATTAGGTCAAGCTAGTTTGCCTAATATTGGTGATGCCATATGTTCAAAATGGCCCATCCCGGTTGCATTAAATATAGTTGTAGGATTTGAGGTAGTAGTATTGAGGAACCGTATTGACAGGGAGAATGGGAATACTGGTACAAATCGTCGCCAACTCTTTAAGGAGGGATGGGCCGTTTTTCTGGGCCCTTCTCCCTCATGTTTAACCCCATTAGTTTTCAAATTTTAAGACATTCGACCCATTAGCTTGGCGATTTTAAGACCTTTCGCCCCATGTCTGTGTCAATATTAAGACTTTTCTTGTCATTTAGGTGTCGATTTTTTCCCCTGACGAGTGATAGCAAGCCTGTAATTAAAGAGGAACGAAGGCCGGGACATTTTTCTATTGTAAAATTTATAAATATTACCACTCTTGCTAAAACAGCTTCCCAAAAGCTGGGTGTACTCAACCACCTCCCGTGGTTCTGTACTCCTTCGCAGTTTCTTGCTCTGTACAGGAGCAGAGTGCGTTCATGTATTGAGTATTGTTCACACAGGTGGGGAGGATCCTCTCACACAGCACTTCTAGACAAAGTAGAAAAAAAAGCCTTCCGCCTCATTAACTCACGTTCACTCACCAATACTCTGTAATCGCTCTCTCTTCGCCGCAATGTTGCATTTCTCTCACTATTTTACGGCTATTACAATGATCAGTGTTCCTCAGAGCTGTATCAGTACTTATCCTACTATTATGGAAATTACGGTGCCCCGGTTCACCAGCTGACATACTAACAAGTATATATATATTTATATATAGGCCTACATAACATACGATGATTGTAGCTGATACTTCCGATTTTGCGCTGATTAGCTTGCGAAATCCAGAAGGCATGTATTTAATCAATGTTATTATCATGCTCTATGCATTTTTGATACAGTACTATTAGCTTAGTTTCACCTCCTTATTGTTCACAGACAAATAAGATTCACGATCCAACACAACCTTCTACCAAAAATGAAAACGAAAATCATGCATATATAGTTAATGAAGACTTAGTGTCAAGGTAAATTAACCACCATGTTATTCTAAGCACACATTTTTGAGACAGTACCAAATCAAGTGAACACCTATTTTATTTCAGAATCCTTAGGTCACGTATTTTCATAACAAAGAAAATGTGTGCCTATTCCATTATCGTCGACGCACGTTCGATGGAATAGGGGAGTTTGGTGCTGACACATGTCTTTTGTATCCACAGGGCTCTGATCCCATGGGTTGATTAACCCCTACAGTACCGGTGCCGCCCATTTAACTAGTTTCTGGGTACTATTATACAAATATATTCAATTTATAAAGGACCTCCAGCAATTAACAGGCTTCAAACTAGCTCAATCAACCATTTTTGCTACAACAGATCCTTCTTAAACTGCACAAAATCGTGTATATAAAGCTAGAATAAAATGAAAAAGACGTCGCCGGTACAGAAGGGGTTAAGCATATGGTGGAGGAAATGACTCAACCGAGACATCTTGCAATTGTTTGTATTCACGACAAACATCTTTAAATCTTCATTATTTTCTTCATCATACCATCCCATGCTTCACTTGAATCATCGTATCCATTATGTTACCAATTAGTTAGTTCTCTGTATATATCTACCTACATTCTCAGCTATCCGGGTTACCTCGCCTTTCATATTTTTTTTTTTTTTTTTTTTTTTTTTTTTTAAGAGACAATGAACGGAGGAAGGAAAAACACAGATAAAACAAAAAGGTCCATGTGCCTAAAGGCATCCTCCATTCATAAAATGTTTGTAACAACTGGATTTAAACATTTGTTGATTGTAAGTTTGTGGAAAGCAATTCGAGGGAAGTGAATTCCAAAGAGTAGTAGCTCTGGGGATAAATGAATTCTGATAAGCAGAAGTTCTGCATTGTGGAGGAGAAAGTGTAAATTCATGGGCGCTCTCAGCTGCCCTAGTTCTACGGGGAAAGATGTGGAGAGGCGGCACAATTGAAGCAAGTTCCTCGGAACAATTGCTGTGAAAATATCTGTAGAATAATGCAAGGGATGCAACGTTTCTTCGTATGGCTAATGTAGGAAGGTCCTGTGTGATTGCAGGGTTATTGATTAATCTAATAGCTTTATTTTGAATTTTGTCCAACTGCCTCAATGCAACCACTCCACTTCCACCCCACAGAGGTGAACAGTAATCCATCTGAGAGCGCACATGACTTTTATATATTACGGCCAACTGCTCGTCAGTGAAGAATTCTCGAACTCTGTACAGGAGTCCCAGTTTTTTAGAGGCATTCTTAGCAATGCTTCTAACATAATGTGTCCAGCTCAAGTTAGTAGTTAATGTTACACCGAGAATGTCAATACTAGGGGAAGTGGGAATATTTACATCATTAAAAAATATATGGGAGTCAGTGAGATTCTGTCGGTTAGAAAATTGAATGTAATATATGTAATATATGTAATATATGTAATATATGTAATATATGTAATATATGTAATATATTGAATATAAACAATATGTTTAATCCATTTGACTATTTTGTTTCTAGCTTTAAATATTTTCACGTTGCTTATATCTGCCACGTTTGTTTTGATAATTTTTCTCGTGGCCTTATATTTTTCCATACCTATATTGTTCAATATTCCTCACCTATCAATTAATCTACATTGACGAATCAAAATCCATGTTGGATGGGATTTCAGGAAGTCTATGTATATATTTATTTACCTAACCCTGCTTCTCACCTCCACAGGCTGCAACCCGCGGGTATATCTGATCACGGGTATGGATTTCCGCTTCATCACCAGGGCTCATAAAGTGTGGCCATCACCATTAATATTCAAGATGAATCGGCCTCCCAACACCGTAACTTAGCCCGGGTGCTGATGGGGGTTGGGTGGAGGGGACGGGGTAGACTAGGGTAGGGTCTAGCTGACGTGATACAAAACGTGATACAAAATACACATATACTAGTTGCCCTATATTTAAGAGTAGATGTAACAGTGGAAGACATCTAGTAATGGAAGAGTAATCCCACACACACCTCCTTGGATTGAACCCTGGATCAAGTGATCAACAGACGAACGTGCTAACCACTACACCACACTCGCCTAGTGTGTAGGGAATTTTTCTCAAGCGGGATTGCTTGATTTAAGGGATGGAAAAATAAGTTGTATTGTTGCACGAGAGGGCACCAACAACCATAATCTCTGAATTGGATACAACTTAAGAAGCTTGGCATGCTTCTTCAATAAAGCGATATATTTATGTGACACAATCACATGCTGGTTTGCACAAGTAGTTGGCGCATTACTGGACGATATTTGGAAACGTGAACTTTGGTCCAGGGAAGCAGCGGAGCATTTGGCTCAAGTCAAGGTGTCAACATATTTCATAAGCATGTCAGACTTGTGCAATTTATGTTAACCTTACTGCAAACGCTTCCATACTGTACATATATTATTATTAAAATAGGGATTCGCACCAAGCCTAAAAAGACTATGTGGCACCAAAAGAAACTTTGTGGGAAAAAAAAAAAACACCGGAGGTGTTGTGGGGCTGGGCGCACTACGGAGTAGAGGAGAAGAAGACTAGGAAACACTAATTAAAGAAGCGGAAGGAGACGGGTATGGAGGAGATACCGCATAAGACGTGGGAGGGAGAAAGTGGGGGACTCTCCAAGCATATCGGCTAAGACAAGGGGGCGATTAAGGGAGGATATGAAGGGGAATGCCTGCCGTCGGGCATTGGAGAAACGCGGACAGTCGATCAGGAGATGCTGGACAGACACTGGAATATGGCAGCAAGGACAGAGCGCGGGGACGTCACAGGACATCAAATGACCATGCGTGAGCCTGGTGTGGCCGAGCCGAAGACGGGCTAGAGCGGTCTCCCATCGACGATTGCGATGAGAGGAAGACTTCCAAGGTAGGACGGAAGGTTTGACAGAACGCAGTTTGACATCAGACACCCTCATGGAGGTCCATTCGTCCTGACAGCGCTGACGTAGTAATTGAGTAACACGCGGGAAGTAATCAGTTGCAGGAATACGTCGTGGCACGAGTCGGTGAGAGGTAATAGCAGAGCGGGCGAAAAAATCAACCCGCTCATTGCCAGGCACTCCAACATGACTCGGGACCCAACAGAAAGACAGGGACTTCAATTTAGTAGCGATGCGGAACAACCATTCTTGAATCTCCAGCACTAAGGGGTTAACAGCGGGAAGAGACTGAATACTCTGAAGAGCACTAAGGGAGTCACTAAAAATTACAAAGGTATGCAGGTGTGAACAAAAACTAGTATGTAGGGCAAATAAAATAGCAAATAACTCGGCCGTAAAGACACTAGCACATGATTGGATGTGACGCTGGAAGGTCCGGTCCGGGAACACAACCGCAAACCCTGTACCGGCGGAGGTCTTGGAACCATCAGTGTACACTGGAACGGCTGAAGAGTGGCGTAGCATATGTTCCGTAAACTGAGCATAAAGCAACTGTGGGGTTGAAGAGGCCTTAGAGGGGAGGAGGGCAGCTGTACAAACGGTAGGGCGAGGGAGTAGCCATGGGGGGAACTCCGACTGTCGGAGGGGGAGCACCGATGGAATGGGAAAAGAGAAGGAGGCTAGTAAAGCAGAGACCCGACCGGGGAACGAAGTAGCAGACACTGATGGGGCGAAGCCGGAAGCCGTGGGAGGAAAACCAGCCGAACTGTGTTGCAGAAGGCGAAGATGACCTCGAAGGGTCAGTTTATCCCGCCTGGATGATAGCGGTGGGACACCTGATTCAGCATAAAGGCTAATAACCGGAGTAGAGCGAAAAGCCCCTAGCGACAAGCGCAGACCGTGATGGTGAAGGGAGTCTAGGCGCTTAAGGTTTGTACGCGCAGCGGAGGCATATACCTGGCAGCCATAATCGATCTTGGAGAGAATAAGCGTTGTATGGAGGCGCAGAAGAGTCGTCCGGTCCGCACCCCAAGACAAGTGGCTAAGGGTTTGTAAGAGTTGAAAGCCGTCGGGTGGTGGAGGTCAGTAACGAAGTAATGTGCGGGTACCATGTCAACCGAGTATCGAAAATGAGACCTAAGAATGGAGCTGAGGACCTGTAAGGCAGAGGGCGGTTATACAACGTAAGAACAGGATGCGGGACTGTATGGCGTTTTGTGAAGATGACGGCACAAGATTTCGAGGGCGAAAACCGAAAACCATGGGCCGTAGCCCACTGCGCAGCTGCATCAATGGCCTTCTGCATGAGATTTTGTAGGGCAGCGATATCCAAACCCACAGCGTAAATAGCGAAGTCGTCCACATACAAAGAAGCATGGACACCAAGAGGGAGGGAAGAAATAATACCATTAATAGCTAGGATAAAAAGGATGGTACTAAGAACACAACCCTGTGGGACACCGTCGTGTTGGGGGTATGTTCGTGAGAATATATTCTGAAGCTTGACTCGGAAAGTACGATCACGGAGAAAGTTCTTCAAGAATACCGCCATGTTGCCAGACACACCAGAACGTAAAAGGGTACGAAGGATGTTGTATTTCCAGGCAGTATCATACGATTTTTCAAGATCGAAGAATACAGCTAAAACCGACTTAGTGTCCGAAAAGGCATCGCGGATAGAAGTCGCCAATCTCAATAATGGGTCCAAAGTACTACGGCCCTTACGAAAGCCATATTGAAAAGGTGACAGGATGCCTCTTGATTCCAGGAGCCACATTAAGCGGGAGTGAACCATGCGTTCTAATAATTTGCCGACACAACTGACCAGGGCAATGGGACGGTAATCTGCTGGTAAATGGCCCGACTTACCCGGCTTAAGGAATGGGAGAAGGATGGCATGCCTCCACTCAGCCGGAAGAAAGCCTGTGGACCACAGACGGTTGTAGATGGATAAGAGAAAGCCAAGCGCAGGTGGTACTGTACATATAGCAACATCTATATTGGTCAGCTTAATCTAACCTATTACACCGCTATTACAATAATCAGTCTTCTTCAGAGTTTTCTCAGTGTACAGTATACCTCCTCTCTTACGAAGAGTGGGGGCACCCGCCTTGCAACAAACTCCCATCCCTATTCTGTCCAACTCTCTAACCCAAGACCGAACCGATTTTTCCAGTCTATCTTCTGCTCAACAAATAAGATCTGCCACTCAATCTATCTTTCCCTCATGCTATGATCAAACTGTTTCAAACTACGTGTGTCCAGACGTTTATACTCTAACGTATTTTGAAGTTGGCTTTCTGTCACTCTTTCAACTTTGGGGGAGACACTTATTACAGACAGCTTTGCATTGTATCTCCTTCGTACACATAAACAAATATCCTGACCTTACTTAATCTAACCTAAACTAATTTACTACAAGTAAAACTATCGTACATCTGCGAGGGTATTGTATGCATATAGAAAGTAGATGATGCAAGATATGGTGGTGCTATACATATGGATAGTCAGAAAGTCTATCTATCTATTGTTGGACACCTTACTCTCCTTTATGAGAGTGGTCATACAAATAACGCCCCCAAGCGGACCTTTCCCTGTGAGAAGGACAAGCCATGCCACTTTATTCTAAGACTTACAGGATTGCCCACTCAATTTAGGGTCCGTCTGTCTGTCGTTGAGGTCCTATATCTATATGTGTTCACGATTGTTTCAATAGTAGTGGGTGGCTAGTCTATTAAGGGGAGATTTCCACTTGAGGGAGTTTTTTCTTGACTCCTTTCTCCCTCACATTTAGCCCCATTGCTTTTCTAATTTTAAGACGTTCGCCCCCATTATTTTGACGAATTTAAGAACTTTCAACCCATTTCTGTCAATGTTAAGACCTTTCGTGCAATTTAGGTGTCGATTTTATCCTGGCGAGCGATAGCGAGCCTGTAATTTAAGAGGAACCGGCTTTCAGCCGGGACATTTTTCTACCGAAAAATGTAAACATTTATCTTGAACGGGGCTCAAGGGGGTGTAATCTTAAGCTTGATGGATATCTAGGGACCAAACTAAAAACCTCCCCTTAACCAACTTGCATCACCCTAAGGGGAGCAGTAAGGATGTGTATAAGGTTTATTTCCCTAGACAGGTTGCTCAAGGGACTGGAGTTCTCGCAGAGAGGCTCTAGTCCTGACGTTTTTCATGACTTACAGTGTGCTGGCTTAATATTCCAATAGGGTTGATAGCCTCTGAAGTCCTATTTTAACTAACTAACTAACAGGTTGCTTACCATAGTTGATAAATCCCACCCATCCGGATTATATTATGTCGTCTAGATGGATTACCGACTAATATAAGGCTGATGAGTCCCATCCACCCAGATAAGAGTTTCATAAATGGCTCTCTTAAGTCTTCGCTACAACACCTGTGCTGTGTATTGGTTTTTGCATATATGTAGTCAATTACTTCTTTTTTATTGGTTAAAACATGAAAATCTACACTTTTCTTTCTGACGTTTAACATATTCAGTGCACCATAGCGCATTCTGTTGTTGAAATGTGCCTATTATTATGCTAATATACTCAGATTAAGAAGAATACATGAAAGTCATAAGGTTAATTGTGAGTCATAATTCTTTCGACTCGCCTTTCAAAACGGAAACAAATCCTCTAAAGATAGCTAGAATTAAATGAAAAAAAAATGTGCCACGATCTACTGAAAGGGTTAACTATAAACACGAATCGATAAAGCAGAAATCCAATATTTGTTCACGAAAGTTAATATATGTCATCTTTAGCTTTTACTAATGAAGAGCTAATATAAAAATATAATACAACAATGATTTGTATAATTTTACATTATACAAATATTTCGTGATCTGCATCATTTATTTGCCACTGAAATTCTTTAGCATAGCACTTTCATGAATATTAGTAGCCTATTACAATGCTATTACAATGCTATTACAATGCTATTACAATGCTATTACAATGCTAAATGCTATTACAATGCTATTACAATGCTATTACAATGCTAAATGCTATTACAATGCTATTACAATGCTATTACAATGCTATTAGTTATATTCCATAATCTGCGGATGCCTGGAACTAATTTATAAGATTATCATAATACCAAAGTGTCAAATATGTGATGGTTAAAACCGTGAACTGCGGTGACCAAACAACCAAAACAGTAGACAACTTCAACTACTTGCTGGTATCCAGTGCCAACTTAATCCACATTTTAGATTGGGCCTGCTTTAGTTAAGTTAGGTTATAAATTAGAAGTAGGCACTAATTTAGTTAGCCTCGGTTGATTTATCACTGGTTGTGATCTAAATGTTGAAATGGTGTTGATCGAGGTGTCCAGGATCTATCGAACTATACAATACAGTACAGTACGTACTGTAACACATTTGTTTGTGATACGTATATCACGACATCTGTATATACTGTATACCCTCCACCCCTATGTGCAAGACAGTTTTACTTGCATATTTCTATGGCTTGATCATTTCATCAATATCAAACAGGTCATATCTACAGGTAGAGCAGAAAACAAACATATAGTGACGAACATTACATTATACTATGGAACACGAAATCCTCAGGAAATGCAGAAATGGTGACGACAATCAAGACATGAGTGCTCTCCTAAGCTCATTAATCACACTGGGTGCACCTTGGCCATTAATATCTGTGACGGGTTGGTGGTTGCGGGGGTGAGGGTCACCTAACAAATGGACCAACTCAACCAGTACACCATTTATACCAGTAGAAAATAACCAGTACCAAGTCTATCTGGGTAAAACTTAAGCCAATTTTAAGTCCTAACCATTACAGACATACCGATTCTTGAATATATTATAAATGATCCCCGATATTTTAACCAGTAGATCGAAACTATTGCCAATTAAGCCAATTTTCGTAGGTGACGTCTGACTAGGTTAAGTGCCGCTTTAAAACTGTTTCTGGTTGAATTAGTACAGGTTGAGATCTACTGGTTGAAATGGTCTACTGGAGGAGCGTTCTGGGAACTACATAAATGATGGCGGTGGGTGTTGGAGCTGGGTTATTACTCAGGTCACGCTGTCCTGCTATATACAGACCTCACTACTAAGTCCTGGACATTATTTGCAATGTTTCAAGGTAAAGTAATACGACATCGTGCTTAAGCTCACGGTGTTGGGGAGAAATGAATGTACGAAAATATAACCATATGCCGAGAAAAAAAAAAAATTCTTCCTATACTTATTGTTCCTGAATATCAATATAAACCTGATCCTGTTCCTGAACTTATATAATAAAGCAAGTGGCTGAGTGGCTGCTTCCCAGATGTGTAAAATGTGTCTATTACCTGTATAATGTATAAGGAAGAGGGTGCAAATAGTTGTTAATACAACCCAAGATAGTGACCTACAACATCCTAATTGTAAGATATATATATATATATAATTTTGTAATGCATATTCTAATTTTCACAATTTCTAGTGGGCTGTATTTTCAAAGAGAATTACGATGGGTGGGAGTTGAGTTAATTCAGTGTAGTACAGTTGACCAAGTAAGTCGTGTCGCCACTGTCATTAAGTTTTGCTCGCTGTGTGAAGTGTGTGATGTATTAATATCTGTCGGATGTTGAATAAGGTGTGTAAAGATAGGAACTTTGTTGTATACCTCACTCGAAACGATGAATTAATGCTTTGATAGTGCCAATTATTGATCGAAATATACTTGGTGCTGCGACATCATTTATTTGGCCGACTGTACAGTGAATATTTCCCAACATATGTTACGTTGAATACTAAGCCATTCCAGGTCATCATTGATAATATGTCGACCTCCTTCCCTCATTTCCTGCTAATTGGGACGTGAAAATTAGTCCCTTTGGGTGTAGACTCTCTCTAGCAATATTATGACCCAAGCACACACTCTCTTGCTCACTCTCTCTTCATATATCTACATCTATCTATCCATTTATCTGTTTATATATACTATATATATATATATATATATATATATATATATATATATATATATATATATATATATATATATATATATATATATATATATATATATATATATATATACATGGCCGAGGGCATCGCATTTTCCATAGGAAGAGGAAGAATAGGGGTAAAGCTGTGCCATATGCCAAGTGTATACACGAATTTTCGGCATTAACAAGGTGCCATCTACAGGTTATACAGCCTGATCTTAAAAATATACAATATATGTATTATACTACAAGTAAGAAAACGGATCTAATTAAATAAATCCGATCACCTAAGATTAGCTCAAAATACCTAGTGTAATAGCTCCCAAATACGTACCCAATAACAATACCCCACTGGCCTCAAACCCCGTGTGAAAACGTTACTCTCAGTCTTTCTTCTCTTTAACAGCTGAGCTCTGGAACTCTCCCAGAATCAGTCTTTCACTCTTCCTATGACTTAAATTGCTTCACTATCCGTGTATCCAGGCATTTTGGCTCGAACGTCCCTTGATTTTGGCCCTGTACCTCTTTCAACTCTGGGGGAAGCACTCGCTACAGGCAGTTCTGCCTTGTGTCTCCCTCACTCACATAGAACAACAAAAGATGACTCAGGTGGTTTTTACCCTTTTCGATCTCTATAAGTCACTACTAAGCTAAATATAATTGTCTAATTATAGTCTGAATACAATGAAGAAATTCGTCATCTCCAAATAGAGGAATATCGGGATGATTTTGTAAATTATGTAACATCATGCATCACATCAGATTACGATGTACGGAAATATGGAATAGTATTTTACCGATACAGTTTAAACTGTATTTAGAAAGGGATTCTCACTTACCTGTTCATCCACAAAACATTGGAAACAGAAACTTGCATTAGTGACAATACAACACGTAATTCAGTGTATTAGCTAACATTATAACTATATATACATATAGGGGGATTTAAGCACTATCCTAATTGCAATCCCCGGCATAACATTAATTATAAGTGTTTGATAATAGTGCAAAAGGTCCATGACATGTTGCCCAGGAAAAACGTTGACGGTCTTTAATTGCCCCAAAAAAAAAAAAAAAAAAATCTGTAGGACTAATGGAATTAAATTTATAATATAAATATCAAGTTGTAAAGGAACACACTCAATTTCATTAACTTAACCACGTCACAGTAGCTTTTAGTGGACCCTTTCGATCTGTTGACGCCAATTGTGTAGTTTTCTACATACCACAAGCCGATATTACTCAACGTAGATAGGGAGTCTCGGGGTTAGATGGTTCACCCCTTTGATTTATAGTGGTCCTTCCGATGCTAAGTAAAATATTCCAGCAGTACCATTAATATAATATATAGCTAGTGTAAGATTGAAGGGGACATAGGCCCGCGCTCATTTAATATGGTAACATAATTATATCCGTAAAATGTGCAATAGAATCCGTTCCAAATTGTAATTGGTTGTTACAGTTTACACCATGTATTTTACCATTAACATTGGTATAATGGGCCTGCGAATGGCTACAACTGGTCACAGACATAATTTCCAACCGTACAATAATACAAACATAGGTTGGAAG
Source organism: Paralithodes platypus (assembly GCA_032716605.1). Taxonomy (NCBI): domain Eukaryota; kingdom Metazoa; phylum Arthropoda; class Malacostraca; order Decapoda; family Lithodidae; genus Paralithodes; species Paralithodes platypus. The sequence continues at coordinate 24,587,389 of CM064544.1, read as the reverse complement.
TAGTGTTGCCAGTTGTATAATTATGCTATAACCATTAGTTAATCTATATTTCTGATAAACCCTATACAATCATTGGTGTTTAGCTAGTATTACAGTGGAATTTTATGGTATCCCTTTAAATCTGGTTACAACAAAATATCATAGATCCCGCTAACATCAAGCAATGACGGAGAACTGACTATGGCCGTGACAAGGCTTTGGAACGATCTCACATGTTCATATAATTACATGGAGCACTATTTTGCATTACTTGAGGTACTATCAAGCGACTTTATTAAGAATAGGAAAGTTTGTTTTGTGCTGAAGGAGTGAGGTACAGTTTGTTTTGTGCTGAAGGAGTGAGGTACAGTTTGTTTTGTGCTGAAGGAGTGAGGTACAGTTTGTTTTGTGCTGAAGGAGTGAGGTACAGTTTGTTTTGTGCTGAAGGAGTGAGGTACAGTTTGTTTTGTGCTGAAGGAGTGAGGTACAGTTTGCCCCACATATTCTATTCCGTTGGGGTCGTGGATTAGGCAGCGTTGCACCCTTTTCCCCAACCCCCCTCCCTCGCTCCACCTCCTACCTTCCACCTATTGGTAGGAGGTGGAGTAAGGGAGGGGGTTGGGGAAGTGGGTGTGGCTCTGCCAAGTTACGATTTGCTGGGATGGTTGAGAAATGGAATATGTGCTGCGAACTGTACCTAGGAAATATATAGACGCTAATATCCATAGAGCTGGCGTGAAGAAGGCGGTAGCGTTCAAAAGGTGTATGACGGGGATTGATCCACCACTGGCTGAGTTTTTATTATTTGTTTGTTTGATACACACATTCATGGCCTCCCAACTTCTCTATGCAATGGCGGACAGTAGACCAGTGTCCTATTTACAATGTGATTAATAGAACCTGATCACCATGATCGAGCTGATTACACGGGTTACAGACTACATTCACAACCACAGCCATTCCAACAGTATGATAACGCTCCACAAGCACCCCCTAACAATATCCAACATTGGGCGGTTGAGCATACCCTCGCCAAAAAGAAGTTAGAGAATCGAACGAATTTGCCTCGATGGGAAAGATTCATTCGTGTGACCTCCTCGGGGATTAAGGCATTTGGCAATATACAGATACATAACATCCAATGTATTACTAAAATGGTGTGTTAGTCCTTCCTAAGCTGAATGAAATTATTTAATAATACACAAAATACAGTAAGATAAAAACGGCGTCATCCGTTCTGAAATGGTTAATATTCATGGCAGCAAGGATGATCAACTGCATATATTATAACATGCTTATAACAGTAGAGTATATTGGCCGCTATAACGAGATATACTTCGTTAACATTGGTTAATTAAATTGTGTTTTCCTCTTACTTTCAACGTCACTTGAATCTGGTCCTCACAAACCAGTGCCCCCATGTCTTAAGGGGAGATCTCCACTTGAGGGATTTTTTTCTTGACCCCTTTCTCCCTCATGTTTAGCCCCTTTGCTTTTGATATTATAAAACGTTTGCCCCATTAGTTTAGCGATTTTAAGAACTTTCACCCCATAATAAGACCTTTCGTGCAATTCAGGTGTCAATTTTATCCTGGCGAGCGATAGCGAGCCTGTAATTTATGAGGAACCGGCCTTCGGCCAGGACATTTTTCTACCGAAAAATGTACAAATTTATCTTGAAAGGGACTCAAGGGGGTGTAATTTTAAGCTTGATGGAGGTCTAGAGAACAAACTAAATACCTCCCCTTAAGACTGTACTTTCATCCACACGCTTCTCCATCCCTATTTCTCTACTATAGCACTGTCAAACATTAAAGAGTAAAATCAAACAAGTAGACTGTAAAGTAGTTTAAGTAGTAGTAGGCTATGTAAAGTAGTTTAAGTAGTGGTATATAAAGTATAAGTATTTCCTTACACGCTGCTTATACTACAGGTTTAATCATATGTAAAAAAAAATCTCGGGATATTTGCAGTTGATGAATGTCTTCTCATGTGAATTAAATGTTATTGAAACTCTCTTAAAAGATCTTCAAATATATATTACTGAAATATGTACAAGTGTTGTTGCTGTATATGAGTTCTACTAACCGCACATAATATTAATTAAATAGAGTGTTATTCTGTCCATCGATCTCCAAACTTATTTTCGGATAGTGAACCAATTTGTCACACACATTTTGATATAAGGACGAAAACAAGTTTTAAACCAAACATTTTCCCGATTTAAAAGGTTTATATGTTATATATAATTATATACATATAATATATATATATATATATATATATATATATACCGGTATATATTTATTTATTTTTGCTAATTCACAAAATATCAAGTGGAGGTATTTAAAACTATTATTTTTTTATAAATAATGCATTAATAATAACATTATATAAGACATTTTGATATGTTCTGCAAGTGTAATTCCGAACATACCTAACTCATAAACTGGTTATATACAGTATCTTTGTATTGTATTCCAGAAGACTTTATGCAATCTAATGGGTTAATACATTTAAAAGGTCTTAATGAGGTAAAATATCGTCGGAAGCTAGTTAACCTAGTTTAGTGTTATATCTAAAAATACAATTCCGAGAGTGATTAGAGATAAGATTGATTATATGTGATATCCATTAGAGAACAAATTCATTATAATTATAGGGAGACATCAGCAAAATGTACGATCCCAAAGTACCATGGCATGGCTAAGAACTAACAATGGTATATTAGTAACCCGCTTCCCTACTTGACGCATTACTTTCTGTTATGTGTCACGCCACCACAGGACTCCAGCCAAAACATCATGATTACCTGTCTTGAGAACTAATTTAACTTGGACAGGAGAGCCATGCCTGTGTTGAGGCTTCTTTTAAAGAGCCCTTATCAGAGCACCGCGCGGGCCAGTTAGATCACTGTTAACTGCGTGCCTCACCAGCTACACTCCGTCTCAGACTGGATCTGTCCGACCCCAGCTGCTTTGCCAATGTTCAGCAATGTTATGTACTACATCAGAACCCTCGAATTGCTAACCAGAACCTCAGTTTGCCAGACCATGCATTATACAGCCGTACCCCTGCTTCTACAGACGATGACACCAGCTTAATCGACTACAATACCTACGAGTCATTTGAAAGATCGTTCAGATCTGCTCCTTCAACACCATTAACACATCATAGCCCTGGGGGGTTACCGTACCCTAATACCACCATCAATGCCTAGGACAGTGTGACCACTAGAACCACCACCTTCCACACCCAGCAGGCTCATCATCTTTATGGGCGCCATCTTCCAAGACCTAAGGTGGAAATGTCCTGAGATTACCCAGCCTATTGCATGTCCTATGATTCATCACATCAACGAATAACCCAAAACCAGTGCAATAACCGAACTCTCCATGCACTTAATTTCATTAAGCTTGTGTATTAATGAACTACACATTTATAGCAGCAATGGATAACATCGGATAAATGTTTCTATGGCATAGCATGTATTTATTTAAATTGTAGGACTCGGAGGAAATTCATTACTACATCCATGTGTATAATTACTCGATTTTTGTATTCCTTATTATCAGTTATTTTAAGCTCTTAGGTCGAGGCCGCTATCTATGCAAACTAGATATTTATTTTGTATGTTGATTAGTCTTTAGTATACTAGAATTATTTATCCTAATTTGATAGTTTTTTCTCCACAATAATACCATGACAACAAATAATTGCAATATGCACCTTTCCGTAAGTGATATGGGAAATAATGTTCAAAGCTTGAACAAATTTACGGGAAGCCAAGATTAGATGACATGATATCAGCTCAAATTCCTTGTTTGGAGATAATCACCTTAATGAATGTTGGCACTGATTATTGTGCAACGATTAAACTACGTACCTTTATTTGAATATTGTTGCTTATTGTTGTGACAATACGCTAAAAAAAATGTTGGAGAAAACATATTCAGAACCAGTTAATAATTATAAACACACACACACACACACACACACACACACACACACACACACACACACACACACACACACACACACACACACACACACACACACACACACACACACACACACACACACACACACACACACACATTTCCTAGTATAAAGACAGTAACATTTACACATTTCACACAACATACTGATTATGAATACACGTTCTCAAACACACGAGAGCTATGACAAAGACTAATACACAAAATAGGAGCTCAAAAGTGAACACAATCACATTGGTGATGACGGTATATACAGGTACGTAAAAGTCTACGACAAAGAGCACACAAACGCAAACGAGAGAGAGAGAGCGTGTGAGAGTGTGTGAGTGAGAGAGAAAGAGAGGGAGGGAGAGAGAGAGAGAGTAAATGAGAGTAGTTAAGCCTTTCGCAGAATTGACTAAAATAAACAAATAAGGAAAAGTGGGGATTGGGCCTGAGTATATAGATAGATATAATTGATACTAGCTTAACCCCTTCAGCACGATGACGTCTTTTTACCTTTGATTCTGGCTATAATTAGACGACATTTTGCAGTTTAACCCTGCTCAGGAATATTTGTTCCATATGGGGTCCGCGCGCATGCGTAAAACACTTTTTTCGCAAATATTTCACAGCCGGAGGCCGATGGCAAGAAGTTACGACGACGAGCAGTCAGTCTGCATCGTCCTACGACTGGGAGAGGGTGTGAGCCGCCGCTCTCTCTCCTCCCCTTTCCTGTACCAACCTGTCGGTCACCATATGGGGTCCATAATCCCAAATGTGTACTACAAATTTCCCCTTCGTATAATTTTTTCTTTTTTAGTCCCAGAGTTCTGCCTTGTTGTCACCCAAGACCCTCAGCCATCCCCTCCACGGCCCTGCAACCAAATTAATTTAGCATATGTAATGTATGAGATATGCCTCACTTGTTTTGACCCTTTTTTCACGATTTTTTTTTTTTTTTTTCAAAGACTTAATATTTACAGTAGTGTAATTTGCTCTTAACATAATATTAAGTATTAATTGTAGTTTATATTGGTAAGAAGACATTTAAAATCCATCAATAAGTTTTCGGGTGAGAGCCGTTTAAAGTGCCGGTAACCATATGGGGCCACATTGCTAATTTCGTCACACTTCTGGAACCTTACCTGAGCAGGGTTAAAAAGGACCTTTGTTACTCAGAGGGTTTATTGAGAGCGTATTACCCCTTCAAGTCCTAAAGGTATATTATAAGCTAAAGAAGATCGTCTAATGGTGACCAAACTATGACGAAAACTACCTCATCGTGCTTAAGGGGTTAAGAAGACTCAAGTACTCCTGTCTTGTAAGCTAATTCTTCATATTAAGGGAGGTGTTTTGTTTATATCACTTAAGGGAGCTCACCTCGCTTTTTGTTTTCTCTTTCTCTCCCTCTCTCTTTGGGTTGTATCCATTCGGCCCCATTCAGCCTACTGTTTTAAGATGCTTACCCCCATCCAGGTGTCAATATTTTCCTGGCGAGCGGTAGCGAGCCAGCATATATATATTTTTGTTTTGACAGCAAGCTAAATGTGTACATTTTTCGATAGAATAATAATTCAGGCGAAGACGGATTTCTCCATCAATGCTGGCTCGCTATCGCGACACCTATATCGACACCTGGATGGGGACAAACGTCTTAAAACAGTTGGCTGAATGGGGCCGAAAGGATACAAGCCAGAGAAAGAGAGAAATGGAGAGAAAGATAAAACAAGCAGGTGACCCCCCTTCAGAAATTACAGGGTATACAGTATATTCCTCTCAAATTGCTTATAATATACATGACCTGAACACCCGCGTCAAAGAGGTGTACTCGAGGCCCATAGGTAGATGTCATAAAACATTTAATTATCTCTAGTTCAAATATGTTTTTGGAAAACTCTAAATATGATGTATATATTACGGAGTCTTCTATTATTTGATTCTTATTAACTTACTTTTTGCAAAACTTCTTTATTTTCCGCCTAACATTAAATATAATGCAGTGCAAGTAAATTATAATGAGAATTATGATGCCAAGTTCCTAGGTTCGAGTCCTCGTGGAGTATCACATGTGTTCATTACTTTCATTGATTTCATTAGTTGTGTTTATTTGTAAATTAATTGGCGAGTTGGTGAAAACAAATATGAAACCATCACCAAATTTGACAAGTGCCAATATATTATTTGCTCACCTATGCCCTCAGAACGTCAACTCCTCCTCTTCCAATTTAATTAATGGATACGAAACGTTTTGTTGCAACCTATCATGATTTTATTTTGTCTTTATATTCCAACTCCATTGATTTATAGTTTGTATATTAAATTGCATGACACGATGAAGTCAAACGATGAAACAGAAACGTTTATGCAACTAGCTCGTTCCTATTATTGCTTTCACAGACTGTCTCGCCGCCTCATCTCGTAATCTCAAACGAAGCTCTCTCATACCACCTATTGAGCTTTTCACTCACTAGTTACAGCTTGCACAGCATATTTTGAATATGGAAATAATCAATCCATACTACTGTATTACAAAGAGCAAGGGCGATTTATAGCGTGTCAGTGGGATTTATAGCGTGTCAGTGGGATTTATAGCGTGTCAGTGGGATTTATAGCGTGTCAGTGGGATTTATAGCGTGTCAGTGGGATTTATAATAATGTTCTGAAACTAAATACAGCACATATTCCCTCCCAAAAATATCTGGCGACTGACACAAAGTGGTTTGAAGTGGAAACTCTAAAAGCACCAGATCATCAAGACACTTCACCACACCTACACTTATTAACCCCTACATGTACGGTCGAGGTTAATAAGTGTTGTCATATATTTCACAAAGTTTCAGACATTGACTAATACATTGAGGGATAGGCTAAGCACTTTTCCCAGTAATTATATAGATACCAATCAAAATATTTGAGCGAAAACCACTGGAATCTACGACAACACTTAATAGGCCTACCCCCGATTGTACAAGTATAGTAATTTACGCGTTTACGTCATTTTAGCACACTCTATCTTTCTCAAGGAAAGAGGTGTGAAAACACTAAATATCCTCTGATAAAGCATGACATGCATATACCAAACATGCACCAAATACGACCCCAGTTGATTAATTCATCGTTCCGCGATGATGAGTTCAATATTATATGGTTTTGTGTTACATTGTGGGTATTATGTGATCAAGGAAGCATATACTGTAGATGCCTGTTGAAGGTGAAAGTAAAAAGGTATTGCCAGGGAAAACCTCCCTTGACTGCAAACAGACCTACACTAAAGCTGTGTGAATGAATCTCTCTCTTTTCAGCTGTCCCTCGAGCAGAAATATAAGTTATATGACGTTTCGTTTCCCGTAGTTTAATGGTAAAACATATATAATCTACAGTATATACAGTATACACAATTAACCCTCGTACAACCAGGGACGTCCCGTATGGATACATCTCAATCTAAACAAGCAAAACAAGCGGGGCATGTACCCATACGTTTTATATTTCCTGCCCTAAAAATGGCTCCGGTGGTCAATAGCGGAACTACTCCTTACTATCCACGGCACCAGCGTCGCTCTAACTCGTTGAGGATCTGACCACCCACCACAATGGAAGCACGTCCGTCGACCTCATCCAATGGCTTACCACCATTGGCTTCGCTCGCCAGGCTACGATGTAGTCCGTGTCCCAGAGTATGCCTTAGTGATAGTGGTACCCTCCGTGAACTACAGGTAGATGCTTTGTTATTTTCTAGTGGAAAAGTGGGTCTAATAGTGAGTTTGAGGGTGAATTATTTGATTTGAAAGACAGGTGGAGGCTGCCCACACCGTGGTGATTGGCCAGTCAAAGTCTGCCTGTGGTCGGTGCTCGGCAGGGCTGTGTACGGTGATGTTGGTCCGCACCAACAATAATCACAGGACAGTTAGAGATAGATGTAAAGTGTTGTGTAGCATCATTGATATGTAAAAAAATAACAAATAAATAAAAAATGCCGAACAAGATATGGTGTAAAGAGTGGCTTTATAACACAACACAATTTGAAAGCCATGCTACGATTGTACGTGAACTTCAAGATGGACAAGAGCGTGACTTCACATAGTACAGTACATGCGTATGAACCTAAATACCTGCTATACACTCATAGCAAAAGTGGAACCCTATATAACCAAGTAGGATACCAATATGAGGGAGTATAATCTCAGCAGAAGCTCGGCTGGAGGCAATACTTATGTTTGTATCGAGCAGCTACACTTATTTGCAGTTCAATACAAGAACATCCAAGCAGAGTTTGTCTCGCCTAATTCCCGAAACGTGTCAAGCAATATGCGAAGTAATCAAGCAAGAGTACTTGCAGGTGAGATTTGTACTGTGATGACCCAACCTATGTTTACATCAAATCAATAAAGTAATGCCATTAAGGATATGTATCGATAGGCAGCTCTGCCTTTTGTCTCCCTCACTCACATATAACAAAACAAAATACTAGAATGAGGAGACCGGCAGGAAGAACAACACACACGAATGGCCATATTACATATTATACAGTCACCACTTTGTCACGGCAGTACTGTAAGTTGTTTGAAGATAGAAATCATATTTCATCATTAGCTTCCTATTTCTTATAATATAATTATCCATAAATATAATTACGTGGGAATGTTTTACTTTGATAAGAAATTAAAATCAGCATAATGAAAAAACGACACATTTGCAAAGATCAAATGCCAATATTTTAGTGAACAGAAAATACCTTAAGTTAGAGCTGCAATTCTCTCTCTCTCTCTCTCTCTCTCTCTCTCTCTCTCTCTCTCTCTCTCTCTCTCTCTCTCTCCGATGCTGTCGTATATTTAGGTACTACGCTGATAAGCTTAGCCTATGGGTTAACCCTATCATATAATCTGATGATGTTATCACGTGATTTGCAGATATGGCCGGCATAAGTACGTTAGACGAGCATTAAATCAATAGTTAGTGCATAAAATCATGGTAGGGTGGCTTTCTCATAATAATAATAGTAATAGTATTAATACTACTTAATGATATTTATACTTATAATAATAATATTGTATTATAACAATTTAAAACTAATGATAATAAAACTATCATATTAATAACGTAATATAACTGGGAATGCTACCCATGCGTTATTCTAAAGCTGAAATTTAATTCATATCGTCAGTGAATTAAGTGATTGCAAATAATACATCCTGGTTTGTTTCTAAGTATAACTGATAGGCATAAAATAGAAGGATAACATATATTTTATGATTAAATACCAAATACAAACTATTCCCCTATTTCCACAGGCCCCGTTTGTCCCCAAACCCGCCGGCAAACTACTGGACAGTGTCTGGTGATTTCGCTCAACTACGGGACAAGCCATTCCTCTGCATTGACCGCTGCATTTGCCCCATGACGGGCACTTCCTCATGCCCGACGGGCAGTGCTCGATCGTGTGGACGGGGCTTTAGTCTGGCCCTAGCAACACAGGCAGGTAAGTGTGAAACCCGTAGTTCACCACTCACGTGTAACCACCCACTTGGTGGAAGTGTGGGTGCCTCTACCCACGTTACCCACAGCAAGCGACCTGCATCCCTGTCCCCACAGCAAAGGCCATCTAGGAGGTGCCCATCTACCCGACCCCACCTGCTGTCACTTCCTCTCCTTACCTACTATCCTCTCCTATCCAACCATCCTCTCGTACCTAAGATTACCCACATTCCTCCCACATCTGCCCACCAGCTTTGATGTCTAGAAAGGGCAAGAAACGAAAACTCCTATCAATAATTTTATAAATGCCGTATAAGATATCTTATTTTCTATGAGTATAAGAAAGTATATGCTACGAGCGATAACAAACTGTGAAACCGTGCATTAGAGGTTCGAACGAATGCCGAATTATTGCTCGCTCTAGGCGTCCGAACGCGGCTGGCCTTGAGTGGCGAAATCTTGCGCGCTAAAACACCCTGACTATCTCTAGCCACTCAAGTTACCATAGTGTGTGTTATTATTTGTATAAAAAAATAAAGGTTTCAAAGCCTCCATGTTCCATATCGTTCAAGAGGTTTGGGTTGGGGAGATTGTAGGCACCAATTGAACCCAGGGGAGGCATTATAGACATGTGATTCAAAAATACTGGGACTCATGTTTTACTTGCCTGGCATCTCTTACTAATGTTATTCGTGCCTCACCAGCACATAGAGTAGTCCAGCTAGCTCTCACAAACACTTACTATCCTTAACACTTCATCACACAATGACACTGTACTTCTTTCCATACACCAACATTATGGTGAAGACTTTTAACCCAGCCTCAGATTCCCCAGAGGGAGAGGGGAAGGACCATAAATGCCCAAATATATTGTTCTTCGGATAACAACCCCTCAAAATGTCATGGACCATGGCCTGTTACTCTTTCAGCCATTGTTTGCAACATTCGCAGCCTTTCAGATAACATCCCCTCTGTAGAACACCACTTCTCCAACAAACCTGATCTTCTCTTCACCGAGATTGAGGTATCTGAAGCAATTAACAGCAGTCCATTCTCTGTCTCTTCCTACTGTCTCTTTCCTAATTTCCAAGCCAAAGGTGGATGTCGTGTGTATAACAAACATAATTGCTTTGGCGTTCCCGACTTTGATTACTCTGAAATCTTCATTCTATGGCTCAAACTTTCCTGTCATTCTCAGACTAAATATTTCTGCACTGTCTATCTCTCCCCTAACTCTACTAACTTTCCTACATTCTTTGACTATCTAACTTCTAAAGTGGAACACATCTTATCAACATATCCTTTCTCAGAAATCTCCATAATAGGGGATTTCAATGTTCACCACTGCCAATGGCTCTCTTCTTATTTCAGTGACCAACCTGGTGAACGACTCTACATCTGTTCTATCCTAAATGACCTGGAGCAGTTACTTTAGTACCCTTCTAGTGTCTCTGACCACTTTGGAGATCGGCCCAACATCCTTTACTTATTTGTTACCTCTAATCCTTCTGCTTACACTGTAAATCTGTTCTAATATAATTATCTCTGTTACCTGTCCTATATCTCCAGTGCGGGCCATCTAATCCTGGAAGCCTTGCGCTTGTGGCAATTTGGCGCTGCTGACTGGGATGCTCTAAGTGCGATGCATAAGGTGTTGATTTTCGGTGTGAGCGTCCTGGGTTCGAATCCACGGACTGCCACATGTGTTTGTAAATTTCATTAATCGATTTTAGGAGTATAGGTGGTTGTTGGAAGGAACATAATAATTGATATTGGTTCAGGGGTAATTTATCGAGAGGACTTTCCTAGTGGTTAAGGCCCCATTAATTGCTCTTTCCATTCACATATGCATAGCCTACGTGAGTTGCAGTTGGGATGTGTGTACATGCTTAGATTGATATGCAGGATTCGAAGTTGCATAATAAATCGTAGGCAGTGTCCACCATCCTTTAACTGTCTTCGTGGTGCGATGCATAAGGTGTTGATTTTCGGTGTGAGCGTCCTGGGTTCGAATCCACGGACTGCCACATGTGTTTGTAAATTTCATTAATCGATTTTAGGAGTATAGTTGGTTGTTGGAAGGAACATAATAATTAGTATGTCTTTGATGTCCCTTTGAAGGTTTTTTGCTTCCACAGCCGGGGAACCTCGGAGTGTGGAAAACACATTAGTGTGGTAATCTTCTCGGGTATCGAGGCATACATTCCATTTTCTTCTTCTCAGTCTAATGCAAACAAATCTTGGTTTACTCACGCTTGTTCTACTGCTGTCCGCAATGAGGAATATTTCAAACAATACCCTTACCTTCAAACTAAAGAATCTTGTACTATATATATTTTTTTTGCCTGGAATCAAGCCAAATCTGTCTCTCAATTTGCGCAAAACTCCTTCATAAAAATAATAACAAATGCTCTGAACTTTCTAACTCTCACTCACCACTGACACTTTTTCTTCTGTCAAAGCTCAACTTTCACTCAAACCTTCATTTAAAATTCTACCTTGGATGATTTCGGTGAAATTTTCTCTCTCTCCACCCTCCACTCCCATACTTATGCCAAATATATTAATCTCTTCTAAGGATGTACTTTCTGTTCTCTCTGGACTTAATAGTAAGAAGGCATACGGACCTAATGTCTTAGAAAACTGTTCTTACGTGCCGACTCCCTGCTTAGGCAAATTTTTCTCTGTTTTTCTTCTAATGTTTTCCCTTCTTGCTGCAAGTTTGCCCTTATTCAACCTGTCCCAAAGAAGTGTGACCGCTCTCAACCCTCCAACTATCGTCCAATTGCTTTAATTTCTTGTATCTCTAAAGTTTTGAGATTTATTCTAGAATGTTATTAATATTTTATGCATTTACCTTTCCCTAATCTACTTACAGATCACCAGTATAGGAATCTACTTACAGATCACCAGTATAGGAATCTACTTACAGATCACCAGTATAGGAATGCTCAACTGGTGATCTCCTTTCTTGTGTAACTAACTCTTGGTCATCCCAGCTTCTTGGGGGGCTTCGATGAGACCTTTTCTATTGTGCTAGACACGTAATATCCAAAGCCTTCGACAGAGTTTGGCACAAATTCCTTATTTCTAAAATACCATCTTGGTCTCTATCCTCTATCTGCGATTTTATTTCCAATTTCCATTCTGACCATTTCATAGCTGCGGTTGTGGGCGGGGCTCACTTCCTAAACCTATCAACTCCAGTTATGTTTCTAATATTCATAAATTATCTTCTCAACTGTACCTCTAGTCCTATCCACTCCTTTGACGATGACGCTACTTTACATTATTCAACTAGTTTCAACAGCGACCTTAATTTCATAACTCACGTGATGAGGCCATAGGACGCCACATGTCTTCTGATTATCAACTAATTTCAATTGAGGCAGATATAAACCTTGTTTACAATGCTTCCAAACCCCAATTTTTCTATATATCTACCCATCACAATCTTCCACACAACTTTCCCTTACTCTTCCGTTCGTTCTCTCTCAATATTCTTGGTGTCTCTTTTTTCCTCTGAGGTTTCTTGGAAAGACTATATTACCACTCTTGCTAATACCAGTTTCTCAAACGTTAGATGTGCTTAACTGGTTCAATGGGTTCTTTACCCCTGCATAGTTCTTGCTCTGTACAGGGATACTGTACACCCATGAATCGAGTGTTGTTCGCATGTGAGAGCATAATCCACCCATACTTCTAGAAAGGGTCGAGTCAAAAACATTGTGCCTCATCAACTCACCTTCTCTTCTCTACAATGTCTGTGTATAAGTCACAATGTTGCATCCTTGTCTCTATTACTCTTCTACCGCTATTATAATCATGAATGTTCTGAGCTTTTTCAGTTTATACCTCTTCCTTTATGGAGCATAAGTGACACACACCTTCCAACACAATCCCACCCCTATTCTGTCCAACTCTCAAACCCACAGGAAGTAAATTCTAGAAATATCTCCCTAAATCTATCTTTCCCTCACCCTGCAACTAAAACTCCTTCAAGCTCCGTGTGTCCAAACATTTTAACTCTAACGTACAGTACCTTGAATTTGGCTCTCTGTCACGTTTACATTTTTTGTTAAAGGGGACTACTTTGTCTTTTGTGTCCTTCTTACACATAACAACAATCATATTTGAAAACAAAACATTGATGCACTATAAACAGGCTCGCAACAGCATTGTATATTGTAATCTGAGGAAAAAATATGCGCAACATATATCGGCACCTGGTTTGAATAAATATTTGTGTTTCAATAAGTATTGAAAATAAATGCCTACTGAAACGGTAAAGATAGTTTGTTTAATATGCTGCCATCTAATATCACCTGACTACGAAACACTTTTACTTAGGTAAATACAATAACTTACTGTTATGCTATTACATGTTTGGGGTTGAAATATCTTGAGAAGTTTGTTGTCATAGTACATGGAGAGCAGATAATTACTTGACTAAATGCATTTCAGTAAACAAATTTATCTTAGCGTAAATATTCCCACCAGATGACGACTCCCGTATTTACTTCTCGCTACTGTTAGAAGGGTGTATGCAAGTTACGTTCGAACTTCCTTGAACAAGGTTTAATGGACACTCCAATGATCGATATAAGAACCCAGCAGCAGTCAAATTTAAACATATATATGAATCCGAGAGTTTGACACATACATTAAAAATGTGTTTGTGTGAATGCGTATGCATGCGAAAACCAACAGTAAATGGATGTTTAGATCAACTAAATACTGTTTGCACTGTACGAAATCTAGCTGGGTATTACATAGTTAATACAATGAAGCTTAGCATATTGATATTGATATACTTTTAATGAATTGCTATTCAGGTTTGTTTTTAAATTTGATGGGTTATCACGAACAATATTCACTCAACGGGAAAATGTTAGTGACACTTGAATTACTCATTTTGTCCTTCTTTCAACCAATAATCTCTACAGTATTTAACCCTTCGAGTACCATCGATGTGTGTTATATTTTATTCTAGCTATATTTAGACGATATTATGCAGATTATGAAGGATCTATGGTAGTTAAATAGGTTGGTTGAGAGATTTTGAAGTAATATTATTGCTAGAGGTCCTTCCTAAGCTGAATATAAACGTTGAATAGTTGCCAGAATATGATGGAAAGGATGTCCCTGGTCCTGAACGGCTTAAGATATGCATAAGCATAAGATTACATATGTTTTATGACTGTCGGCATACTGTTCAAAATGACAGTGCTATTGTATAATGTATTGTGTATAATGTATTGTGTATTGTTGCATTACTTATCCGAAAGCGTAAACAGCTTATAACGTGTAAATATAATTAGCATAATTATTTTATCTAAATAATTATATATAAAATAACTGGGTCTATCCTTCACCTGGCGTAGATCCATCACGTCTAATCACCTCAGATTTTCAGCAGAGATTTTCAAAAGATCATCGGTCTTGTTTTGATATGCTCCAAGATTAAGTAAGTTCCGGCTTTCCATTAAGGGGGCCCACCTCGCTTTTTTTCTCTTTCTCTCCCTCTCGCTCTGGTTTGTATCCAATCGGTACCATTCAGCCGACTGTTTTAAGATGTTTACCCCAATCCAGGTGTCAATATTTTCCTGTCGAGCGGTAGCGAGCCAGCTTATATACATTTTTGTTTTGACAGTAAGCTAAATTTTTACATTTTTCGATAGAAAAATGTCTCCGGCGAAGCGGACTTCTCCATACAATGCTGGCTCGCTTTCGCTCGCCAGGAAGAAATCGACACCTGGACGGGGATAACATCTTAAAACAGTTGGCTGAATGGGGCCGCATGGATACAAGCCAAAGAAAGAGAGAATAGGAGAGAAAGATAAAAAAAAGCAGGTGACCCCCCTTAATAACAGGGTAAAGCACTAGACGGTGATTAAACACCACCATTTGTTATCATCACATTTCTTAAGTTATTTTGATATACAGTATAATAATTCTACTTACGATAGGTGCACTTTATGATTGGTTGTGTAATGCACAGTATATAGTAATTATGTATATTATTTTATTTAATTAATTAGTATATATTATTATTATTATTATTAGGGGTTCGACCCCTACGGGAAACACCTATTGTAATCATTAAACCCGATTATTCATCCAAATTCTTCTTACACGCCGGTTTTGACTAAATAACTCCAGAACCGCTTTTTGGATCGGGATCAAACTTTCACAAGAGGTGCGTTTTTGTATTGGGCAACTTTTGATATGCTAAACATCCGGCATGGCGGCCAAACAGGTCCGTGGCAGCCGATTTCCCGAAAACCTTGACGCCTAAATACCGTCTCTCCCACTCATAGGAAACGTTTGGGCTTTGGCATATGGACTCCACTACTAATGCTCCGCAAATGTTATAGAGAAGGTTTTGCTTTTGCACGTGGGGTTTTTCCGGCAATCTTGAAAAATCTAGAATTCCACTTAAAATTCCACATCTTGAAAACTACGCCGATGATCAAAGCCGTGCTTGCGTAGTTGGGTGAGGCTCGCGATTCCGAAAGTTTTGATACCAAAAGAATATTAATGGGTGGAATAGTTTGGCCGCAGCATTGAAAACTGTCTATTCTTAAATGACTTTAAAACCGCATTCGCTACCCACACAAAGTTTACCGTCTACAGTCTATAGGCTTCCACGCATCCCCCAGTTTTGCTTAATAACATAGTCGATTTAATATTCAGATATATTATATTTTTTTAATTTAACTCTCTCAAAACAGTTAAAAGAGTCCCTACGAATTCCAGCAATTATTTAGCCAACCTACCTATACATACCTACCCTACCAAATAATAATGATAATTCAAATTTATTTTTGGTGAATAACAGAGTATTGGCTAAGGTTTTTAACAATTCCTCCCTTTGCCAAATGCTTAGTTTAATAACAATGATATGGACCTTTAAAGTTTTGGCAATTGCCCGTGTGACTCGCATTTTAACCTCCTCCTTCAACCCTAAGTGTTACCACAAAATACCGCTAGATCCTTTCTCAAAAGTCGCTAGCATGTTGCTACATAGTCAAACAATGTTAGAATAATGCTGCAATTTCTAGAGTTTTGGTTTGTTTGTTTTGCAAATTTTACAATGTAGTATGACTAGAATGTCTGAAATTTTCAAATTATCCCAAGTAAATGTCTCTAGATATAAAAGAAATGGCTGCTAGATTGAAGTAAATAGCTCTACTGTACATTTAGCGGTAATATGTAGCTTTACAACTGGCAACACTGCAACCACCACCTCCTTCCCAAGTATGTCTCCACAAAATACCGCTAGATCCTTTCTCAAAAGTCGCTAGCATGTTGCTACATAGTCAAACAATGCTAGAATAATGCTGCAATTTTTAAAGAGTGTTGGTTTGTTTGTTTTGCATATTTTACAATGTAATATGACTAGAATGTCTGAAATTTTCAAATTATCCCTAGTAAATGTCTCTAGATATGAAAAAATGGCTGCTAGATTGAAGTAAATAGCTCTACTGTACATTTAGCGGTAATATGTAGCTTTATAACTGGCAACACTGCAACCACTACCTCCCTCCCACCCTCCCAGTATGTCTCCACAAAATACCGCTAGATCCTAAAAGTCGCTAGCATGTTGCTACATAGTCAAACAATGTTAGAATAATGCTGCAATTTCTAAAGAGTTTTGGTTTGTTTGTTTTGCAAATTTTACAATGTAATATAACTAGAATGTCTGAAATTTTCAAATTATCCCGAGTAAATGTCTCTAGATATGAAAAAATGGCTGCTAAACTGAAGTAAATAGCTCTACATCTAGCGGTAATATGTAGCGGTACAACTGGCTACACTGCCTACAACCACCACCTTCCCCCTGACTCGCACCTACAGTATGTCTCTGCCTCTCACCGCCAATCTCGATCTCGATTGATAATGTGTAGGGCGCTGGACTTGCGCATATCACACATATAAGGGTATTAACCTGACAAGCGCGAAATAGACCTAGGGGCTAGGGTAGTTATTTGTGCATTTCTAGCCTTGGATTCTGACAGAATTCGTAATATTTACAATATAGAGCATTATTTGTTTTCGGTATGCTTTTATTTTACATATATGATGTATATATGAACCTTCAAGAGTGCTAAAATAAGTGGGAAAAGCATTTGGGTGGTGAAAAACGAAGATATTGGCCACCCGGTCATAATCTCAGGCGAGAGAGAGCCACAGGCAACCCTCCTCTCTCGCTGTCTGTGAGGTAACTGAGACGAGCGGGGCGGTGTGGGCCGGTGTCTGGGTGTTACATAACGATCTTTTCTGCAACCCACTTGTGCTACATTATCGCGGGAGAGAAAAATATACCGATAAATGATGATAATAAGAGGAAAAATAGGTGATAATTGAGGAGGGGAGGGAGGGGGGAATAAGGTGGGGAAGGAGGGGAGGGGGGTGGGTGAGATTTACATGGATGAGTACTGGAGGGGAATTATCTCACCTAGAGACAAATTCCTTTGTTTTGATGGGCCCTTTTTTTTTTGGAAGGTTTTTTTTATGGTCTTGCTTCCGTGAGGCCCATCGCGTTCCCTATAGGAAGCCTTCCGTGAGGCCTATCGCGCTTGCCGGGTTAAGGGTGGAGGATGGGGGTCAGGATATAGGATGGGGGGAGCTAAGTGGAGGGTTTATGGTGTGCGTGTGATGTGGGCGAATTGTGAGCAATGATTATGCTCTGAGGTTTGTATTTGTTTATCTTATTCTGTGTATAAATGTAACCCTTACACATGTTTCTATTAAATAATGACATTAAACAGGATTCATGATTTAAATACAAGGCTAGATATTTATCGGAAGTACGTATTTACCTTCGGAAAGCTAAAATATAATGTTTACACATATGGGAGAGGGAGGTATAAGGGGTGGACCGATAGAAGGGAAGAGAATCCCGATATATGAGATACATAGCTTCATATGCGCGTATTGATAACTTTCATGCTATTATGTATGCATGCAGAAGTAGCAGGACACATATGTCAAGAGTGAACACCAATAACTTAATCCATACACAGTAAAAAAGACGGAAATAATATCGTACATACGAAGTGATGGAATGGGGGGGGGGGAAGTCATTGGGAGTGTGTATGATATGTAAACAGGACAGTTCCTCGCTAGATAGGCGTGTGTGTGCTTGTGTGATGGTCTTGTGTAGCTATGTGTGTGATTGTTTGAGTGCTGCTATAGGCTACACATTAGTTATCTCTCTCTTTCTCTCTTATTTATCGCTGTCTTCCTTACGATTACGACATACTGTACTAGTGCATGAGAACATAGGAAATAGGGAGCCTCGCTCTCTCTCACAAATGAGAACATAAGTAAACAGGAGTCTGCAGAGAGCCGATTGGCTATAGGACTCTAGGACTCGGTAGCCTATTCCACATATCTACAACTCTGTTACTAAACGAATAGAGGCAGATCCCTTACACACCCAGTGCCTCTCTGTCGCTAGTTTGTTTGCACACCGGTACAGATGAGGCAGATCCCTTACAAGATGAACCTGGGAATCTGCAGAGAGACAAGTGGCCCACAAAAGGCAGATCCCTTTCACATCCAACCCATTTCGTCCATATGACTATCTGATTATATCTTTAAATTCTTTATTGTTCTTGATCCCACTATAGCACTAGGTAGCCTATTTCACATATCTACGACTCTGTTACAAGAGAGGCAGATCCTTTACATAGCCAACCTCTCTCTTATTTGCACACTGGTACAAAAGAAGCAGATCCTTACACATGCTACCAAGATGAAAATGGGAGTCTGCAAAGAGCCTATTGGCCCACACACGGCAGATCCCTTTCACACCCAATCCATCTCGTCTTATTAAATTTTATGTTGAAGCTCTATTGTTATTGATCCCACTATAGCACTCGGTAGCCTATTCCACATATCTACAACTCTTTTACCAAGCGAATAGAGGCAGATCCCTTACACAGCCAATCTCTTTCTCTCTCGTTCTTGTTTGTTTGCACACCGGTACAAATGAGGCAGATCCCTTACACATGCAACCAAGATGAAAATGGGAGTCTGCAGAGAGCCAAGTTGCCCACATAAGGCAGGTCCCTTTCACACTCAACCCATCTCATAAACGTTACCGGTTATTTACACTACTTACTATACACCCATATTATCATATAACTGCAACCAAAACACAATTGTAAGAAATAGGAACATAAGAAAATGGGAGTCTGTAGAGAGCCAATTGGCCCACACAAGACAGATCCTTTTCACACCCAAACCATCTCATAAAAACTCTCATTTATCTCTGTCTTCCTTACATTTATGACATCCCAGTCTCTCTCTCACAAATGAGAACATAAGAAAACCGGAGTCTGCAGAGAGCCGATTGGCCCACACATGTCAGATCCCTTTCACACCCAACCCATCCCGTGCTCTCTCTCTCTCTCTCTCTCATATTTATCGCTATCTTCCTTGCGTTTAAGACATCCTATTCTCTCCTGCCATACTCCCTCTCTCCTTCACAAATGAGAAAATAAAAAAATCAGAAAATGGGAGTCTCCAGAGCCGATTGACCTACACATGGCAGATCCCTTTCACACCCAACCCATCTCGTTCTCTCTAATTTCAAGTTGAAGCTCTACTGTATTGTTCTTGATCCCATTATAGCACTCGGTAGCCTATTCCACATATCTACATCTCTGTTACTAAACGGATAGAGGCAGATCCCTTTTACAGCCAATCTCTCCCTCTCTCGCTCTTGTTTGTTTGCACAATCTGCTCCTTCTGTAGTTTCTCCATGCCCGATAAGTTAAATGATCTTTTGATATCTGTGACACAGCATTTGTATCCAACACAATACCCTGCTTGCAAAACCGTCGAACCCCGGACAACGTTGCTTGCAACTTTAATTATTATTATTATTATTATGTGTCTGTGTGTGTGTGTGTGTTCATTTATTACTCCGTTCTTTTATACCTTAAAGAACAAAATAATGATACGAAAATCATGTGGAAGGAATGAGATGGGGTGGACCGAAAACTAAATGGATGGATGGAGTAAAGAATTATGTGGAGGAAATGGGTTCTTAGAGGTATTTTGTTGGCTGAGCTGTCTGGAAGTAGATAGATAAAAGGGGTAGATTAATAAGGTTGTAAAAAAACTGCAAAACTAACAAATACTGACCAGGGAAGGTAACAACCACTACACAATTATTATGTTCTCTCCACCAACCAACTCTACCCCTAAAATCGATTAATGAAATTAACAACCACATGTGGCAGTCCGGGGATTCGAACCCAGGACGCTCACACCGAAAATCAACACACTATGCACTGCACCACGAAGAATATTAGTTTGTTTTAATTTGCAATACAAATACACTTACAAGAATAATGATGAGTATAGATGAATTACGCACAATAACAGTGTACCGCCAGTCTACTCACTTATTAATTTCGATTATTTTCCGAAGTTTTCTACAGTTCCTAAATGTTGTATTTAATAGATACAAACATCTAGAAGACGATAGAATGAAGGGACTGAGCATCTCTCGTTGTGAACACACACACACACACACACACACACACACACACACATAGATACACAAGGGTGAAAACACTACTATACTTTCACTCGCACGACGACGAACAGGTTAATTAAATGCGGTAAATGTAAGATAAAAATATCAGTCATAAACACGTAGTTGCTACTAATTAATTAAGCATTGATATATTTTGATATAAATTAACGTTTCTCGTCGACATTAAAACAAAATGCATCAAAGTTGGTCCGAGTAGAGTTACAGTGTATATACTGTAAATACAGTATATACAGTATATACAGTATATACAGTATATATATTTTGCCTGATGTCGTGATCCCCGAAGGAAAGGCTACGAACGAAACACCCCTTCTCCCATGGGCACCGTTTTCACTCCTATACATCTTCACTCCATCCTTCTACCTCTCATTCGGTCTATCTCTCCCTCCCTCCCTGACCTTCCACCTCAGTCTCGTACACTCTCTTAGTAATTATCTCGCTTCCCACACATGCTATATGGCCGAACCATCTCAAGGTGTTCCTTTTCACACTTTCCAGCACATCTACATCCACACCACACCTATCTCACACTTCCTTATTCGTCTGTCTATCCCTCCATGTAACTCTGCAAGCACTTCTCAAGTAACTCATTTCCACCCCTCTCACTCTTCCCCTGTTGCACCCTCTCCCGCACTTCTTCATCCATACTCCCCTCTTTACTTAACACGCTGCCCAAATACATAAATAAGCTGACATTCTTCATAGGCTGACCGTTCAACCACACCTTTCACTCTGTGGCTGCCCCCCTTTCAAAGACCGTAACCTTGCTCCTCCCCGCATTTACCTTCAGATTCCGTTTTTCACACACTGTTTCAAAAATATTTACCAGACCCTGCAACTCCCATTCAGTATTGCTCATCATAACTGTATCATCGGTAAACAGCAGTACAGACAGCTTCGTCTTATTTCCATCCCTTATTAGCAGTACACCAACATCCACTGCTCTTCATTTTATTTATTTCATGACTCCATCCATATATATATATATATATATATATATATATATATATATATATATATATTGAACAACCATCGGGACATCACACACCCTTGTTTTAACCCAACATTCAGATAAAAGAACTCGCTCTGCTCATTCTCCGCACGTACTGACGTCTATGCACCCTCATACATTCACTGTTTTCATAAACGTCCCATCTACTCCGTATATTCTCAGTACTTTCCATATACCTTCTCTATCAACTCTGTCATAGGCTTTCTCCAAGTCCATAAAGGCAGCATACAACTTGTGTCGCTTCTCCAGATATTTCTCCACACCACATTTCACAGCAAATATCTGATTTACACATCCTCTTCCTTTCATAAACCCGCCCTGCTCGTCACCTATCCATGTATCTGTTCTGGCTCTCACTGTCTCAATCACTACCCTACTGTACACCTTCCCTACTACGCTTATGGATGGAACGAGACAGTGAGAAGTGAATATAACAGAAACTATAAATTCGATATTAGTAAATCAATCATAGTTCATAATACTAGGCCTACGTCACTGTTCCAATGTAACCAATTATTTCACGTAACTATTCCATACTTTCTCCTGGTCGCGACTGTAGAATTGATATAGCCTATTACGGTTTAATTAAAATTCCTACCTTTCTATTTTATTTGTTCTCTCTCTCTCTCTCTCTCTCTCTCTCTCTCTCTCTCTCTCTCTCTCTCTCTCTCTCAACACGATATTCACTCATCGTTCCGGTAAGCAACCAATATTCACCTTAAGAAACGCAAGTTGAACATCATAATTGAATATCTTGTTCACATGCACATAATAACACATACACATACATATTATACATGCACAAAAAATAAAATAATAGAAACACACCAGGAGAAACGAACCGTACATTCAGTCTCTCTTTTCACACTCATACACACGCAAAACCCATCCCTACACTCACAACTCTCAACAAATAAAAAAAAAAAATATATATATTTCGGACTGTTTGTGAGCATCCGGGCAATAACTGGCATGGGGGTAGACGGCTACATTAACTGACGTCCCCAAACGTTAATGCCCCGGGGAAAATAGCTCTCTCTGTTTATTGGTGCAGCCTGCCAGTAATTTGAGGGACTCGCATCAACACCGCTTTATTTATCTCGCGCCATTAGGTATATACAGTATAGGCTATGCGTGCGTTGGACGACAGATTTAGTTGTTTTGTTCCAGTTTTCCTTCTCACCTTCCCCTACCACATTGTTAGCCGTATTTACATTCCTGGCCCGCCCTGTATGAAGTTTCATAAAAGGGAAGTTATGGACATATTTAGATTGATAACCTGGGCGAGTCTGGTATTTTCAAGTTTGCATCAGAGCTCAGGGTTTGCAACACAGAATCTGGCGCTGACTGGTTGATCATTTGCTTTTCATAATTTTTACTCCCACAATAATCATTACCGGTATTGATATACCTATAGGGCTAGAACACAATGTGGCATCTTTAACTGGGAAGGTGAAGTAAGCATGTATGAACACGGAATGCAATATATTATACAAGAGGTGTATG
This sequence comes from Paralithodes platypus, assembly GCA_032716605.1. Lineage (NCBI taxonomy): Eukaryota > Metazoa > Arthropoda > Malacostraca > Decapoda > Lithodidae > Paralithodes > Paralithodes platypus. The sequence continues at coordinate 24,563,859 of CM064544.1, read as the reverse complement.
TACAGAATACACAGGGGTCATACAATCAAACATATTCAATACAATATCAATAGAATACAGTACACAGGCGATCAGAGTATGGAGACCATGGAGGTTCCTTGTAACTCTTTGGAGGGAGTCCTAGGGGTGGTAGCGATGGTTGGCTGGGCGGTAGAGGTCAACCTGGTGATTAACTGACCTAGTGATTCCCATGTGGCCAGGTGTTTCTTCTTCTCAGGCGGCATTGCTTCATTTCCCTTTGCTGTGGCCAGGGCGAATCCACTCGTCCAAGATGGGGGAGTTCGAAGGGCGAATACTGTGATGGTGTTTACCCAGCCCTCTATGGGGAGTATCTGGGGTTGGAGGGTGCGAACACTTAATTATTCACACGGGGTGAATTGCCTAAAAAGTGGGGTAGGGATAACTGAGTTCTTCCAAGGGGCGTCGTAGTTTGGGTGTGTTAGGGAAGGGCCTCAGCCTATCGCGGTGGCGTCCAAACTGCTATTGATGAAGGGGGGTAAGAGAACAAGGGGACAAGTGGGAAGGGCTTTTTCTTAGGATGTTCCTGAGGACTGTATGTTGTCAGCAGCTAAGTGCGTCTGAGGTTGTCTCTCACAAGAAGGCAATTACGTAGTCGGGCGGCTCGCTCCTCCAGGTCCTTGGCCTTTTTCGTCCACACCTGGATCATTCTGGGCAGCTCCTTTTACCACTCGCGTGAGAACTTCTCAAAGTACAGACGTCTTGTAGGTTGAACAGGCCTATCAGCTCCATGCACTCCTCTCTCTCCTCCTGTACAGTTGACAGTGGACTTGAGACTTCTAGTTCAGAGTTATCTTTTTCAGTGGCTCCACAGGCCTGTCCAACATTTGTCCTTTTCAAAAAGTCTAAGGGGGGATGCTTAGTTTTTCTTGACTCCCTGCTCCCTCATGTTTAGCCTTATTAGTTTTCATATTTTAAGACGTTTGGCCAATTAGTTTGGCGATTTTAAAACCTTTCACCCCATTTTTTTGTAAAATATTAAGACCTTTCTTGTCATTTAGGGGTCAATTTTGTTCTTGGCGAGTGGAAGGGAGCCTCTAATATAATAGTAACCGGCCTCTTGTCGGGAAATTTTTATAACAAAACATTTACAAAATCATCATGAAGGGGTGTCTTGGGCGTGTCTTTTTAAGTTTGATGGAGGTCTAGGGAGGACACTAAAAAAATATCAAAAAGATAAACAAATATGCAAATACATACGCCCATTCCCCCTTAGGTCATTTATACCTTCGTCAGTAATTAGGGAGAGGTGAGGCTGCGGCAAGTGCAGAGGGGAGGGAGAAGGGCAAATTCTGGTCTCATGTCAAGCATCCGAACATGTTGCTTTTGACACAGACAGGGAATACAGTAAAGGTGAGACAAGTAATAATTTTGATCACCCAATGCCTAGAATACTAGAGTTAGGACAGAGGAATTAGTAGAGGGTGAGGAAATGAGTTGTAGTAGGAGATGAAGGTGTCGGGGCTTGACCCAACATGCGTTAGTTTACACTCCTTTTTGAGTGTTCTGTTTAAGGAGGGAGGGACAGCCAGGACGGGCGAACATAGATAGACAGGGAATACAGTAAAGGTGAGGTTGTTTTTGAAGATGCTCCCCGGGGATTATAAGGCCCCAACCTGCATTGTGAGGCCTGTCTGTCTGCTCTATCTCACTGGACCAATCAGAGTCTGGGGGGGATTATAGGGGGATGGTTCAACCTTTGGTCGTTTGTTTTAATTTATTAATTATTTTTCTAGTTTCCTCCCTACACCTCATTAACACTTTAAAAACATCCATTAGATCCCCCTTCTAGATAAATTTGTACATTTTTCGGTAGAAAAATGCTCGTGGTGATGATGTCCTTAGTGGTGTTTCCGTTTTGTCTAGGCTGGCCAATCCGCACCCGCTTCTTGCCAGCCTTCAATCTATGCCATTGATTGATTAAGAGGCGCATAACAAAAAACAAATAATTATATATATATATATATATATATATAGTATATTGCATATGCAGTGGGTGTCTAATTATATGCACTGTGATAACCTGCATACATGTGCGCAATACACACACACACACACACACACACAAACACACACACACACACACACACACACACACACACACACACACACACAGCAGAATACAGTAAACAGACTGTCGGCAGTTGGCACACAGTGCAGTCATTTAATATAGGGCACTATATGTACTATGACAAATATGGCTCTTTTCTTTTTCAAAAACACATTTATATATGAAGAAATATAAAGCAAACACATTTATCTATGTTGATATTTGTTTAACTTGTGAATCAGTAAAACAAATTTCCCTACAGTATTTCAGTGTGTTTTAGCATTTGTTTGCTAAATATTGTTATTCATAACAAACGCATTTAGAACTACTTTCTTTGTTAGAACAGGATCTAGACTCTAGAGTGACATGATTTGTTATTAGAATTTACCAAATACATATATTTATCCTCGTCGTTGTATCTTCCAAAGAGCAAAACATGGAGACGAAAGTACGGTAATTTAACTATAAATCAATTCCCTGAAATATTGATGCTTATGCAACTGCTCTGCATTATTGTACATGGTATGTCTGTTTTCAGAAAATGTCTGTCTGGTGTAAAAAGCTTGGACATAAACATCCTCATCACGCTTGTTATTAATATCCATTATCAGCACAAACATCATTTGTAATTTTGATTGATTTTCGCCAGCATCATAACTTGCAACTCGAGCTACGCCATCATAATTATAGTCATTCATCATTCTTGCCACGCATATTAACTTCAACATAATTGTGTTTCTTCCTTATCACTAGGAAATGCACGACCACTTATGTACTCACATGATTAGAATAATGTGTGGTTATATATTCATGTTATCTATATTAGCAGGACATCATCATCATCATCTTCTGTACTGCAAGAGTAATGTATATTGGTATACTTATGTGGATCATATTTAAAGGACATGCATATAAGTATTTTGTTCTATTAGCACAATTTCCGTCCATTTTACAGATATGTGTGTGTGTGTGTGTGGGGGGGGGGGGGGGGGGGGGGGGGGGGGGGGGGGGGGGGGGGGTTAAGGCGTTAGTCACAAATCGCTGTCAAGTTTCCCAGGCTTGACATCTACCAATTAACCTTTGACTGTGCGGGCTCGATCCGCCGACCCTTTGATCAGCAGCCAACGCTCTACTAACTATGCTTCATATTCCCAATGCAGCAGTTAACCGTATCTATATTTCTGTTCACACTTAGTATCTATATTTAATTACAAATATACCTTCACGAAAAACACACTTTTATACAGATCAATTTTATTCACTAGTTCTCAAATGGATTGCAATGTTGACAAACTTTAAAAACATCAGAGAACTCTCCCTGAAAGATGAACGCATTGTAAACACTTTAAGGTTAAGGGGAGATGGCAGCGTGTATTTGCTTGTTTTATATTTTATGATCTTTAATTTCCTCCCTAGACTTCCATCACGCTGTAAAAATCACCGCATAGATTACCCTTCAAGATTAATTTGTACATTTTTCGGTAGAAACATGTCTCGGCCGAAGGCCGGTTACTCTTAAAATTACAGGCTTGCTATCACTCACCAGAAAACAATTGACTCCTAAATGCACAAGGTCTTAATATTGACAAATAAATGGGGCGTAAAGTCTTAACATCGCCAAACAAATGGTCCGAACGTCTTAAAATCCAAAAAACAATGGGGTTAAACACGAGGGAGAAAGGGGGCAGAAACACCGGCCCATTCCCCCTTAAGGACGATGTCGCCTTCCTCCCTCCTTCCTATACTGGCATTTATTAGACGATTTGAATAACATAAGGAAGCATTTTCTGGCGACAGAAGGATGACGGAGGTCGTTCTTAAGAGGGAGATTTCCACTTGAGGGATATTTTTCTGGACCCCTTTCTCCCTCATGTTTAGCCCCATTGCTTTTGAGATTTTAAGACGTTCGCCCTAGTAGTTTGGACATTTTAAGACATTTTGCCCCATTTCTGTCAATTTTAGACCTTTCGTGCCATTAAGGTGTCGATTTTTTCCTGGCGAGCGATAGCGAGCCTGTAATTTAAGAGCAACCGGCCTCTGGCCGGGACATTTTTCTACCGAAAAATGTACAAATTTATCTTGAAAGGGGGTCTAGTGGGTATAATTTTAAGCTTGATGGAAACGTAGGGAACAAATTAAATACCTCCCCTTAAGAGGGAATGGGCGTCTTTGTTTGCCCTTTTTATTGATAATTTTATTAGTTTTATAGCTTCCTCCCTAGACCTCCATCAAGCCTAATACAATACCTCCCAAGACCGTCCTTCAACATCAAATTGTACAATTGTCGATAGAAAAATGTGCTGGTTCCTCTTAAAATACAGACTCACTATCGCTCGGCAGGTAAAAATCGACACCTAACTGACACGAAAAGTCTTAATAATGACAAAGGAATGGGGTGAATGGTAATAAAATCGCCAAACTAATGGGACGAACGTTTTAAAATCTGAAAAATAATGTGGCTAAACATGATGAAGAAGGGGGCTAGAAAAACAACCCCTCTCCCCTTAACGGCGTGACATTGTCCAATGTAAGACAGACTATTATGCAAATGACGCCTCTTATTGACAGTCAGGTCAGAGGTCATTTAGCTCCTCTTTAACCCCTTCTGTACCGGTGATGTACTTTTCATTATATTCTGGCAACTATTAGACGATTTTGTTCAGCTTGGGAAAGGCTACAGACTCGATTCATCGTTTTAGCTATCATATATCCTTCCTAAGCTTTATAAAATCGTCGAAATGTTGCTGACATCAAATAAAAAAGACGTCACCTGTGCAGACATGGTTACATTTGAGCTGCGTTAACCCCTTGAAGATTATGACTCGTTTTGATAGTTTATTATGGCTATTATTTGACGATTATTTTCAGATGAGGCAGAACTTGTGGGAACTAGAATTTAATTAAGATAGTTTTCGCTGTTTGATGCTTAGATCCTTCCTAAAGTGTATAAAACCATCTAATGATAACCAAAATATCTATATAATATTTTCGATTGTCTGTGTTTGTCTGTCTGTGTGTTCTTTATAGGCGGCCGCAGTTTTTAAGCTAGAGCGTTCATACTTGGTATGCATAGTAAGGGGGTCCCTAGGCAGGTTTTAGTGAACAAATTGAAATCCCCAGGTGTAAGGGACGGAGAAAATGGGCGCGAAATCGGAAAAAGGGCCGTTTGGGGCAGAAGGAGGCCTCCGATCGAAAAGGTGTATGGAACGAAAGTTGTTCGCAGCCCCCCAAAATGGGGTTACGGATGATGTCAGATCCAAAATCGGAGGTCATTTAGCGGCCGAAATCGAGGTCGCCGTTTCATGAGGCACAGGGAGGTCGAGGCCGGTGATTATGGTAGTAGTAGTATTGTGATAATTGTGGTAGTAGTGATTGATGATGGTGATTATGGTAGTAGAATTGAAACCCGGGCAACGCCTGGTACCCCTGCTAGTAGTTTATAATTGTGTCCTCAAACACTCACATAATTAACCTTCTTAATGCACATTAGTAATAAACGCTTTTCCCAAGATTGTCACTAGGTTATTCCTTGCTTCAACTACTGTACAACCAATTTTTCCCATCTGACGGTAAATTGCAATAGTTCCCTATTTATTCTTCAACTATTACGAATATATTTCAGTGAAATTTGCTGTTTGACTATCTTGATAGCGTAATGCATAAATGCGCGACTTTCGGTGTGAGTATCCTAGGTTCGAGTCCTTGGAGTGCCACCGGTATATGTTGATATCATTAATTGAGTTTAGAAGTAAAGTTGGTTGGTGAATAAATATGAATACATGAAAACCTGGTATTATTATAGAGCAAAGACATACTATATTAACTTTAGCCAGACCTCTGGGGCCGAAGAGCTGTCTAAAGAAAGCTGTTGATTAGGTGATACAACCTCGTGGAAATGGGTAAAGCAAAATGTCTTCGCAATTTTACGTACTAATCTGCATATACATAATTGTTTATTGCAATAGTAATGACTTACAATCTGGTATTTTTTCTGAAGTAATATAGTTAAAAAATAACTTTATAAATAGTTCTGTTTTTGAATGGATGAGTGTTATTTATTGTGAAGAAAAAGAGGGATCAGTGGTTTTCACAGTCAATATTATGACTCTATGATCCGGTGATACAATCTGGTTCAATCAAAGGTTTCGACGGGAGGCGAATCACTTTCCATAAGCATGTGGTGAGGAAAACAATCTGCGATATGGCGGATAAATTAGCTACTATTACTTACTAGAAAACATTGTATTACCGATTGTGCTTTACTGAAACGGAAATTAAAATAAGACGAGATATTGAGGGTGTAAATGTCTTACTGTCTTTGATTCACTCCGTCAAATAATGAGACGTACCATTACTCCCTGTTAGCTTTGCCATCAATACACCTAACGCATGATGGATAGCTGTTCGGTGGAAGGTTACCAGATGGAAGCTTAGACAAAATAATAAACATAACTCCAGCATTCTCCACACACACTTTATATACACATCCACACTTAGTTCTACACCTGGCACCTATCACTGCAGTGTAGAGAGAGGCTCACATAAGGGCGACTGTGCATTTACGCATTTGGCCATGGACAATCAATGGTGGAAATAACACAAATAATAATAAATAAATACATATACGATATATTCATTGAGGTCATACTATCAAGCATTAACACTTTCAGTATATAAAAATATAAACAAACATGCAGAGTTTCACAGTGGAGTGAACACTTTAACGGATAAATTATACCCACGTAACGTTTTATCGTGACGACACAAGAGTTTAGTTTACACACACACACACATGATGAAGTGGTGGGTGCGGGGAATATCCATATTTTTAAAGCCAAATTAGAAAACAGAATCTTGGGAAGCGGGACAATACGAGCCTAAAAACTCAATTCCTGTATACTACAATTAGGTGAGTACAATTAGGTGAGTACAATTAGGTGAGTACAATTAGGTGAGCACACACACACTCAAGGATTCTCAAGATCGTAAGTGACTTACACACACCACTTAAGTAGAATCCCGGGGAAATACGGGGAGTTAGCTATATTTCAATAATTCCTATGATTCCTTCTGCCCTTCCCGAAACCGCCTAATGACAGCCAGAATATAATGTCAAAATACGTCATCGTACTGAGAGTTAATATGTTCAGTAAGGAAGGATGTTTTACCTACAGTACCTGAACTCCGATGTTTGTGTCTCTGAAGTGAAGCCTAGTGGTTGCTGCCAGAGCCCAGGGGGGAAAGAAAGGCTAGCAGGAGTGAAGCTGACAAGGGGAGACTAATGACGAGGAACGGATTTACGTTGCTTGCGTTCGCTTGCAAGTCATTTCGCCTTTACTTATGTTGTTTCTGGCATACATTGCAGTCGGATACGCTGGAATATGATGATTTAGTATAGTATAATAAGAAAGGATAGGATAGGATATACTACGAAAGGATAAGAAAAAACAGACCAGGAGGATGATAGGACAGGTTAGGATACGTTAGGTTAGCGTAGGCCAGGTTAGATGAAGGTAGGGCAGAATACTATGTTAATTACATTATGCTAGATTAGAGTAGTTTATCAGTAGGCTTGTTTATGGTTATCTTAACATAATTATAGGTTAGGATTCGAAAGTAGGTTCGCTATGTTACACTACTGTGGGTGTGGAGAAATGATTGAGCTCAAATATACCGTATTACGAAAATACTGGCTTAAACCATGTTAAGGGAGTTATCTTTAGCCACCAACAAAACAGAGGCAGATAATTATGTTCAGGTTACAATATTTTATATAAATAGACGTTTTGCTATGCTTGGCCATGGTAAGGTTGAATTAGGCATTCTCTATAATATTAACTGTGGGCGAAAATAATTGAGAACGAAACTAACGTGAGCCACCAGCCTGACAAATGGCTTATGTCTTCTATGCATAACATTAGTCAGCCAGCGGTTTGAGCTTGACGTGATGAAACGATCGCGAACAAGGTAATGGCACGGATAAGTTTACCTAAAATTACGTTTCTCGGTACCGGGTAATGGACGAATTGGTGGCGGTAGATATTATTCCTATACTGTACTCTGTTTATTTTCAACGGACGAACAATTGAATCCCTTAGCCGCTAATTTATCGATGCTTAATAGACAAATATGAAACTAATATGTCTTTGCATCATATTAAGACCAACATTTATATAATTAGCACCATTTTTCACCACAAAATCTTCAAAATAATTGAGAAATCCTGCTGGGAACCTTGCAATTTACCGTCAGTTGAAAAGAAACTGACTATATTCATTGGCACTATATCTCTTAACATGTAATCAGTAACATTGTCACACGAAACAAAATCGATATATTAGGACATTTTCTCCACATAATAATTATTAACGAAACATGAATTAACATTACCGGTATATAAATAAGCATATATTATGTCATATAGTGGGTTAGCTTGTGTTATTATGTGTCATTAACTCTCATGCCATACTTTTTTCCGGTACCTTTCTTCTAAATGGTACATTTTTGCAAGTGACGAAACAAGAGTTTAGATTATCTCTGGAGCCTTCCTGTTTCGCCCGCCATGTGGGTATAATTAAAGTGACTCATTTTGGAAACCGGTGATGTACAGTTGGCAACATTAGTTTGGATTCACGCCATGGTAATATGTATGGAAGGAAACATAGTGTGACTGACTTACAATAATAGTTTCCTATACAACCGTACATTTTTCAAATGTTTTAACTATTGCATAAACAAATAGACTTCAAATTTAATCCCACTAACTTTCCGTTCATACAGAAATACGTAGGAACCAAAAAGCCACAAGTGCCGCTGTGTGGGGACATGGGAAAAAGGCCTTGAGCCAGCCTTGGAATTTGTAAATCCAATTCTCTTGTAGTGGATCTTGCGGCATTCTGGCATTTCAGAACCAGAAGCCCGCAAGTGCCACTGCATCAGAATGGATTTAAGCATACCAGGGTCCACACGAGGCCTTTTTCCGATGTCCACGCCCGGCGGCACTTGCGACCTTCTGGTTCTGCATTGGAGTGTATCTAAACTAATGCGGTCACCTGTACCTAGCTTGCTGCTTCAATACTGGACTGTTGTTATATGCACAATTGTATAGTAAATATATATTTATTATGATTTATGCTAGGGTTATTAAATGCATATATACAGTAATATATATATATATATATATATATATATATATATATATATATATATATATATATATATATATATATAATATATATATATATATATATATTTTCCTTAAAAAAGTATCTTGTTCATAATATTTCGGACTCTGCGTCCATCATCAGGTCAGTACAACACGATCTTATAAAATGAAAATACCATGCATAAAAATTTGTAAAAAGAAGGATCCTGTAAAATAGGTTAACCTTTATATGGTGAAGCTATGATATTTGAAAGTGCCCGCCAGGCGAACGTATTGAAGCTCATTCCAGACTAAAATCGTTATTATCCGATAAATATCGTTATTAACATGATTAGATTAATATCCAGTATTCGAGAATGGATAATAAGTCGTAGGCGTGTGCATAAACCTTTAACCGTCCTGGTGGTGTAATGGTTAAGGTGGCAAAAATATGTGTGTGATAACCCGGGTTCGAATCCCGGTGGATCATATATACTTTAATTAATTTCATTGGGGGTGTGGTGGTGAGATTAATAAAAATAATATTATTAGTAGGTTTAGGGATATTTCTTCGAGAGGCCGGTCTATATGATCTGTGCCCCATGAATATTCTTTCCTCTCACTTAAACAGTAGGCTACCATAGTGCGGTTGGGAATATGAACATGATTAGATTAATATCCAGTATTCGAGAATGGATAATAAGTCGTAGGCGTGTGCATAAACCTTTAACCGTCCTGGTGGTGTAATGGTTAAGGTGGCAAAAATATGTGTGTGATAACCCGGGTTCGAATCCCGGTGGATCATATATACTTTAATTAATTTCATTGGGGGTGTGGTGGTGAGATTAATAAAAATAATATTACTTATTCATATGGCCTATATTACGTTTAATATGAAGATATTAACATGTAACAGCAATAAAACAAGTGGGAATAGTATTTGGGGTGTGAAAAGGACGAAGTATTGCCGAGATATATTTATTTGTGTCTGAATATAACGTTAAGATAAGGGATCCACGATAGCTACCTCACCACCATAAAACACCAACTCAAATTTCCTCTCCCAAATTCCCAATGACCTTTTTTTGGGAGCCGGTGAGCTAGCTAGCTTGATTGCTGAATAATGGATTGTAGGGGCTAGTAAAGATAGCCATCTCCTTCGTCATAGCAACCAGGAGGTTATGAAGGGGAAGCTAATTGTATATGTAATACTAAAGAAATACACCACTCTGAATTAAACCGGATTAACAATAACAATAACAAATAATGCCTCTAAAAAACTGGGACTCCTGTACAGAGTTCGAGAATTCTTCACTGACGAGCAGTTGGCCGTAATATATAAAAGTCATGTGCGTTCTCAGATGGATTACTGTTCACATCTGTGGGGTGGAAGTGGAGTGGTTGCATTGAGGCAGTTGGACAAAATTCAAAATAAAGCTATTAGATTAATCAATAACCCTGCAATCACACAGGACCTTCCTACATTATCCATACGAAGAAACGTTGCATCCCTTGCATTATTCTACAGATATTTTCACAGCAATTGTTCCGAGGAACTTGCTTCAATTGTGCCGCCTCTCCACATCTTTGCCCGTAGAACTAGGGCAGCTGAGAGCGCCCATGAATTTACACTTTCTCCTCCACAATGCAGAACTTCTGCTTATCAGAATTAATTTATCCCCAGAGCTACTACTCTTTGGAATTCACTTCCCTCGAATTGCTTTCCACAAACTTACAATCTACAAATGTTTAAATCCAGTTGTTACAAACATTTTATGAATGGAGGATGCCTTTAGGCACATGGACCCTTTTGTTTTATCTGTGTTTTTCCTTCCACCGTTCATTGTCTCTTAACAAAAAAAAAAAAAAAAATAACGCTATTAAGGAACCCAGCAAATCTTTCAATAACAGTTTTTGGAAGGTAGGCATCTGGGTGGCTGAATAATGGGCTGTCTACCCTCCCACAGGCCCAGAATGTGTGATGGATGGCGGCTCTCAGTCCTGGCCAGCGGATCACCTCTCATTATTTACATTCTCACCAAGCACATCATTATTACCAGTAGTTATTGTGCCGTGACGATGATGCTAGAACATGCATGGGTACACATGAGACAATATTTATAGTAACATAACGCATATATTTGTATAATATTTTCATGTGTTTCTCATCACTAAACTCTAATAACAGGGTAATACAATATAATTGCACCTTTAGGTGACTAGCAGGTCGGGTTTAAGAAGGGAAGAGGATGTGTAGATCCGAATTTTGCCCTGAAATGTGTTGTGGAGAAATATCTGGAAAAGGGAAAAAGTTGTATGCTTCCTTTGTGAGCTTGGAGAAGGCCTATGACAAAATTGATAGAGAAGGTCTATGGAAAGTACTGAGAATATAAGGAGTAAATGGGAAGTTTCTGAAAGCAGTGAAGAGCATGTATGAGGGTGCAAAGGCGTCAGTACGTAGGGACAATGAGCAGAGCGAGTTCTTTATTCTAAATTTGGAGTTAAATCAAGGGTGTGTGATGTTACCATGGTTGTTCAATATACTATATATATGGATGGAGTCGTGAAAGAAACACAAGGAATACAGTGGATGTTGGTGTACCTCTGATAAGGGAGGGAAACGAGTGGAAGTTGCCTGTACTGCTAGTTGTTGATGATACAGTTCCGATGAGCGATAGTGAATGGGAGTTGCAGGGTTTGGTTAACATGTTTGGAACAGTGTGTGAAAAAAAGAATCTGAAGGTAAATACGGGGAAGAGCAAGGTTAGAGTCTTTGAATGGGGTGCAGCAACAGAGTGTGAGGTGAGCTTGAACGGTCAGGGTATGGAGAATGTCAGCTCCTTTAAGTATTTGGGTAGTGTGTTGAGTAAAGATGGGAGTATGGATGAAGAAGCACGGGAGAGGGTGCAACAGGGAAAGAGGGTTGTAGGAATGCTGAAAGCAGTAACCAGAAATAGGGTGGTCAGCATGGAAGTATAGAAGTCCTTGCATGGCAGTGTGGTAATCCCGAAATTGACTTATGGGAGCGAAGCATGGACATTGGTGAAGAGACTCAAACCAAGAGTGAGAGAGGTGGAAATGAGTTACTTGAGAAGTGCGTGCGGAGTTACATGGAGGGATAGGGAGACAAATCATGAAGTACGAGAGAGGTGTGGTGTAGACTTAGATGTGCTGGACGGTGTGAAAAGGAACACCTTGAGATGGTTCAGCCATGTGGAATGTATGGGAAGCGAGAGAATGACTAATAAAGTGTATGAGACCGAGGTGGAAGGATAGAGAGGGAGAGGTGGAAGGATGGAGTTAAGAAGTATATGAGTGAAGGCGGTGTTGGATGGAAGGAATGGCGTCGACTGACTGGGGATAGAGGTGTATGGGGGCGTTTCGTTCGTGGTCACCCCTTCGGGCATCGCAGCGTCCGGCAATAGATAGATGGCAAGGGGTTACACATTAGTTAGGTATTTTGTTGTGTGCTCCTTTGAATGACAGACATTATAATACCATATAATATATGTTTTTTTATTAAATATATTAGATGCTGGATTAGAATCTCCAGTGCAAGTGTATATAATTATACCGGGTGGATGGGATTCGTTAGCCTTGGTCGGCAACTCATCTAGGGGGGACCTTATAAAACTCCGGGTGGATGGGACTCGTCAGCCTGTCTAGGGGAGTTAAGCTGATATAAATTGGTACTGCTTATATAAGGGTGAAGCAGGTTAGTGGATGGACTAGCCAAACACCACAGTAGAAAAATAGTGGTAAAACGATACATAGAGGGCCTCGGGGTCGGACGGGTCCTAGGTTGAGTGGTCAATCCTGTAAGTCCTTCTGTAAACTGGCATGGGTTGTCTCTCTTAAATCCGGTTCACACTAGCCGTCTGTTGGGGATCCGTTTTTGGGCCTGTGACGTCACATACCGGTACAAAAAACGGACGTGGAGAAGGGAAGTTGAAATGAAATGCGTACCACATTCCAGAGCGTGGGCCAGACTCAGGGGAGGGGCACGTACTTCTCTGGCGTACGGTAAACACCTACCGTTCTAGACGATCGTCAATATGGACTGAGAAACGATCTTTCTTGAGTTTTTTTCTTTATTTGGAACGAAGATGAACCACCACCGTAATTCAATGCATATAAACTAGGAATATACATTGTCTCTATCTGGAGGCGCACTAAGCAGTACAACGTGTTAACTTTGGTGGTGCCGCGTCGGCTGCCAGGTACACCATCAATAGGTTAACATATTAAACTGCCTTAATATTTGCCTTGCCATTAAAATTATACATATAGCATATATTGTGATGCGATATTAACTATAATGTAATGGAAATTGGCAGAAAAATATTACACATATTTCACTTCAATGTTCAATATACGTATGTACGTACACCAAAAAGATAAATCGAAACCATCTTTTTGAGTAATACGCATTTTGGTAAACGGCTCCCCGGTTCACAATACGTACACGCCGCATGTCTGTAAGTGACGTCACTCTGACGTCACAATTTGTTATACGTACAGTAAAATGGTAGGAAAAACGGCTAGTGTGAACCGGGCTTTACAGGGGATAGGTCCACTTGGGCGCCTTCTGTGTATGCCACCCTCATTAAGGGAAGTAAGGCGTCTGGCAATATAATATAGGCCTATATAATTATATTATATATTTTTTTTTCTATGTGATTGAGGGAGGCAAAAGGCAGAATTGCCTATAGCGAGTGCCTCCCCCATAGTTGAAAGAGTGACAGGGCCAAAATCAAGGGACGATCGAGCCAAAATGCCTGGACACACGGAGTTTGAAACAATTTGTCATAGGAAGAGGAAAAGACTGATTCTGGGAGAGAGTTCCAGAGCTCAGCTGTTGAGTAGAAGAAAGTTTGAGAGTAACGTTTCACTCTTGGGTTAGAGAGTTGCACAGAGTAGGGGTGGGATTGAGTTGCAAGACGTGTACCACGTGCCCTACGTAAAGGAGGTGGTATGCACTGGGAAAGCTCTGAGGAACACTGATTATTATAGTAGCGATAGAAGAGAGAGAGAGATGCAACATTGCGGCGGAGAGAGAGAGATTGCAGAGAGTTGGTGAGTGGACGGGAGTTAATGATACGAAAGGCCTTCCTTTCAACTTTGTCTAGGAGAGCGGTGTGAGAGGAACCTCCCAACACATGTGAAAATACTCAATACAAGGATGCACTATGCCCCTGTACAGAGCAAGAAGCTGTGCTGGGGAAAAGAACCCCCTAAGGCGGTTGAGCACACCCAGCTTCTGGGAGGCTGCCTTAGCAAGACTGGTAATATGGTTCTTCCAAATGAGAGCAGAAGAAAAAGAGACACCAATAATATTGAGAGAAGATGAAGGGTTGATTTTTCTATTGTTGAAGAATAAGGGATAGTCCGCTGGGAGATCCTGACGGGTAGATAGATGGAGAAATTGGGTTTTAGAAGCATTAAAGGTAACAAGGTTTTCTCTGCCCCAATTGGAGATAGTATTTAGATCAGAATTTAAGAGTTCTATGGCTTCATTACGTTTGTCGTTAAGGGATTGCTGGCTGGGGCGTTCTGAAAAACTAATGAAGTAGTGTAAGGTTGAGTCGTCTGCGTATGAATGGATGGGAATTAAGGTACAGTTAAGGAGATCATTTATAAAAATTAGAAAGAGAATAGGAGATCGGACAGAGCCCTGAGGAACAATGAAGTAGTGTAAGGTTGAGTCGTCTGCGTATGAATGGATGGGAATTAAGGTACAGTTAAGGAGATCATTTATAAAAATTAGAAAGAGAATAGGAGATCGGACAGAGCCCTGAGGAACACCAGAGTGTATAGGGTGAGGAAGTGAACAATGGCCGTCCACAACCGCGGCTATGGAACGGCCGGAAAGGAAATTAGAGACAAAGGCACAGATGGAGGGATAGAAACCGAAGGAAGGTAGTTTAGAAATTAAAGATTTGTGCCAGACTCTATCGAAAGCTTTCGATATGTCTAGTGCAATAGAAAAAGTCTCACCGAGGTCCCGAAATATATATGTATGTATATATATTTATACATACTGTACATATTTGTATGAATATTCCATAGTTGATGGCTTTCAGTCCGGTGGCAGGATCAGTAGGGATTACTGTATCCAGGCCGAAAAGTGTAATAGGCGGATGATCTTAATGGCGTCGGTTGAACATAAGCATATTCTCGACCAAAAATATAACTCAACTTGATCCGACAGGGTATTGACTTAGTTTGTCACCGCTCTCGCTCTCGCTCTCGCTCTCGCTCTCGCTCTCGCTCTCGCTCTCGCTCTCGCTCGCTCGCTCTCTCTCTCTCTCTCTCTCTCTCTCTCGATGTCACAAAGAACTTCTTCACCTACAGTGTGGTCCTCGAGTGGAACAAATTGCCTGAGAAAGTGGTACAATGTAAGACAATTGACACTTTCAAAAGAAGTCTAGACATTCATGTTAAGGTGGGAATAATATAGTAATACAAAAAAAAACATAGGTTAAGCAGCAGTAGTATATCATAAACATAGGTTAAGCAGCAGTAGTATATCATATTTCGCATCTTCGTTCTTTACTATAAATTTCCCAGTAGAAGTTTTTATTTTGTTCTCAATCTGTTGGGTGACTTCTTTCCCCAACTTAATTTCATTCCGACCAACGGTCGGAGGGAAAGGTGGGTATGGCGAAAGCCTTGCCTACCACTTTGTAGCAAATTCTATTCTAGCATTAAGTCTTGACTACCTAGTAGGGACCGCAAGGTCTGTGTATTCTGACATGTATCCATGTAACTCTCATTTTGTTTACATTTAATCTGTGTATGTATGTGTGTGTGTGACAAATTCACATCTGTTGTCATCCAATGACCTCAACCGCGGGCGAGATTGCAAAGTTTTGTTTATAATGTCAAGAATAATAACGAAAATAGAAGACTGGTCATGCTGTCGTCACCACCATCAATGGTAGTTTGGGAAGGCTTGTCGTAATGTAGTAATATCCTGAATCTTTAAAGAAGTTGTGCTTAAAACAACAACTCAATCAAAAAAACGACAGCAACATCTCGTTCTAGGACCTGAGTTGAACATTGATCATTTTAATTTCTGTCTATGGGAGCTATGAATGTGAAAGTGTATATAACAATATGTATGTGAAAGTGTATATAACAATATGTATGTGAAAGTGTATATAACAATATTTACTTTTGCGATTTCGTACCATTAAACTTTCTGAATAAATTTTTTAAAATTACATTATATTATTAATAATATTATTAATATTACAGAAGTTATACTTTGTTTTATGCCCCAATGAATAAGGGAAATTTAATTGTCGATTATCTAGCTATTATTTCAGGTTTGTTATAATTCTTGCTTAACCATTTTAAGGCTGCATTAGGCCATTATGTACTGTAACTGGGATAACTTATACATCGAACAGATACACAAGTACAGTTAATAGTAGATATTGACTATAGGTGAGAAACTAAGTGGAAAACATATGTACAGTACAAAGAGGGTATTAATACTTCAGACATATCTACATAAATAGAGAAAGATATAAGCTGTGATAGTACAGTATAGACATAACACAAAAATAGCAAAAATTAAGCAACCAAATTATGTGTCTGAAACATTCCGCGAAAAATAAACACACAGGTATAAAAAATAGGTAAATTGACACTGCAAAAGTCATTGTGACGTTGGGTGCCAATTGAAAACCGTCCCGGGACACAATCGCATCAAATCCGCTGTTTACTGTAATTGCGTTGACTGACTATGAACCCCAAAATTGTTGGTTACATTCCTCTACAACCAGCGTTCACGGATTACATCTTGTATTATGTGTTTGAGTAAGCTGAGGTGTGAACATTTTGTAGACTGCATTTGAAAGATAAAGATAACTAATCAGTATATTCTGCGTATAACTGTTAACCATAGCAACCATCAACACTTACATTATTTGCTCTGGTTCATGCGGGCATTATAATATTGATACCAGCATATCAAAGAATATTGGAATTATTGTTTTTAGATATATATGAATAATCACACCACCAAAGTGCACTATTTGAAAATATTCACGAAAATATTACTTTTCCAACAGTTATATTTGCGCATCTACTGTACTTAAATGCCTAACAAATTAAGGCGTACATTTTGCCAGAGCTCACTTCATCCATTGGTGTGCAGAGGAGCTTGTGTATATTTATTATATTTTATGATGGTAAAAAAAAATTAAACAATTGACATAGTCATTAGAAAACATATAACTGAGTGTGTAATTGTGTATGCATGCAAACATGTGTGTAATTATGCATGGGTGTGTGTGCTGTGAAACTAACTTGCTCTATGTAAAGTATACACTACCAAATGGACGTATTTGTTTGTACTATCCATAAATCTAGACAAATGTCATCTCTGTTTGTTTTCAGTGTCAATGATATTCGAGGTCGAATTATTTGGCCACATCAAAATGTCACCTTACTATTATGACATGCAGTAAAATATATGATTATCCTGAAAGCAACAGAATGCTGGAAAGTGACATTCGTTTTACACCCGGTTAAATCCCTAAATCTAACCACATCGTTCATCCTGCTTCCTGTTAATGAATCTCCACAAACGCTTAAGCCATGATAGAACAATATTTTGATCTTATTCACACTCATTTACTATTCAGAAAAGTGACAATGTATTAATGAATGCAATTGTGCTACCAGTCAGATTAAGTTGGTATATCTTCAGCTGAAATATTGAATTATACATATACCAATTTACAAATACTATTACCCATACAATTTTCGAAACATACTGATCGATCTTATGATTAATTAAAGTGACTCAGCATATATAAATAAGGTCACATATTTCATTACGTCATAATATGTATCTAAAGGAATATACACACAGACAACGTTTGAAATTATACTTATGACATTTCATTAACTATTAATTTGAATACATATAAAATTACGTGGACACTATGACAATTGGAATAATCTTCCGCTACCCACTCCAAAATATTGGCAATGTTACCTATAGCTATTGCAAGTTGATGATCTACAGTAGTTGAAAGAACTATTAGCAAAACGTTGGCAATAAATTACTACTTCTTACGAGTTGTTCATATCAAATGCCATAACTCTCTCAGACATATCATGCTATACTCAGCACAACCACACAGATCAATGGATAATCAACTTCACATAATGGAAACATGAAGGCTCAAGATACCTTTCACACACACACACACACATATATATATATATATATATATATATATATATATATATATATATATATATATATATATATATATATATATATATATATATATATATATTTTCTTTAATACATACGAGGTTGAAAGAAATGGCAATTTCTGCGTTGGAAATTTTATTATTCAAAGTTTCCAGGTCTCTGATGAGTTTTCGCTGGGTGGCAGGAAGTAGATGAAGGAGATGAGCAAAATTCATGGTGGTACAGGGTTACATTAAAGTACATGAAGATACAGGATATACGACGCGTTTCACTGGACAACCAGCATTATCAAGTAAGGAAGGAATTGATAATGCTGGTTGTCCAGTGAAACGCGTCGTATATCCTGTATCTTCATGTACTTTAATGTAACCCTGTACCACCATGAATTTTGCTCATCTCCTTCATCTACTTCCTGCCACCCAGCGAAAACTCATCAGAGACCTGGAAACTTTGAATAATAAAATTTCCAACGCAGAAATTGCCATTTCTTTCAACCTCGTATGTATTAAAGAAAATTTATTACCTGGCTTTACCAACATATATATATACAGTATATATATATATATATATATATATATATATATATATATATATATATATATTTCTAATCTCTCAGTGGGGTTCGAACCGCCGACCGTCAGGACGATAGCCAGCGCTTTATTAATCAACTACACCACGGCTGCCGTGATGTAGTTGATTAAAGCGCTGGCAATCATCCTGACGGTCGGCGGTTTGAACCCCACTGAGAGATTAGAAACATTTAGTGGCTCACGGGTATTTGTGATATATACTTAATATATATATATATATACTGTATATATATATATAATTTTTGTATTTTTGTGTTTCTTGTTTGTGTTATTTACTTTCAAAACTTCGGAACTGTAGGCTGTTCAGTAGCCTGTAGATCTTGTGAAGCTCCTAGATTATATATAGAATGTAAGTGCAGTGTAATTGAATTTATGCAATATTCATGCTTGTTTCTTCCATAACCCCTTCTGTACCGGCAACGTCCTTTTAACTTCATTATGTTCACTATTTGACGATTTACTCTGGTTCAAAAGGGCCTCCAGCAATTGACCGGCTTCAAACTATCTCATTTACCCCTTTTTACTACCACCCACCCTTCTTAAACTACACATCGTCTAATTATTGCTAGAACAAAGTGAAAAAGACGTCGCCGGTTCAGAAGGGGCTAGGGATGGCAAAACAAATAAAATAACAAAATAAAAATAAAAACAAACACACACACACACAAATGAAAACAAATATCACCAGAAACAGTGTAATTCCATCAAGCTTCAACCATTTCAAAATATTGGTTAACTTTAAACTTGTGGAAGGGATATACTGAAGGCCACTGTTCAAATCGGCCTACACCCACAGTGAGTTTCAATGGAATATATGCATAGGGAACGGGGAGGTCATCCGGCAGGGGGAGAAAATCATCCTGGTAGAGATTGGATATGCACAAACACACACACATATACAGTATATACACACACACACACACAAACACATATACACACACAAACACACACACACACACACACACACACACACACACACACACACACACACACACACACACACAAACACATATACATAAACACACAAAAACACACGTGCAAATACATATAGTATATAATATGCCGTTCAAAGTTGCTCATTCAAATTCCATTAGTGTTGATGGCTATAAATAATAGGAAAGCCCCTCACTTAAGGGGAGATCTCCACTTGAGGGATTTTTTTCTTGACCCCTTTCTCCCTCATGTTCAGCCCCATTGCTTTTGATATTATAAAACGTTTGCCCCATTAGTTTAGCGATTTTAAGAACTTTCACCCCATATTAAGACCTTTCGTGCCATTCAGGTATCAATTTTATCCTGGCGAGCGATAGCGAGCCTGTAATTTAAGAGGAACCGGCCTTCGGCCGGGACATTTTTCTACCGAAAAATGTACAAATATATCTTGAAAGGGACTCAAGGGGGTGTAATTTTAAGCTTGGTGGAGGTCTAGGGAACAAACTAAATACCTCCCCTTAAGTGAAGCAAAACATTGGCGTTCAAATAATAACTAAACGTTAATTGATTATATTGCGACACTTTTATTGTGGTGCAGAGCGCAAGATTTCAGAGGATGACCGGATGCATCATGCATTGTTTCTTGTTCTTGTATGTTCAAGTTAACGTAAGTTGAAACACATTTTTATCTACAATGCAAGTATTGTTTTCGTTCCAATGATCCATGAATTCAATACACATTCTTCCTTGATGAAGGGAATGTTTTTCACATACTGTATATAAATTCCAGTTTTTAAATGGAAGTACTGTTGGGTCGGGTATGCCTTTTTGCTTAGCTACCTTTTCAATATATGATATTTATTTGGTAAATTAGTTATACATATCTCTTCTCAGTCAATTCACTTTTGTAGTTACATCTGATTTAAATAATGTACATAGTCAGCTGTACTGGACACTGGACAGGCAAATCCTCGAGCAAATCCCTACAACACGGTGGGCTATTATTATTTGATAAAGGTTATATGTATGGAATATAGCGTAAATGGAAAAGTACCCTACCTTCGGAGTGTCTTTGGTCTACAGAACCTTTGATGATCGACAATTCGACATTGAAGAAAGGGATTGAAAGACCATGAACTTGGGATTCAAATAACTTAGACAATACATAAGAGGTACGAAATCTGCCATAATCCGTGTGCGATTCAAGTGCAGTGCCTTTACTTCAGGCAGAAATGATTACTATGTAACTATTCAAATATATTATATTAATATTTGCAGAGAGAGAGAGAGAGAGAAAGTGAGATAAGGAGAGGTGTGGGAGGGGGCGGGGCGGGGGGGGGGGGGGGGAGAGAGAGAGAGGCGTCGACCAAATCAATCCTCTAGAAAAAGAAAAACAAAAAGAGAAGCTTCAAAATGAGAATCTAAAAAAAGTTCCTGGAGTACTTACCATTGGTGAGCTGTTCTCCGAGTGGGATGAGGAGCGGTACCAGTACGTTCATGGCCATCCTGACGGCTCTGATGATCACACCTGCACGGGGAAAGAACACCATTACTTTAGTCCACATATTGCACTTATTTTTGAAAACATGTTTGCCGGGTCCTACTTTTGTACGTTCGTGTCGGTAAATAGGCGAAACATACATCCAAACCTTATATCATGCTTCTGGCCAGGAGTATTTACAAACACATACATTCAAGCATAGTATACATAAGTTTCCAGTCTCTTGCTTACCCAATATACAATATTTGCTTTGCACAGCTTTCCTTCATCTTTTCCTTTCCTATACATGACGACTTTCACCTGGCATGGCAGTGATTGAATAATATTTTCATCCCTTATTACGTAAATTTTTAGTGACGATGATATATCGTGATCATGACTTTGTTGAATCCAGCCACTCGATGCTAAGCCCTTCGATACTATTGTAAATCACTCACCATTCTACTTCTCTCTTGTCTACCCTGCCTATGTGTACACTCACTTCCAAGATCAATATCCAATTAACAATCACGTCAAGACTTCTCATTTAGCACATCTTGCAGAATTTCACATAATTTTGTTTATATAAAGTTATCAAAAAAATCTTGCTCGCATAATTTTCCAAAAGCGTTTCAAATTTAAGATTGTATTTTTCTTCCTCAAACAAATACAAATACAATAAAATCAAATATATACATAAATAAATACACATCGCCTGCACCCCAGCTCTCTTGACACCATTACTACAAGAAATGTTTCCATGGCTTAATCAAACCGTTGTGTGTTAGTTGTTTGTCTTTCCCTCATCCTGTGACTTAAAACTACTTCAAACTCCGTGTGTCGAGGCCTTTTGACTCTAACGTACCTTAAAGTTGGCTCTATGTTACTCTTCCACTTTGGAGGAGACATTTGCTACAGACAGCTTTGCCTTATGTCTCCTTCACTCAAAAGGGGAATACAAAATAGGATAACAAGATATAGCTAATCCCAGTATATAATCCGTGTGGTTTAAGTAGGATATCAATATTGTTCGCCATATTGATTACCCACCACCCTCTTCTTCCTCTGCCCACCTGTTGCTCATGTCTCTCCCACCACCTATTTTCTATCCTTGCCCACCCACCTGCCGCCTACGCCTCTCCTTACCTACTATCCTCTCCTATCCAAACATCCCCTCCTTCCCTACTATCCTCTCCTATCCAAACATTCTCTCCTTCCCAAGACCACCCGCATTCCTCCCACATCATCCGGTGCCTAGATTGCCCAAGAAACTAAAACTCCTATAAATATTTTCATGGGTGCCTTGCAAATGATATTATTGTCTACAAGAATGTGGTGAGGGTTGGTCCTTTCCAGCATGAGGTTTGGCATCCTCTACCCAACCTTAGCCGTTTTTGTCTGTCTCTTTTTCCTGTACTAATTTTCCTACTTCGGGGGCGGGAGCTAGGAATCCTCCTCCTCTTGTAAGAGTCACCTACTAGACAAGACAGATAAATGGGCGAGGGAACGCAAAAGTGGTCGCGGACCCTAAGAATTGGAACTTTAAATGTTGTTTCTGTTCGGGTTCTGTCTCGAGTAGGCCACCACCAGCTATGAGGTGTGTGCCCGAGGGAAAATCCCCCCTTGCTTAAAACATATGCTGGCACCTGCTTAATATGCATGCAACTGAGGGGGTAGTTCGTGAACAAACAGACAGAATTATCACAGAAAGTGCCTTTTATATAGTAGATATATATATCAAGTTTATCTCACAAATACTTGTGAGCTACTACACGCCGTGGTGTAGTGGATTAAAGCATAGACACTCGTCCTGACTGTCGGTGGTTCGAGTCCGACTGGGAGTATATACTGTATATATATATATATACACCGTATATATATATATATATATATATATATATATATATATATATACACCGTATATATATATATATATTAATAATACTGATAATCATAAAATAAATATGGGTCCCATTGCCACTTAAATGTACATAATATTCTTCCAAGTTCTCCTCTGACCAAGATAATACTGGTAGTATAATAAAGTGTGGATATACGCGCACACACACACACACACAACATCAACAACACGCACGCACACACGACATCAACAACTCTATACGGTACCGGTACTTGTGATTATCGGTTTTTATACAGGTTACCATTAAGAAAGTACCTGTTTTCAGAAATAATAGAAGAGCTCATCTTTATTTAAAACAAGTAACGAGCATAATACAGCACATTTCTGCAGTGTTCTAATCCCCACTAGAATTATTTATATGGGCGGGTTTAGCACACGCTCTGTAATGAAAATCTTGGCCCAACAACAAAAACAACACCAGGTGAAGAGGGTCACAGAGAGAGAGTGCCTGAGTCGAGCTTCTTGAAATGAGACCACAGAGAGGGGCCTTATACACCAGGGAACACCGAACAAGACCACGAGGACGACCCTGGAGATCATGGCTTCACTGTTTCAAGAAGACCAGCTTCGAAAATACCTGGCAAGATTCCAACGCACTGCCAAGCAAGCGCGACAAGATTCTAGGGGAAACAAGGAACCAAGGAATGCAGAAAATTATGAAGAAAACAAAAATCATGGATAACGAGGCTTCACAGGGCAAACCCGATATTATCTGGCAAAAATCACGCTGAAGAGTTAAGAATGGCGAGAATCTATAATGCCTAGACAATACAGATGCCAAAAAGTGCTTCACAATAGATATAACCATGTGGAACAAACTACCAAGTGATGTTATAAACTATCAAACAATGCAAATGTTCAAAAGTTACACAGATAAGTATATCGCCTTAAATTCCTTACAGGCTGCGTTTGTGCAACAATAATGCACTTCTTACTTATTTTCCTCACAGGTACCCACCCTCTACGGCTCACAGGATCACGGCGTCTGGCAATAGATGGTTAAGAATACTCAAGATAGTTACTACTATGATGGTATTGTGAAATTAAAATAATATACGTTGTGGTGTACCTGTACTTGGCACCTGTACAAGACTATTTGCACTGTGTTTATCTTACTATATCACAACCAATATCCAGAAAATCCTTCAGCAATTAAGGGTAACACATTATAAAAAGTACGCTAATGTATGATCTATTTTGAAGCGCGTATAATCTATATTAATTAGCTTCAGTTTTCTACGAGCAACACGTTCAGCGAGAAGACAGGACGTAAATTAATGATAGCCAAGCCGTCTATGGTTAAATATACCAACTGCATTACAGGGGCAGCCATGTTGACTACCTTGCACTGTAAACGACCGTAAACACGGCAGTCTCTATTATATGTAATCTTTCCATGTAATCTGTTACCTTTCCTAGGTTTCTAGCTGATTCTCCTTACTCCTTTAACTGAGTGCGGGTTTTTCCACTGACTGACTGACTGATGTTATGCTGTAGTAAGAAAGAAACACCACATTAGTACACGTTCTAAGCTTTACAAAGACCTCAAGCTATCACCCGTAGCTGTTCTGTAGCCCTAACACTGTACCGATAAAGTGAAATGTTTGGAGGTATCCAAGAGCGAACGAAAGTTGACTATGTTTCTGATTCTCCGCTTGCTCTGTCGTATATGAGTCGTCTGGTAATTATGCGGTACAAGATACCCCGTAAGTTTGTGTTTTGTGTTTCTCTCTTTTTTTCATTGTAACAATTCAAAGTTGTAAGGTACAAAATTAATGTATATAATATATATCATCAGATATAGACGATTTCTTGGAGCAGAGTTACATCTAATGATAGTAAGAATAACATAACACAATTGTATGATCTATAATATATTATTTTAATGTCACCGCAACACCAAACACCTCCAATGAAATTAATGAAAGCATATATGTGATCCACCGGAATTCGAACCTAGGTTATAACCTTAGTGAATCGGTCACAAGGGACACAACATGGCGCCTCACCCTAACAGAAGACTGAGAAAGTTAGGCAGCTGTCACCTTCATCAGCACAGAGGATCCCTCAATCTTCAGACCCTGCAAAAAGATCTAGTCATTAACGTAACTTTGTTCTCTCCGGGCATCATGAAGGCTAATGTTGGAAGTAGGGTATTTTTTTCAACCGAGAAGGTGCACTCTGTATTTATGACAAGAACAAGTTTTCATCTTATTTGCGCTATATACACGTACAGTATTGCTCTAATGCTTGTCTTGCCTTTTGTAACGTCAGAGGCATGCATAACATGTGAGCTTGTATTCGTTCCAGCTAGTGCGTCAGATTTTATATGTGTTTATTTTAACGTAATACTATGAGAAAGAAATACTCAATGTGTTGTATTGCTGAAAACATTCATAAACATTCATAAACATTCATAAACATATTGGGCTAGTATTGCATGATGACCTCGTTCCTCTCCCATTGACGAACAATTTTCCCACTCCAAGCTTAATAGTAATATTTGTTTAGTATTAATATTGAAGGTGCCCATGTAGTACTGTATAATATTGAAGGTACCCATGTAGTACTGTATAATATTGAAGGTACCCATGTAGTACTGTATAATATTGAAGGTACCCATGTAGTACTGTATAATATTGAAGGTACCCATGTAGTACTGTATAATATTGAAGGTACCCATGTAGTACTGTATAATATTGAAGGTACCCATGTAGTACTGTATAATATTGAAGGTACCCATGTAGTACTGTATAATATTGAAGGTACCCATGTAGTACTGTATAATATTGAAGGTACCCATGTAGTACTGTATAATATTGAAGGTACCCATGTAGTACTGTATAATATTGAAGGTACCCATGTAGTACTGTATAATATTGAAGGTGCCCATGTAGTACTGTATAATATTGAAGGTGCCCATGTAGTACTGTATAATATTGAAGGTACCCATGTAGTACTGTATAATATTGAAGGTACCCATGTAGTACTGTATAATATTGAAGGTACCCATGTAGTACTGTATAATATTGAAGGTACCCATGTAGTACTGTATATATTGAAGGTGCCCATGTAGTACTGTATAATATTGAAGGTACCCATGTAGTACTGTATAATATTGAAGGTACCCATGTAGTACTGTATAATATTGAAGGTACCCATGTAGTACTGTATAATATTGAAGGTGCCCATGTAGTACTGTATAATATTGAAGGTACCCATGTAGTACTGTATAATTACTCATGAACTTGTTTGACGATGAATAAATACATCCAATTGGGAGTGGCTAGGGGAGGCTTACTTACCCATTCTTTCCTCTCATAAGAACAGGTTCAAAACTTACTGACGGAACATCACGGTACATGGTGAACAAAATAATCAAGTCTTTGATATATATATATATATATATGTATATGTATATATATATATATATATATATATATATATATATATATATATATATATATATATATATATATATATATATATATATATATATATATATATATGTGTGTTAATTCTCGTCAATAACCAGATCCCCCTTACATTTCGTAACAAGGTTGGGCCTTTGAGATCTGTACCCCATAAACTGTTCTTTCCTCTCGCATATGCATTAGGCTATTTTTAGTGCAGTTGCTTCCAGTACATAATTAGATTCATATACATTATTTGTTAAATGGATATTAATCGTGGTCATGTGCTGTACCTGTATCAGTCTTAACCCAGGAAAGACAAGCGTCCTCGTAAAAGGTTTTGTTAGTGGAAGGCGAAGGTCCTCGTAAGATCCAAGGCCTAAAAAAAGCCTTTTAAAACACCCAAGTGGCACTCAAAACAAAGCCATATGTGATTAAGTGAGATAATTCCCCTCCATTACTTTCTACCATTCCTACATATGTGTCCCAATGGCCCCCCCCCCCTTTTTCCCCCTCCTCAATTATCACCTATTTTTCCTCCTATTCCCCCTTTTATCGGGTAATTTTCGGCCCAAATTTCCTTCCCCCGGTCTCTATAATATGGGCGAGGCATCTAGAGATCCTTGCAACAGAGAGACTTCTACTTAGAGATAACAAGGTCCTCCCCGCTACAGAGGACAAGAGTGAGAGACTTGGACTTTGAAATGGTCGTGGCGGAGGGACGAATTGGGGAACAACTAGGTTGATTGTAGGGAGGTACTGGTACAATAAGATAAACTACAATGTAACTAGAATAAGATAGATTGTACACCACTTTGTAACTGTCACCTTAATAAAAAAAAAAAATAAAAAAAAAAATAAATTAGAGATGTCAGTGTCACTTAAGAACTCAGGAGAAAAGGATATAATATTATGCCGCCGCAGTTCTCCCCTCATGAATGGACCGGGTCGGTAATAATAAGTCTTTTTCATCCCCCAAATACTATTCCCACTTGTTTTATTGCTCTTGAATGTTATCTTTATATTAAACGTAAATTAGGCGTATATGAATAAGTTCTAAAGATATTTATGGTAAAATTACGATTTTCTTTGGGAATGAACCAAAATACCTCGGTATGGTGGGACGTGGTGTAATAGTTAGAGTGTGTAAGTTATGTATATGGTATCCTGGGTTCGAATCCCAGGAGGATCACATGTTTGTATTCATTTCTTTTGGTTGGTTATTGATGTTAACCCTTACTTTTACCAGGGACGTACAATGGCCGACAGTAAGAAATTCACTCGCCAGTACCAGCGCCGTACGATGTCCGTCAGCAATATTCGATCCTTGTACTGAGTGGTTCCTGGCACCATGACTTGTAAATACTGCTTTGAGACCTTGGCAACACTTCTCAAAGTGTATCTAAGGTCTCACAGGCAGGTTGGCTCAGTACTCTTCCAGATTTCGGGGTGAGAGGTTGCGCTCTCTCATCTTTGAAGCCATTTTGGCCACAATGCTTGGTAGTGGAGGTTACATTTATAGTACAGTAATACCCTCTGGTACAGTAGGGGTTAAGAACGATGTTGAAAATAATTGTATGATTCAAATATTGTGGTTAGCGTAATCGCCGAAACATGGTAGCTACGTCATAATTACATATCTCAGCTTCCCATACAAGCCCAGATTACCTATTTAGTCCCCTGTTGTCTCTCTCTCTCTCTCTCTCTCTCTCTCTCGCTCTCGCTCTCTCGCTCTCTCTCGCTCTAAAGTTCAAGACACTATACTGGAATAACCGACCAATGCACTACTAGCGACACTTATATCATTATGTCGTAAGTAATAACAAAATTAGTGGAAATAAACTACCGGTACGTATTAGAGCATAGTCAACATGGGTACTAAAATAATATTTAGATCCCTCAAAACATCAAAATAAAAATGAGTGAAATGAAAACGTCATCAATTAATATCAAAATATCAATAAATATAAAACGAACCTGTGTTGTCCGAATAAATATTTGCATACGTCCTGCAAAAACGACTTATGACAAACGACAGCGAACATTGCGCATACAGATGGAATCGTTTATCTAAATATCATATTTTTTCACCAACCAACTATACTTTTAAAATCAATTAATGAAATCAACGAATACATGTGGCACTCCAAGGACTCGAACCTAGGATACTCACACCGAAATTCCGCGCATGTATGCATTACGCTATCAAGACAGTATAACAAATATTCCTAAAAAATAATTATATAAACCTATTGTTTAAAATTGCATTTATCCAACACAAAAACGAATTATAAATATTTGAATTATACATACCGGTACTGCATACAACAAATACATACCGGTACTGCATACAACAAATCAACAACATACACATTACACATATTCCTTAAGGGGAGGTATTCAGTTTATTCCCTAGACCTCCATCAAGCTTTAAAATACGCCCCATTGACCCCTTTTCAAGATTAATTTGTACATTTTTCGGTAGAAAAATTTCCCGGCTGAAAGCCGGTTCCTCTTAAATTACAGGATCGTTATCGCTCGCCAGGATAAAATCGACACCTAAATGGCACGAAAGGTCTTAAAATTGACAGAAATGGGTTGAAAGTTCTTAAAATCGTCAAAATAATGGGGCAAACTTCTTAAAATCTCAAAAGCAATGGGGCTAACCATGAGGGAGAAAGGGGTCAAGAAAAAAATCCCTCAAGTGGAAATCTCCCCTTAAGCATAATAAACGAGCCTATGGCATACTAATGCATTGGTTTATAAATCCTCCACAACATAAAATATAAAGATATATAAAGATATAGTACACATATAAATACCATAGAGGTTAGTACAAACATTCTCCCCCTCCCTCACACAAAGTCAGGACAGAATTGGACCCGGCGACTGACGATCTTTTTATATACAGCCCAGTTATACATATAAAGTCTTGTAGTCTGGTATAAAACAATACATTGTAGCACATACCGTTATTATTATATATATGGAAATACAAACAGTTTAACTGAATGAAAATTGTAGTTTGTTATGCAGTAAATATGTTTTTTGATTAGGTACTTGTTTTAAGGCAGATTATTATTAAGGGGTTACTCATGTTACTTTTACGTCCATAAATATCATGGAATGGGTTCGACTGTATAATACTATATGGTACCGGTAGCTCCGAGTCCTCATGCATCTTTCCATACATACAATACCACTTTAAATGTATTTATTTGTGCATTACTCTGCTACAATCATATAAGAAAGGAATTGATTGAACACATTGAGTTAGGTTAGGCTAGGATTGCTAAATATTGGCATTGTTAAATCTAGGACCACATACACTATTAGCGGGTACATTGTTATATGATAAAATTGAAACAGCGATCATTGCTTGACGGATACCATTCAGAATGTGTGCTAAACCCCTTTACTATAATCAAAGGAATTTATATATTCCCTTTATTGTGTTTATCAGTAGATTATATTCGTTTGTTTAGGAAGGAATTTCGGAAGTCCGAGTTAATTGAGAAACATGTTACCTCTTTGATTCGTAGAGGCCCTTCCAAAGCTGAATACAATCGTCTTATGATAGCCTGCAAGACCCAGTTTTCCCCTCTATATCTCTCCATCACTATCTTCCACAAGAATATCGACTATTCTTCAACAATACACAACTCAACCTTTCATCTTCTCTCAACATTCTAGGTGTATCTCTTTCATCTGACCTTTCTTGGAAATATCATATTACCACTCTTGCTAAAACAGCTTCCCATAAGTTAGGTGTGCTCGACCGTCGCCGTGGGTTCTTCATCTCCCGCACAGCTTCTTGCTCTGTATCAGGGCACAGTGCACCCGTGTAGTGAGTATTGTTCGCATATGTGGGGAGGCTCCACCCATACTGTACTTCTCAAATGAGTAGAATCAATAGCATTTCGCCTCATCAACTCGCTTCCTCTTAATAGTTCCCTACAATCTCTTTCCACACGCCGCAATGTTGCATCTTTTTCACTCTTATATCGCTATTATAGCAATCAGTGTTCTTCAGAGCTCTCTCAGTGTATACCCCCTCCCTTGCGGCAAATGCGAGGCACCCGCCTTTCAACTCAGCCCCACTCCTATTATGTCCAGTTCTCCATCCCAAGAATTGGCAAATTTCTGTCTTTCTTCTACTCAACAAGTGAACTCTAGAACTCTCTCCCTCAATCAATTTTTACGTCATCCTATGACTTAGATTTATTTAAACTTCGTGTGTCGAGGTATTTTGACTCCAACGTCCCTTGAATTTGGCTGTTACTCTTTTAACTTTGGGGGAGAAACTCGTTACAGGCAACCTGCCTTTTGTCTCCTCCATACACATAGAACAGAAATGATAAAATAAAAACATTCGGATACGCCGCTACGTTTATACATTGCCTGATACTGCTTATTTTATTAATATATACAGGAAATATTGATACTAAACAAATTATGATGACACCATTGGAAAGCGCATAAACAATATTCTGATGTCATATTAAATAGCATTTATTACTCAGCATATAACGAAATTATAACGATGAAAACTGTATGAATATTCTCATATTCAAAATATGCTATAGGGGTGCAATGCCTGGTGAGTTATCTGTTCAACAGGTGGCGTTGTGTGTGTGTGTGTGTCAGAGTGAGAGTCCGAGTGTAGGGGGTGAGACAGTGAAGCACAGGAACGAGGTGGCTTCAGAGATGGGGTCGCTTCGGGCCATGAGTGAGCACCGTGCCTCATGTGAAGGCAAGATGACAGGTGCTCGTTGTACTCTACGTGCTTCACATGTCTCACTTCCTAGACTGGAGCAAGACCTCACGGGCTTCACTACTCGTTGTACAGCGGTGAATGTTCAGGCTCTCAGCCTATGCCCAAGAGGAAGTAAATTGGAATATAGAAAAAAATATATATATA